>VONZ01000554.1:0-498938 GCA_012976165.1 Labeo catla | reverse complement strand
AATTAAAAAAAAAAGTAAAAAAGACAAAAAAAAAAAATTAGGAATAAATTCAATCATAAGAACAATCTTAAAAACATACAAATTCACAAAAACTCGCCTGTGTAAAATGCATTTGCCCGTAGTGGATTAATAGTTTTGCCATCTGAAATCCACGAACTCCTTGGACACATGAGGGTTCAGGCCAGAATTTCTCCTTTGCACCATCTTCTTTCCCACTTCTTTTGCTGATCTGGAAATTTGCAGAACACTTGAGGTGTGTCAGGATTGATCCTCACAATGAACCTTCACATAAAAAAAAAAAAATCATACATTAGATTCATATTTCATTCTCTTTGTAAAATAATTTTAGAGCATTCAGCCAAAATGAAAACTTTGTCATCATTTACTATGTTGTTACAAACCCATGAAACTAGTTTGTTTTCGGAACACATGAAAACTGATATTCTCTCTTCATTTTTGTCTATCCAGGCATCCTAATTTTTTTTGCTTCAAAAAGTGCATAAAGACATTGTAAAAATAATCCATATGATTCGAGTGGTTTAAGACACCTAATCAGTTCTCAAGCATGTTTGAGATTCTGTTTACCACATTTGATGTACAGTACTCTTCATATTTGAATGATCAATGTTTGTATGTGAATAAAAACCCATGGATTAATCATACAGATTAATTCTATTTCTTTACGCACTTTTTGAACTGAAATATTTTGGTTTTGTGTACTTTCAGTGGATAGACAAAAATACTGTTATGAATTCATTAGAAGAATGAACAGAATAGTACACCAGTTCATTTTATTTTAACTCAAATTGCCAGTTATTCGTTACTGCATGGCAAGAAGACAACACCCAAAAATGTTCATTCTCTCAACATTTACTCACCCTCATGTCATCCCAAATATACTTTCTTCTGTGGAACACAATTAAAGATTAAAAAAAAAAAAAAGAAAAACGTAATCTGAAGCAAAACGATAGGTGTGTGAGAAATGTTTACATATTTTTTAAAAATTAATAATATAAATCACTGCTTCCAGGCAAGTGTCCTACATGTGTTTGTTTGACGTAAATGTCAACATGTTGTGAAGCATCAACTTTTAGGGACCTATCCACTAGCATTATATGGACTCACATAGATGGATTATTTTTCTAAAAATCTCTTCTGTTCGTGTTCCACAGAAGAATGAAAGTCATGTACATCCAGGATGGCATGAGGGAGAGTAAGTGATGAGAGAATTTTGTAGACAGTTACATCAGTATTCACATCTGGCACAGCAGCAGAAAGCATAGTAACATTAATATCTACACAGATTTCTCAAAATCACATTTATGCTGTGTGCTGAAAATGATGACTTTACTCTAAAATATTTTTTACAGTTACTAACTGGACATTAAGTTTATTCTTACCATCTAAAATGTGCCATCTTAGGTGTCCAGTTTTCACAAATGCTGAAGAATTTAGTCGACACGAATGTACAGCCATCCGCGCTGCCTCTAGAATTCAGATGAGATGGTGTTCAGATCAGTTCACTAGTTTTGCGGTTCATGTGCGACAAGTGCAGAGAGGCTTAAGAACGTGCACGAGCATTCAGGCACTGTAACGTTACACGAAAACCTGGAATTCGCCAAGTTTTTGCCCGCTTTGGCATGATTAATAAATGCATATAATGTCTCCACAGAGACGCCACAGTGTTTACAGACGAACATAGCGGGTTTTATGCTAACGTTAGCATTAAATGCATGCTGTACATTTACACGCTTATATGGGGTTAATAGGTAACGTAAGCATCAAGCTATTTCATAGTGATTAAAAACCACAGCGAAATGACTATTTTAAGCCAGCCTTAAACCTTTAAAAGCCCGGATTCTTGGTCAACAATTTCATACAAGTTAACATAAAAACTCACCTGCTAGCAACGTGATCAAAACCAAGACAGAGACCTGTTTATGTTCACGCTTTGACGGTTAAACTTCCTACAAAAAAGGAAAGAAAAGAAATAAAGATATTTGTTTTGCACAGAACGTTCTCCTCAATCGAGGAAAAAACGAGTATCCGCCACAAAGCTCTCTACCATCGACGTCCACTGTAAAGTGTGACTGCGCGTCGTGAAGAGACAGCATTTTTATTATTATTTTCTTTTTAATTAATCCGTTAATAACCCAAAAATACACTTACATTAAATATGTAATTAAAAAGCAGGAATATTGTACATACGTTTGATGGCAGCTGGGGGCTCTTGTGTGTGCTCTTCCTTTTCTTCTCTCCCAGAGGAAAGAAAGCCTTTCTGTCATTGGTCAGATTTCGCGCTCTTTTTGGATTTGGATTTACAGTAAAAGAAAAATACTGTATTTTATTGGCGCCAAGAGGATATTTCCCATAATGCAACTTTAAAATACAGTAACATACTGTATAACTGTTATACAGTAAAGTACAGTTCATATTACAGTTAAATACTGTGTAATTTACAGAAATCGCTAACAGTGTGCCCTCAAACTACGCCCTAGGTGAAATCCCTGTTGGCGCCCCCCATTCTTTTCAGACATCAGTTTCTTATCAGATCTTATAAGGGTTGCAATAAACCCTGGCATGGTCAACCTCAAATATGATTGCTGCCCCCACTGGATCCCTTAATTCAGACCCTGCGTCCATTGAAATGGACATCACATGATTTTTTGTTTAAACCAATAAAATGTTATGTTTTTAAAATATGAGCAATGCCTGGTCACTGATTGGTCCCTGATCAACCAATTACAATGATGATCTGACTCCTAACTTATTCTGATTGCGCTACAGACATCACAAAAGAGAGACATGATAACCAACTAGACAGGAAGAGGAGGAACCTCATATTTTACCTTTTATATGCAGAATTATGTTAATGGTAGACTCATCAACTTGCGCAGATTGTAAAATTAAGACTATAAAATGATATGATTTTGAAAATCTGTCAGAGTTGCAGAACACAGGATTTTTTTTAAATTTACTGTCCATCGCAATGGACATCAGGGCTTAGCAGGAACCTCATGAATTAGTTGTATAACAGATTGAGCAATTAGTGCAAGCATTTCAAAGCTAAATACAGAAGTACAAATTCAAGTGTCAATGTTTTATGAACATTGATGTTAATTAATGCAATTAATATTAATATGATTTCATTTATGTCTTCAGAGTGACTATAATCTGTAGGTCAATTTTTCATTGGTTTTATTGAGAAACAGCCATAGTGGATGAGATCAGTGAATACACAGCAACACACACACTCACACCCCCTCCACACACACCGATGCCTTGATGCTATAATGCACACAATCATATATTTATCAAAACAATCAGCAAGTACACATAAACCCATACATATACACACAGAGACATTTATACATATACTTAGATTCACCCACTTTAACCAAAAAACAAGTTTTTTGAGACTTCATATCATCTTACCTTTTTTTCCACATTCTTATGGCATTGTTCGTTCTTACAATATGTATTCTGTTCAAAATCTTAAACACTAGTTCAACTATAGTGCACAAACTCTACTTATTATGTATGGTTAAAATATGCGGATTTTTTTTTATTCAGTCCTGGCGTCCATTGTAGTGGACATGAGAAAAATCTAATAAAAAATGATTTTGCACAAATCTTTTATTTTTTAAGACTCATTTATATGTTGGAGAAGAGCAAATATCAAGAGGACAATTTTTTTTTGTCCAGTGAAAAAAATTCAGGTCTGAAAGGGTTAACATCATTGGTCTAGACAGTACTGCCAATCTGACAATGCCTGTGTATGCCATTGGATCAGAGCGCTGTCAATTGCTGTCTGATTGTTGCATGCAAAGGTTTCATCTAGAGTGCTCAACAGCACTATTCAAACAATGGGCTCTGTCAGTTTTTTCTTTTTTTTTGGCCATGCAATAAACCTATATTTAAAGGTCAAATTAAAATATTGGTACAGTAAAACACGTGCACAAAATGAGTATTTTGTTTAGGCAGTATTTGTGGCAGTCGAGAAATCATGTTGCAAGATTGGTCCAAAAGGTGTGCGTTTTTACACCAATGCATTGTTAAAGGATCAGTTTGTTGTGTAATATTTCCATATAAAACATTAATATGTATATTAACAATTTAAAAATATTGGTATAGTAAAATTTGCTAATTCACGAGATACATTCTTTATTAAACCGCTTTGTCGAATTTAACACATACTTACGGAAGTGTCGAAATGCTAAATCAATGTATTCACTTCTAACAGCGCTTAAAGGGGCAGTGTCATACTGTACACTTAGAGGGCAGAGCGTTGTCTTATTTAAGGGGGAAGTTCACACATCAATGAGTAACAAAGGAATAAGTAGCTGCATTCTGATAACACAAAAGAGATAAAGACACAAAGTAGACACTGTTAATATCTAAACATGTAATAAAAGTAATTTATGTGTGATGAAAAGTTCTTAGCTGATTGTTACATAGGGCTATACAGGCATCTAGTGGCTACACAATGGTATTACAGATAATAAGTTGTGCAACATTTTTATCTTAACAGTCAATTTACAAATAATGCGTTCAGTGTTGTGGAACTCACAATGTGCTGAATCTCCACAAATTAGTGATGTTTGTATGACAGCCAATGTAAATCTGATAAGAAACTGGTGTCTGAAAAGAATGAGGGGCGCCAATAGGGATTTCGCCTAGGGCCTCAAAATGGCTAGAAACGGCCCTGCAAAGTACACTTTCACTGTAGTAAACCACTGTATACTTTCTTTTTTTCTTTTTATAACTGTACTGCATTAATGGTTTGATGTTTTCTACAGTTTAACCCTTTGAGCGGTACGGTCCCACATATGGGATTCTATTTTCTGTGCCCCTGGGAGTACGGTCCCACATATGGGATTTAGAACGTTCGGTGACGTCACGCAACTGCCAAATTCAAACTGTATTTTCGCGCGTTGTCTGGCGCTGAGCCAGAGAGAGACGCTTGCTGTGCTTGTCATATAATCACAATTGAGCAGTGTTTTCAACGACTTAACGTTTATTTTAGGTTTCAGGAATTTAAATACACATAATTACTAGTAAAACAATACATTTAGAGTTTGTAAAATACACACGGATGTCTATGGAAGCAGCAATAACAATCCATTAAAGTATAATTTGCCGACGTGTTTGATTTATATCAGATGTAAGTAATTATATAATTCACTCCATTCCTTTCCCAGTTCACCAGCCACTTACTTGCATGTATTTCGGGAGAAACTGGTGAATTTACGTGCTGTAAATCCGGCTGACAGGAGTCTCTGAACGGCAGCGCGAACAAACATGGCGGCGCCCATCTCACGTTATAGATCACGATCCAGATCATTTATAAAGGTTTTAAAACGGCAAAATACACTCACTTACACGTATTCGTGAATCGGAATGTCAGATAGTTGAAGACATGGTAAGCAAAAGTGTGAATATTTTGAATAAAAAAGGAAAAAATGAAATAAAAGCGATACGTCTGTCATACAGCGCTATAGTGGCTGCGGTGTCAATCACGACGCGTCGCCATGGAAACAATAAAGTGAACGTTCTAAAATAACGGTCGCCTAAAAAAAACTCACTCTGGGGGGTCCGATAGAATATTTTAAACTCACCAGTGAAAGGGTTAAAGAAAAAAAACAAAAAATGATTTGCGAATCGTGATTCGCGATTCGTGCTCCGAAGTTCCGATCTAGAGCAAAAGATTTGCAAACCCAATGCATAGTTCCGATTTGAATCAAATGATTTGCGCTTCACGCTCTGAAGTCCCAATGTGAATTTGATTTAGATTGGGACTTCAAATCGTGTATCACGAATCACATGAACTATTCAATTCACTGAAAGATTCATGAACCCGTTCCAATCTAAACCAAAGATGTTTCGCAATACGAGATTTGAAGTTCTGATCTGAAACAAATGTTTTACCATTGAATTAGAGCGCTTCGAAATAGTGAATCATTTTTCGACCCAACGGTTTAACTGATTTAGAGTTTCAAAATGCTCTGTTTCACCTATCACTAGGTCTATGTACTTTTTAAAATCGTTAGGAGTGATGTCGAAAATCAAAAATGCATGGCTCCTTTAATTTGATCTAATCGCTTGAATTTAATTCTAAGGGTTTGGTCATATTATACATAACACTAAGCATACCTCGTATCAAAATGAGTCACACTTTACACTTACAAAGCAAGTAAACGTTTCTCCTGTCACAGAAATAAAAAATAACACACACTGCTGGTGGTTCCTCAGGCGTTTTGATGTTCTGCTGAATCAGGTCGGTTTATGGTTCATTCACAGTACTTGGCTTAATAATAATATTTTAGCAGGTCTGCATTAGTTTGTGAGTTGATACAGACATACATACACATTCATACACATTCTATTAGAGTATGTGCATATATGCCTTGTGGGTACATATTGTATAAAATAACACAGGCCAACAGTGCACGAAGGGCTGAGATGCAAAGATGCATCACCTTTATTTGACAACTTCACACGACTTTCCATGATTTCAAGAAGAATGAGCCTTTATGTAATATGCACAAAGCATTTAATGCATCTATAATAAACAGACATAGAAAAAAAAAATTAGAACCTCACATGGAAATGTCACATGAAATGCTAAATACTAACATAGCATATCACCAGATCAGTGACAGACCGAAATAGATGTTTGATCATGAGAAACAGGATGTTTTTGTTTCGAATAGTTTTTTAAAAGCGTTATCTAAACCACTATAGTGGTATTTTCATATATGAAAGCATATGACATAAGACTTGTGTGGGAACTTGATTAAAAAACAAATTCATTGAGTATTTAGGCAATACAATAATCACCTAAATATAAGTAAAATATATATTAAAAGTCTATAGAAAATAATTAGATTTTTATCTAAATTATTTATTTATTATTTATTTAAATAGATTTAAATATAGACTAGAATAGACATTCTGCCCATTCAAAATACATTATTTTTTAATGGCTGAATTTATTTATTTATTTATTTATTTATGTAATAGATGAAAATATAGAATAGAAATAGATAGGGGGAATACCCCATATATTTCAATTACTTTTACCTAAACCCATTCTAGCACATTTATAACACTCTTACAAATAATATTGCTGCATATTAGGCACTTAATAAAACTTCCAGTGACTTTTACAACTCATATTGAAGGAGCACCACTAACCACTTACCTCTCCTCAGCGTGCTCAACGCGTTCTGAGGACGCAGCGCGGGCTGAACAGAAATGACGTCACGGCGTAACATGAATATAAAACTCTTTTACAAAAAGGACACTGATAAGATACAAAACAAAATTAGAATGTTTTCGTAAACATACTAATATAACATTTATGCATGAAAATTGAAAGGAAGGGTTATTAGTGAAATACATTAACTTAGATTGTGAGTTTACACACTCTTATTAACATCCGTCACACAGGGTATTGAAATTGCTTTTGCGTTGTTTACTTTCACTTTTGATTTTGTGAACAACGCGCACCTTGTGTAAAGGATGGGTGAACGTGATTACAACATGTTCCTGGATCAACATCCTTCTTGATCATGGAACTACATTTTAATCAACCAATCAGAATTGAGGGAAAACTTTTCATGAAATGTCAGTTTTAGTCGTATGATCAGAGTCAGATTCTTCTACACCCTTGTTAATCAGCTATCATTTCCCTCTGATATTAGGATTAAATTATGGTTAGGGTTAGGTTTAGGTAGGGATTGGGTTAAGTCTATATTTTTGGACAGTAATGGTCATCCAAGACCAACAAAAGATGTTGATCCAGGAACATGTCTTGGTAAAATCACGGCGACCAGAAAGGATGTTTGCCATTGAGCACAAGATTGAGCAGCAAATCCTCCAGCATGATCTGTCAGTCGTCTCTCCTTACCCTCCACTCGTGATTAGTCAAATCTGACTCCTGTTGGATGCAGGGTTGCCAAGTCCGCATTTTTTCCACTATCTACTTTGAATCTGCTTGTAAACTGTTTTCATGGGTTAATTTCCCCCCGTGGTTTAAATGTTTGAAATATTGCAGAAATTAAATTTCAATGAAATACTTGTATTGAAATTTTTAGCATGTGCTGGATGCCACTCGGAGAAAGCCTTTGAGCTGTGTTTATGCGCATAACAGTAACTGTAAAATGTGTGCACCTGGTATTCATCACGTTATGGGGACCAAATGTCCCCACAAGGATAGTAATACCAGTAAATTTTGACCTTGTGGGGACATTTGTGAGGTCCCCATGAGGAAACAGGCTTATAAATCATGCAGAATGAGTTTTTTTGAGAAAGTAAAAGTGTGCACAGTCTCCTGTGAGGGCTAGGTTTAGGTGTAGGGTAGGGCGATAGAAAATACGGTTTGTACAGTATAAAAACCATTACGCCTATGGAATGTCCCCATAAAACATGTAAACCCAACATGTGTGTGTGTGTGTGTGTGTGTGTGTGTGTTTTTTTTTATGGAAAGGACAGATATGAGCTTTTATATTTGGGATATGGTCAGTGTGCTGTTTTGGGCTGTTCTTGACTGACCATTTGGCTAGTTATGTCACACAGACCTGATAACTCTGGTGTGTAGCAGATGCGCTCAGTTTAAAATTGTAGCGCATGTTTTCCAACTGAACTAAATGATTTTTATTTCTATAAAAATGCTAAACATCAGTGAAGCTGGTGCAGCGGTGGTCAAGTAATGTAATCAGTGTATAACCATACACCATGTAACACCAACTTCCACAGGTGAAAAAAACGTGCAGTTCCATACCCAGACAGCAAAAATCATCTGGCCCAGACCCATCGGAAGTTCTGGGCCAGATCTGCACAACGGACTCGGGCCGGTCTCCTTTGGCACAACGGGCCAATACCGGCTCGGATCCGTTTTTCTGCATCTGGACCAGAACTGGGCCAGCTCCGGATGTGACTGTAACGCGAAAAGAATAGTAGTTCCGAAAAATCTGCGGATTTTTTAAATTGAATTTTGATCACACTTGACCACGGACCACACACAAAACAACTGAGTCGATTCGAGGATTTTATGTGGGTTTTATAAAAGAATGAAAAAAATGAATAGAATTTTTTTTTTTTACTATAGTAAATCTGACACAATCCAGAAAAGATGCATAACAAAACGAAGGTCTGAGGCTGCAGAATGCCCCCAATGCAAAAAAACTCTCCTACACAAACACACACATGGCATTTATGATGTTTCTGCTGGAAAATGACTGTCATATTGGCTTTTATTTTGGACTTAACACAGTTAAATTTGAGTGATGGGGTGGAGAACAGTGCATTTATATCATATTTAGATTTTTAAAATCATCTTTTATATTTATTACATATTTATGAAACTGTATGCATATGCATGTGTTTGGATTAAAATCAGGCTCAATTTTCATTTTTTTTTTTCGCAAAAAACGTTTTTTTCCAAAGGTTTCAGTAATATCTGAAAGCCTTGAGATGTGTCTGAAAGCTAAATGAAGCCTTTAAATCGTGTAGGTTTGAAGGCTTCACTTGTTTTACAGATTTAAAAAACCCCATAGGATTCTATAGGCCCCTCTAGTGGCGGTAAGCAAAAAATGCAATGTAATGTCATTTTCATCCACGAGATGGCATCTGAGAGACTCAGTGACCCAGTTCCTGATGGATTTTCATGTACACAGTATAAATGGACCAAAATTAGGCCTTTCTTTGCTTTTTTGGGGGAAAAAATGTACTGAAATTTCCCCCTTTCCCCCTAAAAATTCAGAATATAAGACAAATAAAATAAAAATATAAAAAATATATTAAAAAAACCTACATAAATAATTAGAAAAAAAATTATAAAATTGGACCAAAACCAGCTTTCTGGACTAAAAAAAAAATAGTTACGATTTAATCCCTCGGGTCAATTAGACCCATAAAGGACACTTTAGTAACAAGGTCAGGAGGGACAGATTAGGGTTAATATACTAAAAATTATTCTTTAGTAAGATAATCCTAAGAACTTCTATAGTGTACTCCATTTTGAGACACTATTGTTACGGCCAGAGCTTTCATTTTGCATCTGTCCATTAGTGGAGTTGTGCCGTGGTTTCGTCTTTTTCAGAGTGAGAGTCGGGTACAGGTGTGTAGTGTTACCTGTGATTGGCGTTTAGGCTAAAAAGAGGAGATTCAGAGATCAGTGTAGGTTCTGGACTTTGGTGCCGTTCATCTTCCCTCTCCAGTCCTGGATTGTTTTCTTTTGTTGTTTGTTTTTTTTTTCTTAGTCATACCTAATTCTTGTATTAATTTGATTTATTTCTAATTAAATGTTTATTTGTTGAATTTAGTTTCATTGTAATGTTACTTCACCCAGAGCCAGGTGGTTGTAACACTATAGGCCCTATAAACTAAAATGTGCTTTTAACACACTATCTCTGTATTAAAATAATGTATGTAGTTACCACTTCTACCGCCAAGCTCGCCTATGCCTAGAAACCTAGAGTACGCTCCGTACTCCATTACTAATGTGCTTCACTTTATTTTTGCCATTTTTATTTATACTTTAAGTCAGAATTGCGAGTTTATATCACAAATCAACTGTAATTTCATGAAGCCTTGAGAATTTATTTCATAATGTTACGGTTGAACCACTGATGTCACAGGGACTATTTTAACAATGTCCTTACTACCTTTCTGAAGATGAACAAAGGTCTTAGAGGTATGATACGAATTGAGGGAGCGTAATTCACTTTAAAGTGAAATAAAGTTTTAGCATTTAAAAAAAAGTAATACAAAATTAATATAGTTAATTTAGTGTCTTTGAAATAATTTTTTTTTTCAGTTAAAAAAAATAAATCAGTATTTTATACTGTAAATTTTTAATTATAAACCCTGTGAGAACTTTTTTATTCAGTTAATTCTTTTGAAGAGATTTTTAACAGAGTTAAGCCAGAATTGCGAGATAAGAGTCAGAATTGCAAGTTATGACTTTTTTTCAGAATTGAGATATAAACTCGCAATTCTGACTCTCATTCCGACGGCACCCATTCACTGCAGAGGACCCAATGGTGAGCAAGTGAGTTAATACTAAATTTCTCCAAATATTTGCTCAGTTTCATGTGTCCTTGATAAAAGTATGTTTTTCAAGACAATGGAAACGAACAAAAAAAGGAGAAATCTTTTAAAGGCATCATGAAGCTCCATTCCTTAAAAAAAACAGAACCTCCTTGCATTTCTTTTGATGCTGTAGTGTTTTATGACCTCATAAGAAACACATGCAGGGGTGCTATGGTACAGTTCACTGCACATTTCATCCAACAAGAATGAAAGGAATGAAAATGTAGGATATTTTTATAGTCACATCTACACACAACTTTATCGCCCTCTTCTGGTTGACTAGAATATTACACCACATGTCCAGTATGTCAAGTGCATGTTCTCAACCTGTCAATTATAATAAGAATATTGACCAACATTCATTTGGAACTTTAAACTGTTGTTATACTATAATGTAATATAATGTAATAATTTCTGACAGAACAGAGACATTTTCAGCTCTGCTAACCACATTCACAGATCTTAGTGTTAAGAAGGTCTCATGGCAGGTTTGGAAGCAAGTGCATCGGGTTTAATACAGAGCTAAACGTATGTGTTGAAAAGCAAAGCTATGGATAGATGGTTCATGGTCTGCTAGTGTGTGTGACTTGTGTGTTTCTCTGGGGTCATAAACATATGAAGACCTGTTTTCACATTATTGCACAGCACATTATGTCTTTCTTATTGTGAACCGATTATGTCCCTCAGTCTATCCTAAACTGATCAGAGACCAGTTTGGTTTATTTTAATGGATTGTTTAGTTGTTGGGGCTGGTCCTAGATCAGGGCTTGGTGGTCAGTTTTAACCTAAGTTAGTTCAGTATATCTAAACTGATGTTATTTTAGCCATACTTACCCAAAGTACCCTTTATAATAAACTCACTTTACATTCCAAACGGAAATAAGAATGAAATCGCTCTTTTGTTTCTGTTGGATAGGTCAGATTTCTAACACGCAGGCTCCGGGTCTAACACATGCCAAACAGCATATAGACAGCGACATGCACAAAACTCTCAATGCAAAGGGCAATAAAGAGTCCCTGTATGCTTCATGTGATCACACACTATTATATATTTTGCAGGTTTGTCATTCATCTGTTTCATCTGTTATTCTTTCTGGCTAACTGTACATTATTAAACATGAGATGTTCTGCTGATGAGAGTTATACATCATCTTTTGCAAAAATACATTTATTAAGAAAGGACAGTTGTGTAAAGCAATAACAGTATTATTATGTTCACTTGTTTTTGTTCACTATTATTGTGTTGCACTTTTTTTTCAAGCTGCTTTTTCTTCTTCAAGCTGCTTTTGTTTTTTGAAACTGCTCCATCACTTTCTTTATCCAAGGCTCGTCTGGTTTCACACAAAATTCTAAACCTTTTTGTGTCGTAATCCTGAGGGGAAAACGTTCAAATTTCACATTTACATTTTGCTAGCGTTCACAAAATTGATTTTATCATTTGTTTACAATTTAACAGGAGCATATGGCAATTTTTCTAAATAATACATTTTAGAGTTAAATACTTACACAATGCCTGCTTGAGGGCAATGTGAACCTGTCTTCTGAGCACTCACAGTTTTTTTGGCTGGGATTTCAAAGTCAACAAATTTGAAGCAGCACTTCTCAGGAACTGCAGGTGCACCAGCTGTTGGTGAAATAAAATGTATTGTTAAAATTTCTATATGGTTTCTATATGGTTAAAATTTCTATATGTTAAATATAAATACACTGTAAAAAAAAAGTCCGTAAAATAATGGAAAAAGTACTGGCAGCTCATTACCTGGACTTTGTACCGTAAATTTACAGTCTGTTAATTTACAGTCTGCCACCGGTAAAAAAAAACAGGACTTTTTCTGTTTTAATGGTATATTTATATATTTATATATACATAAAGCAAATAAATCCAGCACAATATACAAACTGAACATGGTTTATTTTTACTTCATGTAAACATTCTTAAAAGTGCATTCAATGGCTTTTCAATCAGGCAAAATGGCTGTATTGTAAAAGACAGTTTAGCTTTAAACAGTAACGGACAGAATAAAAAAAAAAAAAAAAGAAAACATGAGCATCTGTACAATACAGGTGTTGTACTAAAAAGTGGTCACAAAATTTAAACTTCAAACTGTAAAACATTAAAGATTCAAAACTTTTTTTTTCTTATAAGAGAAAACAATATTGTTTAGAGTGATAGTTCACACAAAAAAATGTTAATTCAGTCAGTTACTCAGCCTCATACCATTCCAAACCCATAAGACTTTCATTCATTTTTAGAACACAAATTAAGAGTATTTTAGTTATATCTGGGTACTTTCTGTCCCTCTATTGATTGTCTATGCAACTAGTATTTTCAAGGTCCAGAAAGGTATGAAGTATGTGACTCCAGTGGCTTGACAACAGAATTTTGAATTTCATTGTAACAGAAATATCATTGAAGTGATGCAATTCATTATAGGGGATGTATTATTTACCATTTAACTGCATGTTTAATGCAAGTGCCATTTTTTTCAACTGAAAAACTCAAATATTACATGGATTTTTGAAACTGTTCATGCAAGAGTCTTGGAGGAATGCAAAGCCACTTGGTTGCCTTCATCTCAAACCACGTTCAGGATTTCTTCACAGGAAAATTCTAAAAGAAATGGATATGACAAAAAAATGAAATGAATTAAACTGAACTACAGAGTAATACGCAGGTTGGAGTGGAAAAGTAGTCACACAGTATTTTAAGTTCATTAAATCAACTGCAGTCCATAATATTTTACAACTGTTTACACATTGCTTAACTTACATTTCCAGTAGTCTCCATTTGCATCGGTCATATGAGCTTGTCAAATCAACTATGTCCTACAATATACTTCATTATATTCAACTAAATAAACAGCAACACGACCAAATGCTTCATACACTTTTAATAACATACGTGTTGCTTACTTCTGTATGAACTCCAGAATAAGTGCCGTCTCCTCTGGGTATTTTGTAGCTCACAACCGCAACAGGAAAGATGATTTGTTCATTAACTTCTCAAACGACAGCAATCTTGAACTGCCCA
Source organism: Labeo catla (assembly GCA_012976165.1). Taxonomy (NCBI): domain Eukaryota; kingdom Metazoa; phylum Chordata; class Actinopteri; order Cypriniformes; family Cyprinidae; genus Labeo; species Labeo catla. Next base: position 484,810 of record VONZ01000554.1, on the reverse strand, counting down.
TCACCTTAAACAAAAAGGACATTACAAAATGACCATATACATAACGACAAGCATCTTTGAACACCTTTGAAGGCGTGTTCAGCAAACAACTTCACATTGTTGTAAAAGTCAAAAGAATAAATGACTCAAAGACTCAATTTCTTTTCAATATTGAACACTAATGTTAAATGAAATAGAATACAAACCCACCTGGTTGCCTTCATCTCAACCCTCATTTAGGATTTCTTTACAGGAAAACTCTAAACGAAATGGATAATGATAAAAATGAAATGAATGAAACTGAACTACAGAGTAATATGCAGGTTGAAGATGGAAAATCAATCATACAGTATTTTAAGTTCATTAAAATAACTGCTAACCCTAATACTTGCCAATTAAAATATTTGTTTATAAATTGCTTAACTTACATTTCCAATAGTCTCCATTTACATCTGTCATACAAGCTTGTCAGATCATCTGTGTCTTACAATATACTTCATTATTTTCAATTAAATAAACAGATACACATTTCATAACATACATGTTGCTTACTTCTGTATGAATTCCAATGCAAGTGCTGCTTCTTCTGGGTATTTGTAGCTCACAACCTCAACAGTGGTCATTAACTTCTTGAACGACAGCAATCTTGAACTGCCCATCACCTTAAACACAAAAGACATTACAAAATGACCATATACATAATGACAAGCAGTTTGAACACACCTTATACATACAAGGATGATAACATGCAAAAGTAATCAATCCAATCATTTTGGTAAGGTTAGCACGTTGCCTGTGACGTGGCTTCCGATGCATCAGACACCAAACAACTTCACATTGTTGTGAAAGTCAACAAAATAATTTACTCAATAACCATTTTCTTTCTGATACTTAACACGAATGTTAAATAAACTGTTAATAAAACAGAATACAAACCCATGATAAGAATGCAGGTGTGCTTGAGATTCACAGTACAGCAGCAATCACGTCCTGTCATTAGAAAAAAAACGAAAGAAACACAACGGTCATTTTGACATAATGTTGTGTGCATTTGTCCATTAGAGTGCAGATAACTCGAGGAGCTGACGTTACCGGACCGCTGACCTGAAGCGGCATTCTGTTGGCCGCCTCTGTTTACACAGTCGCTTCACAGACAACTTGCTAGTAACGTTACCGAATTAGTTTGTGTTTTGAATTTTATCTTCCGTGTATGTGTAAAACAGACAATAAAAGGTCAAAACTTACCTCATTTGGCAGAAAACTCCACGAGGAAGATGTCTGACGATATGCTGAGAAATGCTGAGTGCGACGGCTCCGACGTTCATTTGCCAAACAAGCCAGACAGCAACTAAGTTAACCTTACATAAACAATTTATGTGACATTTAACTTGTTTACCACGAAGAGTATATGAAAAACATGTTTCCCAAATTCGAAAGCCGACATTAAAATGAAACTTTGACCCAGAAACTCTCCTCATCTTCTCTTCACTGTTTTCGCACCTGTGTAAGCCACCAATGTTCTTGTTCCCACAATGCAAAGCGTAATTCAAAAATATGGGAAAACACCTGTAAAAACCAAAAACTGAAAATTTCCTGTAATTATTAGGGTATATTGTACTGTATTTTTACTTTTTTTTTTACAGTGTAGAAGTACTTGCTTGACACAAGAACAAACCTCTGGTTCTTGCAGAAGCTTAAACATGCTACATAACACATAACGTCTCACACATCGAGCAGGAATGCTTGAGCTTCCACTTACCATTACTGATCTGCTCTGATGATTGTGTATGAATTAGAAGCTAAGTTAGATCTGATCATCATATAAAGTGACAAGTCTCTTCAGAGAATTTTGACTAATTTGCTCAATTCTTATGGATTAGATTTGTGATCTCTTTATTAACTTTTTGAAGTGTCAAAGCGGTCCTTGCATAAACTGTACAAACTTGCAAATGTAGTAGATGACCACACCAAGCACCACTAAAATGAAGAGGATGATGATCACAGCATCGGTCATGCCCTTCTCCTGACTGTCGAGTGAGAAGTTAACAGCTGAAACTGCTCACATCGGCTGCCCTCATAGTTCGCACTGCAGCTACAGAACAGGACAAGGGTTTCAAGCAAGGCATTTCACGGGTAAGTTATAATGTAAATGACAAAACAATAGAGATTCTGTTCATGACGATACTTACACACATGTGGGAGTAGAAACCGATGGTATTTTAAAGCATATTCCTCCATTCATGCAAAAGTTGGCTTCTGACCCAGTGCAAGGATCACCATGCTCTATAATAAGAGGATAACCAAAGGAAACAAAAAATAAATGCATCATTTATCTAGCTCACCTTTATCCACAGAGCAATTTGGTTTTTTATTTTGCATTTAGTTCGCATTTGCATTTCAGGAATTCCACATCAAGGAAACAAAATCAAGTGTAATTTGCATATGATACAGTACTGTTTTCTGAAGATAAACAAAAGTCTTGCCAGTTTGGAACAACATGAGGGTGAATAAATGATGACAAAATTTCCTTTTTTTTTTTTCTTTTTCTTTTTTTTTTTGCAGGAAACTAACCCAAGTGAAGTGTGCTTAGCTTGTAGTGTTAAGATATTGTATTATTCTGAGGGAGTCCATCATAAAAACTAGGTGTATTCTATTGTTATTTATTTTTCTTTATTTATTTTTCCCCCCATGAAGCCTGTAAACAGCTTTATGCAAAGGTGAATGCATTCATCTGAAAAGGATGTGTGGTAGAGGTCTTCACGTGTCCAAAAATTCGTACCCGAACCCGAAGAGACGCGTAAATTAGTTGCGGAACCGACCTGGACCCGTATTTAATTAGAAAGTGGGACCCAAACCCATGCAGACCCGAGAAATGCCTTAAATTTACTACCCGGGACCGACCCGACCGACCGTTTTCCGTAAATTGGACCTGAACCAGGCTGGGAGAGACACAGACCGACTGCACCCGTCGGCACATATTGCACAACAAACTGCTATTAACAAGTCAATAAACAAGTTGCGAAAAAACTTTTGGCTAACCTACTTTTAGTAGCCCTGAATGCGAACAATCCTCCTGCTAACATTTGTTCCATGTTAGGCTTTTCCTCTCTCTGTCGAGTGAAAAAACCTTCTTAATCTATTCACTATTCCAGCTCGGAGCAATTTTTAGTTTATTTTGTTGTTTTTTTTTTTTTTTTTCAGAAAACGCACAGAACAAGAAGTGTTACAATTTACTGCATGTGCAGTAGTGTCTGGAGAAGTGAGTATACTCCTAATTTATTTAAGGTATTGTTTTCGTTATAATGTACTGATTCAAATTAGTAATCAATTAATTATCATGTTACCCACTCTGCGCGCCTCCCGACACACTCTTGCGCATGCAGGCGGCATTTCTGTCACGAAGCAGGACGAAGCGGGCGCAATCATATTTCAAAGGAAGCCGGCGCCACTGTCTTGCTTTTATGGAGTATTTGTATTTATTCACGTGCAATTGGATTAGATATCATATGGTGGACTGTAATGATTTTGGCTAATGCAAGACACTACTGAATGATACGCATCAGAGAGGATTTATACCTGCGTATACCCTGCACTGCACCATCGTGCGTGTTCAATAACAGGTGCGTTTCTTATTTCCCGCTCACACTTTTCTCATCCTAATTTTGCAAGTTGCAAGTTACAAAACATACGCAAAGTGCTGACGGACACTGATCACTGGCGAGTGCGGTGTTCTCCGATCGATTCGGGTATTCCACACAAATGTTAAACAGACCCGGGACAGGAGGAAATAGATTGGGACCCGACCCGGACCCGGCCGACCGTTTAAAATATAGACCCGAACCCGTACGGGTCCCGGGTCGGGTCCCGTGTCTTCGGGTCTCGGGTCCTCCGTGAAGAGCTTTAAAGAGAATTAAAGTGTTGATTCATTTATATGTTCTCTGTAAGTCTAATAAACAGTCAATATGCTAGAAAAATGCATGCTAAGCAAGAGTGAGAGTTGGTCTCTAAACTAAAGTGTTACCAGTAGTGTTAATGCTGCTCTGTAATTTGCATTTTTGCACTGTTGTAACATTGTAAAATAAATAAGTGGTTTGTTTTGAGATGCCTGTTTACTGTTTCATTACACTATTGTAGAAAAATGTTGAAATATTTAAATATAGATTGAATACATCTTTAAAATACAAAAAAATGGCTTATTTTACAAACTTACAACTATATTTTGTAAACTGAAAATTTGAGTTGCCAGTTGAACAAATTGAGTTGCCATTGTTTAAGAGTTCAAGTTGGAAACATGTAAAGTCCAATAGAACAAACAAGAATAAAATAAGTTCAAAATATGTAAAAGTCTGATGCAAATAGTTGCCTTAATATTTTGAGTAAAATGGGCACAGCATTTTTTACAGTGCACATCTAGCTGGTTAATCAGCATATTGGTTTGTTTCTGGGTTCTTTCAAGATTTTTCTATATATGTTTGGTTGCTTACCGAGGATTACAAAGTTCATTGAGGAACATGCAAAGGTTCCACTATTGTACCTGGACGTAAAATTATTTTGTTTCTAATTTGATTAATTTTAATCACTTTAAGTTTATGTTCAACTGTATATCTTATATACATAACAATTTAGTCAGAAGAGAATTTCAAGAGAACTTACATTGAGCCTTAGACGTCCAGGCCATCAGCAGGTCCAGCCCGAACACCAGGCACCAAGTTGATGCCCTCATGCTTTCTGATCTTGAAGCTTTGATAATGAGTTGTTACAGATGTCTGAGAAAATCTCTGCACCAAATGCTTTTGGACATGATGCTAGATAGGAACTCAGATCTGTGGTTTGATAAGGAAGTGTACTGAAGTCCCCCTTCTCTTCTTCAAAGCCCACACAGAGATACACATTTGCTATACTTGGTCTGTGCTTTTTGCACTGTCGCTGGGACAGTGCCCTAAGGCAGTGGTTCTCAAACTGGGGGCCACGACCACGTGGGGGGCCACCAGATATAGCGCTAGGTGGCGCATAGAAATTCTAGACTCTAGATTAGGAAATTCTTTTTAAAAATTAATTTACCTGTATGTACATCAGGATTGTCAACCTATGGAAACTATGATGTACTCAAAATAACAGAAATATAAAAAAACAAACAATAAAATATACTCAATCAAATGCAACACACACGTTGATGTACTAGTGCACAGAACGGTTAGCCATGAACAAGCTGATAAATGCTGACTCTTTAAAATGGATAAGTTTTTAGATAGATGCAGCAGTGTCTCAGCTGAGAAGGTTAATACAGAATAGCCTAACTTGAAAAAAACAAACTGCGTAAATTTGACCACGTAAACTCAACTGACGTCTCAAAACAATTCATCCGGAGCATGCGAATAAATATAAGGATTTTTTCCAGAGAAAGAATCATTTTTCTTGCAGAAAAAAAAAAAGATGTTGAGCCTCTGTCATTTTAATACATCAAAATGTAGAAAGTTTAATAGACTTTTTTACAAAGTATATGTAAATTGACTTCTCAGTATTCAGCTTCTACTATGGAAATCATAAATTACTGTTTAGTATTCAATACTTTTGCTGCACTTTTCAAACAGTGTTATTTTTAACTATCAAAACTGTTTTAATATAATTTGGTATATTTTATGAAATGCAGAATTTGACAAATTTTATATATTCAACATTAGAGAAATAAGACTACAAACAACTACAAACTACAAATTGATGTTCTGACATTGTACAAATTTATTTGTTTTTTGTACACCTAAAATGCAAGTAAAATTGTAAGTATAAGGATGTTTTGCGTCATGGGGAGCCACAAAAGGATTCACCCTACACAGGGGGGCCTCCTGCTGAAAAAGTTTGAGAACCACTGCCCTAAGGTACAAAAGTGAAAAGGTACAAATATATACTTTAAAGTACTAATATGTGCCTTTAAGGTACCAATATGTACTTTCAAAGTACTAAAATGTTCCTTTAAGGTATAATACCATTTAGGGGGTAGGTAAGGTACCTTTTTACTTTTGTACCTTAGGGTACCGCCCCAGCAACAGAACTGTACCTTTTTTTCTGAGAGTGTGCAAGAGATTGTGACAAGATCAAATTCAGGTGTCACAAGTTTACATCTTCAAACAGTGCAGTCTTTTGCTGATGTACATTGCAAGAAACATTACTTTTTTTTAAATTGTGTAACATAATATCTGCATTATTCCTGTACCATCCTTTATGTCCAAAGCTCGGAAGGTGTAATGGTCTGAGTGGGAATGGAACCCAGGTCTCCGGAATTACTAGCAGCAGTCCCGACTGAATGAGCTAGGTCAGGGATTAGGGGAGCCTAAGAGCAGAGGAGGAGCAAAAATAGAGTCCACAAAGTATGAATTCCAAAAAAATCTTTACTGATAAAAAGATTGACAACAAAAGGAGAGTCAATAACTCCGTACAGCCAGGGTTGAAAAAGTACAACAAAAATAGGAGAGCCGAGCTTCCAAAAACACATACAAAATAAACTAGACACGAGGGTCTCAATACAATCAAATAAGAACAGAGCAAGCAAAAATAACTCAAGAACAACTTAACTTGAACACTGGGCAGGCAGCACTGAGGTAAGGTTCAGGACTGAACACAGAGCAAGGAACAAAGCAGTCTTATATAGAGCAGAGAACAGGTGGTGGTGATTCAGGCTGATTACAGGTGAGCTTTAAGGAACCAGGTTCTCTGCTGCCATCTAGCGTTGAGGAGTATGGGCTGATACCGCAGCGCCCCCTGGTGGCTTGGAGGACGTGATTCAATTCTAGGTTGCAAATTCACTTTCTAGTCAGCATTTAGGACAAAGGAAAAAGTACATGCCCACTGACATGGTTTTTCAATATGGAAATATTAAACTAGAATGGAAAGGTGTTGTATAGGTCTACATAATGGAAATACTTTGTAATAACTTCATGCATAATTCATACTAAAAAGAACACAACAGATCAATAGTTCATGTAAATATGAATATACATCATTTTTCATAATGCCATAAAATATTGATCCATATGTGAATATTTATTATATAAATATTGTATTATTTAATCAAATGTAATTATTTGCCATGTTGCTAACAATGAGAACGGCTGAAGGGAAACGTCTCGGTTACAGCTGTAACCCTCGTTCCCTGAAGGAGGGAATAGAGATGTTACGTCCTCCTGCCACAATCCTGAACTGTGCTGAATGCCGGGATGTCTCTCGGCTCCTCAGCATAAAACCTGAATGAGTGGATGCATGCCGCCATCTTATATACCTGTATGTATGGGGGAGTGGCTTAGCATGCAAATTCCACTCGCCAATTTCATTGGTTTTTTCTTCTTAAGCTCGGAGGTGACTGGGCCCCCAAGTAGGACCCCAAATACATCAGTATTGACGTAACGTCTCCATTCCCTCCTTCAGGGAACGAGGGTTACATTTGTAACTGAGACGTTATGTATAATACGATCAAACCCTTATCATTCATTTCAAGTGATTCGCTAGCAAAAATGAGATCAAATTAAAAGAGCCATGCACTTGACTTTCAACATCACTTGTAACGATTTTAAAAAGCACATAGTGAAAGCATTTTGAACAGTTGAACAGTCAGTTGAACCATTGGGTCGCAAAATGATTTACTATTTCGAAGTGCTCCAATTGAATTGCAAATCATTTGTTTCAGATCGGGACTTCAAATCTCATATTGTGAATCATTTGATTTAGATGAATCACGATATGCGATTTGAAGTCCCAAGCTAAATCAATTCAGATCGGGACTTCAGAGCGTGGATTGAATAATTTGATTTAGATCGAAACTATGCATCGGGTTTGCGAATCTTTTGATCTAGATTGGAACTTCGATGTGCAGATCGCAAGTCATTTGTTTCAGATCAGGATTTCAGAGTGCTTTCATGAATCAGGGTTCCCACTGGTCCTTGAAATCCTTGAAAGTTTGTGAATCTGAAAAAAAAAAAAAATTTCAAGGCCCCGGAAGGTTTTTGAAAATAAACATACATAGATACAGGTCCTTGAAAGTCCTTGAATTAATTTTGTGCAAGAAGTTTTCTGGGAAAAAAATCCATATTATTCCCTCCGGGCCGCTAATGTGTTATTTTGTCAACATTTCGTGCTCTATGCATATACCTTGTTCGATTTACGTTAGTTAGGGTGACCATACGTCCTCTTTTCCCCGGACATGTCCTCTTTTTGGACCTAAAAAAATGTGTCAGGGCACTTTCTATCACCCAAAATGTCTGGAATTCGGCTTTTGCTTTCTACAGTCGCCATTCATTGTTCAGAATTATGAGTTTATATCTCAATTTTGAGAAAAAAGTCAGAATTGCATATAAACTCACATTTGTGAGGAAAAAAGTCAGAATAATGAGTTTATATCTCTATTCTGAAAAAAAGTCAGAATGGTGAGAAAAAAAGTCAGAATTGTGTACATCTTGCAATTCTTTTTCTTTTTTTTTTTTTTTTTAAAGGAAAAAAAGTCAGAATTGTGAGAAAAGGCAGAATTGCAAGTTTATATCTCAATTCTGAGAAAAAAGTCAGAATTGCGAGAAAACAAGTAGGAAGTGCGAGGTATGAACCAATATTTGTGAGAAGAAAAGCCAGAATTGTTTACATCTCACAATTCTGACTTTTTTCCTTACAATTCTCACTTTTTTCTCAGAATTGAGATATAAACTCTGTTGTTAACAATTCTGATTCTCATTCCGACAGCACCCATTCACTGCAGAGAATCCATTGGTGAGCAAGTGATTTAATACTACATTTCTCCACATCTGTTATAATTGTTGCAATGTCACTCTTGTAGGAGTCCCCTGACCCAGATGGAGGAGGAGAGGAGGGAGCATGTGATGAAGATGAAGAAAAGAGACAGAGACAGAGATGGAGCAGGTCTTTGAAATGAAGATCAAAGATGCAAAAACTGAAGGACTCTGAAACAGAGGTGAGTGTGTGAGAAAGCTTATGTCTGGTTCCTATTTCCAAAAAAGCATTTTTTTCCAATTTCACTCTATATTTGTCATGGGTAATATCCTTGGGCATCTTTGGTGCAGTTGGAGCAGCGTCATGAACAGATGAAGAAGAATCTCGAAGCTCAGTATAAAGAGCTTGAGGAGAAGAGGCGCCAGTTTGAGGAAGAAAAAGCCAACTGGGAGACTCAGCAATGCATCCTCGAGCAGCAGAAACTTGATGCATCAAAGTAAGACTCTCGCTGTTCTCTCATCTCAATTCCTCAGTGTTTTTCTCTTAAAATAGACTTTCTGTAACTCTCTGCATTATTCAGTCCCTAAATAATGCAGTTAGCAAAAACTTTTTTTGATATTTTAATAAATACTGCCTTGAAAATACTTTTCATAACATTACGGTTAAACCACTGATGTCACATGGACTATTTTAACAATGTCCTTACTACTTTTCTGAAGATGAAAGAAGGTCTTACAAGTTTGATATGACTTGAGGGAGAGTAATTATTGACAGAATTTTCATTTTTGGGTGAACTATCCCTTTAACCTGAAATAAAGTGTTAGCTTTTTTTTTAAATGTAATACAAAATTAATATAGTTTTTTTTTTAGTGTATTTGAAATTAATTAATTTCTTTAAAGATTTTTTAATTCAATTAATATTTTACATTGTACATTTTTAATTATAAACTCTGTGAGAACTTTTTATTCAATTAACTCTTTGAAGAGATTTTTAACAGAGTTAAGCCAAATAAAGCTGTAGGGTTTTTAGCAAAAATAAATTGTAAAAACACATAATTTAGCCATAAATTTTTGTCTGCATGAAAATAGCCACAGAAGCTGGCATGTAAATAAATACAAACAAACAAACAAACAAACAAACATTTTAATAAATTTTCTAACAAATATTCAAGATATTCTGCATTTTGTGGTTTATGTCTTTTCTAAAATTAATTTCAGTGATTATTTTTCAGTTTATATGTTAAACGGACTACCATTCAAAAGTTAGTGGTCTGTAAATTGTTTCTTGTCAGGATTTTTGATGGAAAGTTCAAAAATACAAAAAATATTTAAAATCTATATATTTGTAACATTATAAATATCTTTACTGTCACTTTTGAGAATGAACTTGCATTTTTGAAAAAAAGGTCAGAATTGCACGTTTATAGCTCAATTCTCAGAAAAAAGTCAGAATTGCAAGTTTATAACGTTATAACTCGCAATTGTGACTTTTTTTCACAATTGAGATATAAACTCATAATTCTGCTGCAGAGGATCCATTGGTGAGCAGGTGATTTAATGCTAAATTTATCCAAATATTTGATCAATTTCATGTGTCCTTGATAAGAGTATTAATTTCTTAAAAAAAAATTGTAAAAATCTGCCCCCAAACTTGTGAACAGTAGTGTATATTGTTGCAAAAGTGTCAGTATACATAACACCTGTGGTATAAAAAGAAAAATAAATAATATTAATGATTCAATAAATTAAAATAAAGTACAGGTAATAGAAAAGTATTATTAATTACATTTCATTAACTATAACTATAAGCTACCACAGTCTAGAGGTCTTCACAGGTCCAAAAATTTGTACCCAAACCCGAAGAGACCCATAAATTAGTTGCACGGAACCGACTCGGACCCGTATTTAATTTAAAAGTGGGACCCAAACCCATGCAGACCCGAGAAATGCCTTAAATTTACTATCCGGACCCGACACCGACCGTTTTCCGTAAATTGGACCTGAACCAGGCTGGGAAGACACAGACCCGACTGCACCTGGTCGGCACATATTGCACAGCAAACTGCTATTAACAAGTCAATAAACAAGTTGCGAAAAATTTTTTTTGGCTTACCTACTTTTAGTAGCCCTGACTGCGAACAATCCTCCTTGATGCTGACATTTCCGTCCATGTAAGGCTTTTTGTTGGCGCAGCCATCCTCAAAAGAGCTAGGAATGCCGGTTATCATAACGGAGGATTAAACATAAAACACACACACACAAACAAGCTCCGTTTGGCCTGCGTGCACACCAACTGAGTATGAGCAGCGACCATTTATTAATTGCACACCGGTGTATCACCACACCCACTTCCGAAAAACTAGGTCACAGGGTCAATTGAGAACACATACAAAGGACATAACTCAACACCCCCACTTGTTCTTAAATTGACAAAGTACAACACAGTACATCACATACCATATAGAAAACACACAAATTTATCCATTCTGATTCTCGATACAGGTTTAGTTAAAATATCTGCCACCATATCAACTGTAGGACAGTAACGAAGAGTTATTTTGCCATCACTGAGTACAGATCGGACAAAATGATATCTGATATCAATATGCTTACACCTTTGGCGACATACAGGTTTTTTGAAAGAGCAATAGCACCCTGATTGTCCTCAAAAACTGTCACTGGTGCATATTCAAGTACATTGTCCATTCCATTTATTAAATTGACAAGATACAAGCTTTCCTGTGCAGTGGCTGATAAAGCCATGTATTCAGCTTCACATGTGGATAAAGCAACAGTTTGTTGTTTCTTTGACTTCCAGGAAATAATAGGTCCACTCTCAGACAAACTAAAACAGTAGCCAGTAACACTACACCTGTCATCTAGGTCTGCTGCCCAGTCTGCATCACTATAGGCTACAAGTTTAAGATCTCCATCATTTTTCTTGTAACACAATTCCAGGTTCACAGTGCTTTTCAAATACCTCAACACATGTTTAGCTGCAACCCAATGTTGTTCTTTTGGTACAGACAGATATTGTGACAATCTACTAACAATAAAGCTCAAATCTGGACGAGTACTTGTCATTAAATAAATTAAACTGCCCACCACTTCACGATACCTCTTTGGGTCAGTAGATTCACCATCATTGTCAAATTTCATTTTCATTTCACATGGTGTTGATCTTGGTTTGCAGTGAGTCATGTCAAATCTCTCCAAAATTTTTGTAATGTATCTTTTCTGGTTCATTTTTATTTCACCATTCACTTGTGTAAAATCAATACCTAGGAAATGTCTAAGTTTTCCAAGATTCTTAATTTTAAATTTAACTCCCAACGTTTCCTTCACATTCTTGAGTATTTGACTATCACTCGCTGCAATGATAAGATCATCAACCCAAATGATCAACATGACTCTTTCTTCATGAATTTGTTTACTGTAGGCACAACAGTCAGCAGAATTTTGAACAAAACCATTTTCAATCAGAAAATCATGCAACATCTTATTCCAATTTCGTCCTGACAGTTTCAGACCATACAGTGACTTATTTAACTTACACACCAATTTTTCTCCTGTTTTTAACTTAACCTCGAATCCTTCAGGCTGTTCCATATACATTTCACAGTCTATAGGAGCATGCAGATATGCAGTCTTGACATCCATTTGATGTAATTCTAAATCATACTGAGCTGCAAGCTGCATTAAGACACGTACAGAAGTCATATCAGCAGTAGGTGAAAACGTCTCGTTGTAATCAATACCAGGCACTTGACTATAACCTTTTGCTACATATCTGGCCTTATAGATAATTTCATCAGGATTTTCTTTTATGGTGTAAACCCATCTGCCCCCCACTGCATTTTTACCTTCAGGCAAAGTTGTCAATGTGAAGGTATTGTTCTCTATAAAAGAGTCCATCTCCTCCTTCATGGCTTTAACCCACTGCTCTGATTTTGAAGAGCTCAATGCTTCCTTCAGTGTCTGGGGGACATCACATGCAACACGATAGTAATAGTCAATATTTGTTAATGCCTGATCCTCAACACCTTTTATCTCATAATCATAGTCTGTATAGTACTGAGGAGGTCTCCTCTCTCTCTTTGGATATCGAGCACTCTGACTGCTCTCACTTTCACTTTTTAAGTCGGTTTCAGCATCACACTTTACTTTTATTTCTTGTGGGATTACCTTAGTCACGTCAAGTTTTGGTACCTGGGTTTCAGCTCTCTTCCTATGTTCAAAGTGTTCATACACATCCTCTGTTTGAGTATCACACTCATTAGTACTCTTTGTAACAAACTTTACCAGTCTATTTTTGAGTACTTTCCCTGTGTCTGGATAAAAGACAAGATATGCTGGACTATTTTTATCATAACCAACAAATACTCCCTTTTCACAACGAGTGTCCAACTTTTTCTTGTCATATTTGTATGCATAACATTCTAACCCAAACACTCTCATTTTGGAAAGGTCAGGTTTTTTTCCAGTTACCAGGTAATATGGAGTTTGTCCAAGACGCCTATTATAGCATCTATTTGTAATTACTGCAGCAGTTTGTACCGCATATGTCCACAGTTCTTTTGGTAGTTTACTCTCAATTAACATACATCTTGCCATTTCAAACAGAGTTCTCCAAGCTCTTTCAGCCGTCCCATTCTGATGGGGTGAATAAGGAGCTGAGGTCTCATGTCTAATGGCATTTTTACTAAGCAGTGACTGAAACACAGAAGATGTAAACTCTGTTCCATTATCTGATCTTATACATTTGATTTTACCATACGGTGCAACATCAGCAATGAACCTCTCTGTGGCTCTAACAGTATCACTCTTAGTTTTCAGAAAATAAGTGAACACAGCTCCTGAATAATCATCTGTGAACGCTAAGACAAATCTGAAACCATCTTTTCCTGCTGGTTCTATAGGACCAGCTAAGTCTGCATGGACAAGTTCAAATACATCTTTTGCTTTCTCATCTGGATCTCTATTTCTGTTCTGAGTAAATTTACCCTTTACACACACTTCACATTTCAAATTGGACTTGTCAGTTTTACCTCTGATTTTCATCCCATCTGTAACACTCTCCAACTTTAACACATCGTCATAGTTACAGTGACCTAATATTTCATGCCATGTCTGAAGGTCATAGCACACATTACACTCATCAATCTCATTTGTAACTGTACTTAAGTAAAACAATCGATCATACATATGAATATCAAAAGTTGTACCATTTTTGTGGATGAGCCTATTCTGTCCTTCCTTAAAGATGACTGTCGCTCCGTGCGCAATTGCCGCTTTAACGGAAAAAATGTCCTGGGAAAATGACGGCACATAAAGCGCCTCCATCAACATCATGTCCACAATGCGGCCTTTGCTGTCTCTCAAGCGCACTTTAGCGGTGCCTTTCTTCATCGCAATACCGCTAGCCCGCTCTCCATCAGCCAACTCCAGAATATGACTCTGAGGCTTGAAACTTGAGTCAAACTCCTCGAACATCCCGATATCTGTGACAATGTGCTTAGTGGCTCCGGAGTCTACCATGAGGCCTTTCATTTTTACTCCGCTGATCGGATCATTATCCACCTGCTCCTCCTTGAATGCGAATGTGTGGTCCTCCTCCTCGTCCACTGCTTGCTTCATCTTATCTCTCTTTCTCCGCCGACAGTGCAAATCTTTATGCGTGGCGCTTTTACAGAAACTGCACCACTGTCTCTGCTCCACACGCTCCCCAGCAGCTGACGTGCACTCCGCGGCTTTGTGGCCTTTCTGGCCGCAGTTGTAACAGGTGAGTTTCACGCTCCAGTTGTCTCTTCCTTTGACTCTCATCACGCTGTCCTCACTCAAGCCAGCCGAACCAAACTTCTCTTTGCTCTCATAGCTCCTCAGTTTTGTTTTAAAATCGGCAAATGTTAACGTTTCATCACTCTGTGTACCATAAACAGAGAATGGTTTAAATGCGTCAGGCAGACCCTTTAAAATCATTGCGGTCAATAAGACGTCACTCAAAGTCTCTCCTGCATTCCGCAGTGCTGTAATGGCAGTCTCTGCACGAATAATATAATCTGTAACTGTTTCATTCACACCTTTCTGAAGAGATGTCAGCTCTGTGTACAGACTTATCACGCGTGGCTTCCCCTTACCACCGTAATGGTCTCTCAGGATCTGTAGCGCCTTCCTCCCATCGTCTGCGGCATCTCTCATTACAAGCGACAGACTCTTATCGTCCAACAACTGAATTAAAACTGCATATGCCTCTTCATTTTTACTGGCATCTTCCGCCGCGCCCTCATCATCCTCGGCGGGGGCTCCAGCCAATATAGTAGTTTTCAGGTCGAGCAGACGCAAATGCACCAGAAACTTTGTTTCCCACAGTTCATAATTCTTTTCGTCTCCGTCGAATCATAAACGGTTCCATCGGCTCCCAAACTCTTTACTGGGCCCATAACCTGTTGGCGCAGCCATCCTCAAAAGAGCTAGGAATGCCGGTTATCATGACGGAGGATTAAACATAAAACACACACACACAAACAAGCTCCATTTGGCCTGCGTGCACACCAACTGAGTATGAGCAGCGACCATTTATTAATTGCACACCGGTGTATCACCACACCCACTTCCGAAAAACTAGGTCACAGGGTCAATTGAGAACACATACAAAGGACATAACTCAACACTTTTCCTCTCTCTTGCCGAGTGAAAGAACCTTCTTAATCTATTCATTATTCCAGCTCGGAGCAATTTTAGTTTATTTTGTTTTTTAAAAAAAAATCTCTGAGAAGTTTAGTCGCTGGCTGAGAGGACGGCACTTTACGGCACGACTGACAATAATCCTCTTACATATATTCTGACTAAACCACGACTTGACGCATGTGAGCAGCGATGGGTGGCAAAACTTGCTTCTTACAGTTTTGATCTGAAGTATGTCCCGGGAACAAAATATGTTGTAGAGAATGCTTTGAACCGTGAGCCATTTGTCCAGTCATGCATAGAACATCATCTTATTACTGAACCATACCTATCTCTTGTAAAGGATTTAGTTGTTAAAAACTCTGTCTAAGATGCTTTCAAGTGTGCAGGTAACCTTCAGGTGGTGCAGGGAGATGTCAAAGGTTCTCGTGACCCAACCAGTGCTGTATTCTCACCTTCATATTCTTCTGAGAGCAAGGAAATTTCTGCATTGTTGGCAGCACACACTACTGGTGATTTCTGTGAAGTACTGGGGACAATACCAGCCATCCCACAACCGCAACAGTCCGTTCATCCTTTGTAGCACAGCAACATCAAAAATGCGCAGAGGGAGGACAGCACCTTGTGTCGGATTCTGTATTATATTGAAAGATGTCATAAACCATCTAAGCAAAGGAATCCTCACAAATAACTTGCTTATTAGCATGCATATTTCTAGCATATTTACTGTTTATTATTACTTATAAAGCAGATATTAATGAATCAACACTTTAATTCTAAAGTGTTACCACACATCCTTTTCAGATGAATGCATTCACCTTTGCATAAAGGCGTTTAAAAAATAGACAAATAAAAATAAATAAAAATAGAATAAACCTAGTTATATGATGGACTCCCTCAGAATAATACTTGCACAATTTAAAACAGTGTATATAGTGTTTTGATAAAATATCAAGTTCAATTTAAAACATTATATCAGCAATTAAAAATGAATAGCATTGTATTGCGTTTTACAAAGTAAACTTTGAAACTTAAAATGTATGTTCTGCTGTCCAAAATATCTTAACACTACAAGCTAAGCACACTTCACTTGGGATAGTTTCCCACAAAAAAAGGATCAAGTACTTCTGTTTATGTTTACTGATCAACATTTATATGTGAATAAAATGCTAAATTTAAACTGTTCATCATAAGAAGCAATAATTGAAACTGAAACTGCTCGATTATGAACTTTTTAAAGCATTGAAGTGGTAGTTGCATAGACTGTCAAAGGAGGGACAGAAATCTCTTAGATTTCATTTAAGATATGTTCATTTGTGTTTCGAAGATTAATAAAAGTCTTACAGGATTGGAGTGACAAACAAGTAAATGACAGGAATTTTCATTTCTGAGGTGTGGGATTGTTGATGGGAAAACGACTGGATTTTCTTGGATTTCCAAGGCATCTTCATCATCCAGATTCTGTGAAGTAAAAATAGTTTTAGTCAACAAAGATTTTACTTTCATTTCCATTCCATTTCATAACTGCTAAGAAGTAGAAACACAATTATATTTAATTCATACCCCATTACAATAGTGTCTTTACAACATTCCAGCATCAATGTGGCCATATTTAATGTGATTCTTACCGGTCAGAACACGATATACCAACTCCTCCTCCTTCACCACTCTCGATGGGGGTCCAGCGAGGGGGTTTCAGAGGTTCACCGGGTGGAGAGGGCAATTGCGGTGTACTCCCTGCAAACCGGCGCCACTTGACGGGTTCCACCCATGGCACCCATCCAGGGTCTGTAAGTTCTCTCCAGAAAGTCACTACCTGGTCAGTAAGAGTGTCCCCCCCTCTTGGTTATCTTGCAGCGATGGCCCCCCATGTGACGGCCAGATGCTGAGTCTGCAGACCAGAATGTGTTAGGCACTTACCTGGTTCTCTGCATATTGGCAAAGACACCCCGTGTTTCTTGGGGCTTTCATCTCCAAGCACGGCACCCTTTGTTCTATTCAGCCACGACATCCCCATTCCAGGTACATCGGTTATAGTTCCTCTGAGACTGCTAGCAGAGTCCGTAAATTTTGGGCCCCAATCCCTCCCCTTAGTTTCTCAGAACTACCTGACTAGGCTACGCGACTCAGGTTGCAAGGCATCCGCCAAGATCTATGGCAAGATGACCCCAACCTGACCTTATTATGCCTGGTCCATGTCCTACGCATTTACCTGAAATATTCTCAGCACTTCAGATGTTCCGGTCAGCTCTTTGTCTGGACAGCAGAAGGGGATCTCCCACTGGCTTGTGGATGTGATCCGTACGGCCTACTAGGCCAGAGGCTTACCCTGCCCACTGGGAGTGAGAGCCCACTCGACCAGGGGCATCACTGCCTTGGCAGCTCTTGTGAATGGGGGCCTCGTTAACAGACATCTACAGAGCTGCAGGTTGGGCTACACCTAATACACTCACCAGATTTTACAACCTGAGCATGGAACCAGCATCTGCTAGAGTCTTGAACGCAAGCTCTTCGACTCAGCACTCTGGTTTGGTGTAGTGCTTGCTTAAGTGCTTCCCCTCACGTTAATTACGCTTCTCTAATTTCAGTAGGTTTCCTGGCGTGAACCCTGAACATCCTCTCCATCACTTGGCACTTCTGGACATAGCTGGGTTTAGCGGAGGAACTCGCTACCAGTATCCAACACAAGGTAAGATTACTTTGCAATCTCTTGGTTGGATTTGTGCCCCATATGTAGTGGCTCTTCATGTGGCCCCATGTGTATAATTTCCACCTATAACTCTCTGTGGTTCTGTGTTTCCCCTGAGACCTGCCTGTCTGTAGGTTCTGAGTTTGGTAGTCCCCCTAGGGTTGGGGCCAACCTCAGGTCCTTTCACTAATGATATTCACTTTATACCCCCTCTGGGCAGGTTGTGATCTCCGTAGTGCCTTTTTTCCTATGGGAAACAGGCTCTTTCCCAACGTTCTCAAGACGCTCAGCAGCTCCACTGAGGAAAGGCCCGGCTGCAGGTAACCCTGCCTGTTACAGGTCAGTTCTTGGACGTTGGAAGGTCACGAAGAGGTGAGCTGCACTTATGTTAACACTTGGCTTGTTACTATCTGCGCCCGATCACTCGTGATGCGGCCAGACTTGTGGCGTGCTTATATAGGGACCCCTAGTGTCGTACACTTGACACAACTCGGAGTGTAAGACAGATAGGGAACTTCTCGGTTATGTATGGCAACCCTCGTTCCCTGATGGAGGGAACAGAGACGTTGTGTCCTTCATGCCACAACTCTGAGTGAGCTGAAATGCTTTGACTCCTCAGAACAGAATGAGTGACCAGAGCTTGCGCTGCCCTATTTGTACCCAGATGTCCGGGGCGTGGCCAGCTATGCAAAATCTGCACACCCAATTTCATTAGCCTTTTCTCAAAACTATCAGAGGTGTTTGGGCTCCCAAGGGTGACCCCTAGTGTCGTACACTTGACACAACGTCTCCGTTCCCTCCATCAGGAAACGAGGGTTACCATACCTAACCGAGGTGCTTTGTCTCTTGCTCCTCACGTGATAATGCTTCAGTAGTGTCATAATGAGAGCGCAAGTTTTGATGCGCAATTTTGAAACTCCTCAAATTTGAAGCAAATAAAATGTAGCGATTACTGCATGGCATGTTCCCCAAAACACGTGTCTTAGCCATATTCAGCTCAGTCATTTATACAAATGCTTTAGAATAAACTTTTTTCCAAACGCCACACCTTTTCCACACCTATTTCACATAGTTTCAACACGTAATTAAATAAAAGACACAAATACTGTATATTTACATTGTATACAAGTAGCAGAGGCGACGCATAACGAAAAACGGTGATTAAGGTATACAATTTAAGGCTAAATTATGTAAAACAGCTAATAAAACAAACATGTAACGTTAACGTTATATTCGTGATGGAATCTTTTTTTGATACTAAAGCATCCCACCACTAATGGAAGTGAACTACTCCTTTAAGAGAACCTACTTTAAGTCTCAGGAGTCCAGGCCATCAGCAGGACCAGTTCAAACACCCAAACACAAGGTGTTCTCATGGTTTCTGATCTGAAGTTGATCTGCAGGCTTGATGATGAGTTTTTTGGAGATGTCTGAGTGAATTAGAACTTACTTCACACTTTAAACATTTTCCTAGCATGAAGACCTAGAAATGCAGATTTGAGGTTTGATAAGCAAGAACCCACCTCTACTGAGTTTCCTGGACTCACATATACAAACATATACACTCCCCATCAAAAGATTTTGAAGATTTTTAATGTTTTTTAAAGATTTCTCTTCTGCTCACCAAGGCTGCATTTATTTAATCAAAAGCACAGCAAAAACAGTAAAATTTTGGAATATTTTTACTATTTTAAATAACTTCATTCCTGGGATCTGTAACAACTCCGACCTCTGTGGTTCCCCCCAATCGTCACCAGAGGTCGCCATCTCCCGAGTTCTGATCTCACTGTCCACACTCCATTTCCCACAACCCCGTACCTGGCTCTGACCCCACTGGCAACCATTTCCTGTTCATCCCCTAGAAGAACTTCCGGGTTCCGCATCTTTTCCGCGAAGTCTTATTTTGCCCTGGCTAACATTACTGAGCATTTATACTGTTTCTCTATTGGATTATCGTGCCTTGACCCTGGACTGTTTATTCGTTGTTTGACCCTTGCTGCCTGCCTATTAGACTCCCCGCTTTGCTTACGGACTATTGTTACTCTGCCTGCTGCCTGCCCTGACCTCTCGCCTGTTTACGACGCCGCTTTTGTCACATCTCTGATTACGCTGTTTGTTGTGTATCGACCCTGCCTGTCTGACCCTGCTTCTAATAAACGCTGCAAATGGATCCCGACTCTGTTGACCCATCATTACAGAAGACTTCGCCAAATATTGATCCAGCAGTGGTCTACAGATTGACAACAGAAGTCTCCGCTCAAGCCAACATACTCGCGGCTCATCAGCAGCAATTGGTGCGCCATTAGCTTCGGCGTCTCTGCCCGCGCCATTGACTCCTCCCGTGGCCAGCCCCCACCTGGCTTATCCAGAAAAGTTTGACAGAACACCGGCTAAATGTAAGGGGTTTTTACTTCAATGTTCACTGTTCGTTACACAACAGCCTGCCTTATACCCCTCGGAGGAGAGCCGCATTGCTTTTGTTTGTTTTCTGTTAACCAGCAAAGCTTTAGATTGGGCTACCGCAGTTTGGAATCTGAATCGTCCCACCTTCCCTTCATTCGAAATTTTCCTCCAGCGTTTTAAGGAAGTGTTTGATTATGCTGAAGGAGGTGACAGTGCGGGCGCACAGATTTTAACTTTACGACAGGGAAAGAGCTCTGCAGCGGAATTTGCTCTAATGTTCCGCACGCTCGCTGCACAAACTGGCTGGCCTGATGATCCACTAAAACTGCACTTTCGAAAGGGGTTGAATCACGAATTACAAGCTGAGCTTGCCTGCCGCGATGAGGGGAAAACTTTGAATGAACTGATTGATTTGGCCATCTGCATTGACAATCTTATTTGCTCCAGGAGACCCATCAGGAGTGCGTCATTTCATCTACCTAACCCTCCGTCAGTTCCTGAACATGAAGCTATGCAAGTGGGCCACACAAGACTCACCCCGGAAGAAAGAAATCGCCGTTATCAACATAACCTCTGTCTATATTGTGGTGAGCCCGGCCACATGAAAACCTCCTGCCAATCCAGACCCATGCAACGAACTTCCCCTGCGGTAAGTCAATACACTAATCCTTCTAAATCTGTTACCATTCCTGTGAGCTTCGCTCTTTCTGATAAGCTGATTCACACAACCGCTCTAATTGATTCTGGTGCAGCAGGAAATTTTATGGACATAAATTTTGCTGAAACTCATGGGTTGTCACTCATACCTTGTACATCTCCTCTGGCAGTGGCAGCGCTAGACGGAAGACCTCTGGGTGCCGGTTGGGTTCAGCATACTACGGTTGACATTCTTCTGACCACCAGCACACTTCACACTGAAACCATTCGTTTCTTCATCATTCAAGCACCCACCAACCCTGTCGTTCTCGGACTGCCCTGGCTTCGGGTACATGAACCCCAGATTTCCTGGACCGAAGGACAAATTACCCAATGGTCAGACAGGTGCTTCCCTCAGTGTTTTCCTGCTCTCAAACCCAAACAGATGGAGGTGGCCTCGGACAAACTGGATTCCCCTAACACTGACGCAATTCCCCCCCAGTATCACGATCTAGCTGAGGCTTTTAGCAGGTCCAAGGCCACTCAGCTACCTCCACATCGACCTAGTGACTGTGCCATAGAGCTGCTTCCTGGAACCACTCCACCCAAGGGCAGAATTTTTCCCCTCTCTCAACCTGAAACTGACTCCATGAAGGCCTATATAGAGGAGGAACTGGCTAAGGGATTTATAGTCCCTTCCACCTCTCCCGCTTCAGCTGGTTTCTTCTTCGTAAAAAAGAAAGATGGCAGTCTTCGACCCTGGATTGACTATAGAGGTTTAAATGAGATCACAGTAAAATATCGTTACCCCTTGCCCCTTGTTCCTCCAGCCCTAGAACAGCTTCGCTCAGCTAAGTACTTCAGCAAGCTCGACCTCCGTAACGCTTATAATTTAATTCGCATCAGAGAGGGGGACGAATGGAAGACGGCCTTCTCCACCACGACTGGCCACTATGAGTACCGGGTTATGCCCTTTGGCCTAGTCAACAGTCCTTCTGTATTTCAGGCCTTCATAAACGACGTTTTTCGAGACATGCTTGGCAGATGGGTCATCATCTACATGGATGATATTCTTGTCTACTCAGACTCACTTAACACTCACATCACTCATGTAAGGGCGGTGTTACAGCACCTAATCTCTCACCAACTATATGCCAAGGCGGAGAAATGTGAATTTCATCAGACCTCGACCACGTTCTTGGGTTATGTCGTAAGTCCGGATGGAGTGGCTATGGATGACTGCAAGGTGCAGGCAGTCTTGAATTGGCCCCAACCAACAAACATCAAAGAGCTGCAGAGATTTCTAGGATTTGCCAACTTCTACAGATGTTTCATCAGAAACTTCAGCTCTGTAGCGGCCCTTTTAACGTCTATGACCAAGAAAGGAGGTAATCGTTTGTCGTGGTCACCAGCTGCAAGCAGCGCCTTCCACCTTCTCAAGGAACGCTTCTCCACAGCACCCATTCTCCATCACCCCAATCCCGAGCTTAAGTTCATTGTAGAGATCGATGCTTCCAGTACAGGCATTGGGGCTATTCTGTCACAACGCCACGGAAATCCTCCAAAGCTCTTCCCGTGCGCCTTTTACTCCCGCAAATTGAATCAGGCTGAACAGAATTACGACGTTGGCAACCGTGAATTGCTCGCAATGAAAGCGGCTCTGGAAGAATGGCGTCACTGGCTCGAAGGGGCCAAACTTCCTTTAACTGTACTAACTGACCACCGTAATCTTGAATACCTATGCTCAGCAAAAAGACTTAATCACAGACAGGCCAGATGGGCGTTGTTTTTCACTCGTTTCAAGTTTACTGTAACCTACCGTCCTGGGTCAAAAAATACCAAAGCGGATGCACTCTCTCGCCAGTTCGAGTCTGCCTACCAACCACTTCTGCCTGACCCCATTTTACCATCCACTCTCATCGTAGCACCCGTCCAATGGGACATTTTGACAGAAATAGCTGAGCTGCAAGGCACCAATCCACCACCCGCTGAATGTCCTCCTGACAAGACCTACGTCCCTCCTCGTGTGAGAGGCCGATTTATTCGACTCGTACATGACACCCCAAGTTCAGGTCACCCCGGTATCTCAGCCACTCTTCATCTCATCTCCAACAAGTTTTGGTGGTCATCACTCCGCCCAGACACCATAACCTTCATTAAGAACTGTGAAATCTGTAATGCCACCAAAACCTCCAAACAACTTCCTGCTGGTTTGCTCCAACCTCTACCCATTCCTCGAAGACCCTGGTTTCACATAGCCTTAGATTTTATTACAGATTTGCCTCCTTCCAATGGATACACTACCATTCTGACAGTCATCGATCGCTTTTCCAAGTCGTGCTGTTTGATCCCCTTGCCCAAGTTACCCTCTGCTCTGGAAACTGCTGAGACCCTGTGTGAATACGTGTTCAGATTTTACGGGCTCCCAGATGACATAGTGTCGGACAGACAGCCTCAGTTCACGTCCCGTGTCTGGGCCGCCTCCTTCAGAAGCCTCAATGTAAACATAAGCCTCTCGTCTGGTTATCACCCAGAATCCAAGGGACAGACTGAACGCCTCAACCCGGAAATCGTTCGCTTTCTAAGATCCTACTGCCACCACAACCAGTTGGATTGGAGTAAATTCCTTTTCTGGGCCGAATATGCTCAAAACTCATTGCACAAACCATCCACTGGACTCACACCCTTTCAGTGCGTCCTCGGTTTTCAGCCACCACTCTTCCCGTGGTCGGGAGAACCCACTGATTTACCTGCCATCAACGACTGGACTGGGAGGGGTATGGCCCGGAGGAGAGGTCTTGGGTTAATGGCAAGGACATTCTGGATCCCTCTTTGACCTCCGAATTTCACTCAGCTCATCCGGATAAGCCTGCCCCTCACCCTCGGGGAAGACCCCGGCGCCATCAGCCTCCTCACGTCAGGAGCCGTTCGCAAGTGGGGGGCTCTGTAACAACTCCGACCTCTGTGGTTCCCCCCAATCGTCACCAGAGGTCGCCATCTCCCGAGTTCTGATCTCACTGTCCACACTGGACTGTTTATTCGTTGTTTGACCCTTGCTGCCTGCCTATTGGACTCTCTGCTTTGCTTACGGGCTATTGTTACTCTGCCTGCTGCCTGCCCTGACCTCTCACCTGTTTACGACGCCACTTTTGTCACATCTCTGATTACGCTGTTTGTTGTGTATCGACCCTGCCTGTCTGACCCTGCTTCTAATAAACGCTGCAAATGGATCCCGACTCTGTTGACCCATCATTACAGGATCAAAGCTAAATTTTAAGTATCATTACTTAAGTCTTCAGCATCACATGATCCTTCAGAAAATATTCTAAATTCGTTGATTTGCAAGAAACATTTATTATTATTATTATTATTATTATTATCATCATCATCATCATTATCATCAATATTTAAAACAACTGAGTAGTTTTTCAGGATTCTTTGATAAACAAAAGATCCAAATATCAGCATTTATTTGAAATAAAAAAGCTATTGTAACATTACACTTACTTTTTTTGAGCAGCAAATCAAAATATTAGAATGACTTCTGAAGGATCATGTGACTGGAGTAATGATGCTAAAAAAATCATCTTTGAAATCCCAGGAATAAATTACATGTTAAAATATATTCAAATAGAAAACAGTTATTTTAAATAGTAAAAAATATTTCAAAATGTTACTGTTTCTGCTGTACTTTGAATCAAATAAAAAAGGCCTGGTGAGCAGAAGAGACTTTTTTTATATTCTGTATCAACTTAGAAAAAGAATGGCATCCTTGTAATTTCTTTGTGTGTGTGTGTGTGTGTGTGTGTATTAAATCATATTTTATAAAAGGGCAACAAAGACTACCTATGCCTTATGTAATCAGAATCTATATCTTTTATATTCTGTTTCTTTATTTGCATATTTATGTCAATTTTAGATTTGATTAATTTCAGATTCAGATTTTTATGTTATCTTCATTTGGTGTTCTTTCTGCATAACTCTACATTTTTAAACATGAGACTTCTGCTGATGAGAGTTATATACCGTCTTTTCCACTATTTATGCTTCCTTAATAGGTTACTTTAATATGCCCATGCACACATTAGAATGAGTCTGACACCAGGTAGTCTCAGTGCATTTTAATATTTATTTGCATAGGTTGAGCGCTACATGAAAACAGTTTAACATTCAGTTGCTTGAAATATGAATCAGGAAAGGCAAAAATACATTTATTAAGAAAGGACAGTTATATAAAGCAGTATTAATGTGTACTTTTTTCATGCTGCTTTTTTGTTTGTTTGTTTGTTTTCAAGATGGTCCATCACACTCTTTGTCCAAGCCAGGGCCAGAGTGGGACTCATTTTCAGCCCTGGAGTTTCATGCCTCAGACCGGCCCTCTTTAATTCACGACTGTCTATATTAACATAATGTAATTAAAATCTCCCTAATAGCACCCATACACCATGGACGTCTATGACGTCTGCATTTACATCTGCAAGACGTATTTTTTAGAGTGTTTGCTCATCTGCAATACTTCTATAGGACGTTTCCTATCAGATGTCAAATAGATGTCTATTAGATGTCTTTATGGTTTAGATGTTTATGGTTTAGAATGAAAACTGACATCTTATCTTGCAGACGTATGTGTGCTATCTAGGCTCAGTATACGTCTGCAATAGTGCACAATTCTCTGCAGCCTTGTAATTAATTATATTTTTCTATATTTTTCTTTCTTTCTTTATTTATTCTTGCCTTTTCAGCACTGTCTTTGTGCATTCAATTATCCATTTTTATCTCTTATTTTTGCTTGCACAACTAATTTTTTTTTTTTTTGAGCCAGGTGCTGCTTTCGGGTCACAAGATAATTATGTCATCGTTAACTTAAAGGCTGAGTGGGGCTGCAAGAAAATAATAAATAAAAAGAGGGACAGCAGCATCCCGAGTGCGTCAATACCACGACTTTGTGTTTCTATTTGGTGTACAATTTATACACAGAAATTGACTTTGGTGTGCAAAAATGATAATGGTAATAATGGTAATGGATAATGGCAATGGTGTGTGATAGGTGCATATTAAATGCACACCAAAACTGCATATTATGTGTCACCAGTTTACAACACATCTTCAGACAGTGCAGTTTTTTGTTGATTTCTTTTCAATTTTTTTTTTTTCGGTTAACTTGTGTAACATAATATCTGCATTATTCCTGTTCCATCCTTTATGTCCAAAGCACAGAAGGACCATAACTTATGAATTCCAGGTTGGTAATTCACTTTCCACAGTCAGCATTTAGGGCAAGGAAAAAAGTACATGCCCATTGACATTGTTTTTCAATATATAAATATAAATAATAAGGTAATATTAAACTAGAATGTAAATGTGTTGTATAGGCCTACATAATGGAAATACTTTGTAATAACTTCATGCATAATTCATTACCAAAAAGAAAATAACAGATAAATAGTTGTGATACAACAAATTATATGTTGTTAAATATAAAATTTATTTAAATAAAATTATACAATATTATATTACAATATTATAAATAATGCATTTTGAATGTGCAGAATGTTTATTCTAATTTATATTTTATATTTTCATCTATTTAAATAAATAATTTTTATTGTTGTTCAAGTTCAGATAAAGAAAAACTCAGAAGATACCCGTCTTCTTGGAAGAAAAGGTTCCATATAGAACACTTTTTAAGGGTTCAGTCAAATGAACCCTTAAAGATTCTTTGTAGCCAGGAAAAAGCTTCTATATAAAACCCTTTAGGGATTCCCACCATAGGATCATTCTTTGGATTTAAGTTTTGTTTTTTTTTTTTATTTAAATTTTAAGACTTAAACAGCTCATCTAGCTACTTTATTACCAGAAAAACTAAAATAACCATAAGCATTACACATCAGTGTGTTGTGTGATCATTTATGACACTTTTATTAGCATTTACAATGACAAACAATACATAACACAGCAACTCATAGTGCAGCAATTACAGGGATTAACATAAATCCATGTTTTTGTATTTTTTTTTTCCCACACTTTATTATTTTTACCTCTTAAATTGACAATATAGCACACTCCATTTTAGAAATATTAGTTATTAGTCACTCATCCAACATGTCAGTCATAAATGTTTATGGCTAGAATCCACAAAAAAGAATACAATTCTTTAAAATTTAATGTTAACTTGCACAAATAAATTTAAAGTTAACTTGCAAAAAGAATTAATTAATTAAAAAAATCAAGTAAAATTAGAATGTGAAAAGTTTGTCATCAAATAGTATATTAATGACACTCTTATTTTGCATGTCATCACCAGGTTATTACCCTTAACCTTAAATAAATGTTACATTTTTACTCCACATTCTCCTAAAAACCTATTAACCAAGCAGTCTGACTTTTTTATTTTATATATATATATTTTGTTTGCAGTGGTGGACGAAGTACACAAGTCAAGTACTTGAGTAAAAGTACAGATACGTATAATAAAATATTACTCCAGTAAAAGTAAAAGTGCTCCTCTTTCAATTTTACTTGAGTGAAAGTACAAAAGTACCAGATTTTTAATTGAATTTTATATTAGCACATATTTTTTTTATAATCCTACTGCTCAAAATACCTGGAATTTTCTCAAAATAACCACTATATGGAGTAAAAATACATTTTTGTTGTTGATATGGACTATGTTGATGAGAGTGATGTAGCAATATTCAATGTGAAGCTTACACTGCAATATCCCTGAGAGAAAAAAGATTTGACCATCTAATTTTCACCAATAAGAAAAAAGTGTTTTAAAGCTTGTTGTTTTGCATAATGTCACAGTTATATATCACATGAGAATAAGGCCTGAAGTTAACAAGAACATTTTGAGGAAAATATAATTATATTTTTATAATGATTTTTTCCTTTCAAACATTGTCTGTGTAAAAACACCCCTTGCCAAATGCCCCAAGAGAGCATCACTTCCCACTACAATAACTGCTGTAGTCACCATGATCTGAACATCACATCCTTTCTTTTTCCCTCGGATGTAATCTATCTAGGTTGTTAAATAAAAATATTTGGACTTAAAAATTAAAAAAAAAAAAAAAATACTAAAAATAAATCTAAAAATAATCTAAAAATTACCTAAACCTAGCACCAGCTAGATTGTTAGCTAGACAGTTAGCATCAGCTAACAATATTTACTTATTTTCAGTATGGTTATGAATAAACATCATATCTGTCTATTCTAGTTGATCCAAACAATATGAAAATGTATACTGTTGCTAAACAATATAAAAACAGACGTCACGTAGGGTTACATACGTAGCATTTTAATAAAACTGCTAAGGTTACAGCAGCGGGGAATATGAACGTGCATGAGTTATTTTATTTAATCTGTTATTTAAATGTTTCGTTTTTGACCTAAAACAGAGACATGATGTTGATGTGTCTGAATTCAAGCATTTCAGAAACAGATCACCCTTTACAGCAGATGTAATTCACAAACAACGGACAGCTTTGACCTAAATATGATTTTTCAGTTACAATAATTAATCCTAAAATTCGACATTAGTAATTTACACTTCGCAGCATCAGTCACGCGCGCACAAGATCTCCCGATTCTTACTTGTGAATTCAGTTGTCTGGAGACTCGCTCTAAACGGATCATTTGAATCAATGAGTTGTCGACTCGAGAACAGCTGCAATCGGATCATTCCAATTCGTGAATGAATCGTTTGGCGACTGGCGAATCAATTTAATAGGTTCACTGAAAAGAATCAATTTGTTTATGAATCAGATACCGCTTCTGCATCTCAGAACACGTAACAATGGAGTAACGATATGTTTTATGAAATGTAGTTAAGTAAAAAGTACGATCTTACGCTTTGGAATGTAGTGAAGTAAAAGTGAAAGTTACTCAAAATAAAACTACTCCAGTAAAGTACAGATACTTGAAAAATGTACTTAAGTACAGTAACGAAGTACAGCTACTTCGTTACTGCCCACCACTGTTTGTTTGTTTGTTTGCTGCAACTTTCCCCAATGGACTACTTGCACAACTACTTCCGCGTTCTACTTGTCAGGGCTCGGTAGTTTCCGGTTAGCCTTCAGCGCACCTACATACAGACAGTTTCTCATGAGGACGCAGATTATTACTACATTTTAGGGCTGGCATTTCTTTGTATTCTGAATAATAAATAAATATATTTCCCCACTTACCTGCCGCATTCTCATGAATGGTATTTTTCTTTTACTGATATTTCACACCTGATGAATGTACAGTTTTAAATGAGTTTGACTGATAAACACCCTTACGAAACTTAACCATTGTAACCATAGTGCCATGTTTTTCCCATTTTTACCATTTGCATAACAACGTTTTTACTAGAAATAGCCTACCATCGTTAAACTATGGACAGTGTTGTTAATTTGTGTTAATTTGAGTTATATATTGAGTTAATTTGGGGTTATATGGTTTAACTTAAATTGAAATTTTTGGTTTTATTTGTAGTAAAACCATTTGTTTGTGTGCGTTGGTGATCTTTTTCTGAGCCCCTACTGCTTATTCCATTGTTTAAAATGGCTAAATGAATGTGAAGTAACTGCCTTAATTAACAATGTTAAACATTTAAAGTGCCCCTATTATGCGTTTTCAAATATGTCCTTTCATGCAGTGTGTCATGTAGCTGTATGTGAACATAAACTATCTGCAAAGTTGTGAAGCCGACAGTGCACGATAAATAAAGTTATTGTCTATCAAAAAAAGAGTCGACTCACATTTGCCTAAACGAGTCGTCAGGAATTCAAATCTTTGTCTGTTACGGCCACACGTCACGAAGTAACAGATTTGCATAATGTCCGCCCACGTTCTACGTCGCGAACAACTTGCCCGCCCATACATTTACATGTGGTTTACGTCACATGGAAATTACACGTACATTATAGGGAAGACGCTGTATCATACACTGTAAGTAAAACTGTTTTATATTCACTTCCAAAAGATAATGAATCTACAAAGATTGTATTTTCTAGCGATCGTTCAAAATACGTAGTTGTGTATGTTATGTTGTGTAACAACCCTGCACGTCTTGCTAACCGGCTAAATCACGCTTTTGTAGTTCTGTTCTCTTCAGCTGTGGATCCACTGTAGTCTGACAATTTGTGATTGATGCAGCTTGACTGTCTGTCTGTCTCATTAGTTTAAGTACTGATAAAAGATGGCGCACGAAGCGGCTTTCACACCGAATGCGGAAAGCGCTGTGCTATGAAACCTATTCGTTTTAATTGCTTCTGCCGCGCGAGGACGACTTGTTTCCGTCTCGAACAAAGCGGACGCGCAGTGGAGCGCGGACGCCGCAGATAAAGTTCAAATGTGTTGTTCAAATGAACTTTTGCCGCTGTGCTCTGAAGGGCTGCACTGAACCCAGCGGCCAGCACAGCGCTTTCCGCGTTCGGTGTGACAGCCGCCTTAATGCATTATTCAATGTTGAAGTTTACAACATAGAGCTGTGCCCGGTTCGGTTATAAAAGCAAATTGCAAGCACTTTCCACGGTAGTCCGTGTTAACATGTCGATCAGCCACTTCAGCCGTTTCATCGTCAGACTCTGACTGGAATTGTTATGGTAAAATCGATGCGATCTTTTCTATGTATTGACAAGTCTCCAGGGCTGTCGTTCAGTAATGGCAATGGGCGTTTCGTTCTCCGACACGCTGTACGCGGTAGACCAATCATAAAGGACTGCGCCATCTGACCAATCACAGCAGTGAGGGCTCACAGAAAGGAGGGGTTTAGAGAGACTGATTCTTTAAACTGCTTCGCACGAGTCGTTTAGGAATCATTTAGAAATTGGGTAAAATTAAATCTATTTTTGGAGAAAACTGAAGTGTTTTTTGACCTTGCATACATGTAAACCTGTTTTGGGAGTCCATTAAAACAATATTAGCAACCTTTAAAATGGCATAATAGGGGCACTTTATGTAATTTTTAGCAGTAACACGCTGACAGTGCGACTATTGAATATTCATATTTTGGTATTAGACTACATACAGTGAAATGACGACAGAATATGACACATAATAGTGACTAACATATTTAATACAGATAAATAAAGATTCATTATGATCTTATTAATCAGATCTCACAAACTGCAGCGTCGCGATCATTACACACAAACGTGTCTCTGATATAGGATCACTGATGAACATATTTAATTTTAATATGGGATGAAAAACTTGCATGCAATGGTGGATTAGAACCCTAAACTTCTAATTTTCTTAATGAACATTCTACCACTAGACTACTGGATATTACTAAAAGCAATTGCATATCTATGCATTTATTCACTGCCATCATTTATCTCAAGGCTAATAGCATATTATTAAAGTACATGTAAGAATAAAACTTCATGTTAAAAACAAGTTTAATGTCATTACATTATGTACACATGATCAGAGCCTGTAACCACAAAACATTTCGTCTTACCACTAAAAGTTCTCCTAAATAGCAGTAAAAGTTTTTAGCTAAGAGTTTTCTCTTTAAACCTATTAAGAAAGCTGCTGAGACAAACTTTTACTAAGGAATAGAGAGAAGTCTTAAGCTAAAAGTAAGGGCGGGGCTGACCTCGTTGCTATGAATGATGTCGACATGCTTAACTATGTACACAATGATTGGCTGATAGGGGAGGGGTCTCTGTCAGACATTTATTCATAGAAATATTGTAACGTGTAATATTATATCATATTCAGATAAAGATTTAAAAATGCACGCTAAGTGTCACTAATTAAACATGTATATCTTCAGCCTCTTACATGTGCGCTCCTCGTATACAGTTAGCGGATATGCATATAAACAGCCTTTTAATTAACAGGGTAGAATAATCATAGGTGATAGTAAGGCATGTAAACGTAAAAGAAAACCAAACTGGATGCAAGAACAACTCTTACTTCTTGCCCAACTTGTTCATGAAAACAAGGATATAATCAAGGGAAAATTTGGAGTTGGAATAACCTCAAAAACTAAAAAAGGTGTGTGGGAAAATATATGTGTGCAAATAAATGCAGCTTTTCCACTTTTGTCCAGAAGCAAAGATGACTGTGAAAAGTGCTGGTATTCTTTGCAAAGTCAGGCAAAGGCAGAATTCAAAGATTGCAGAATTCAAGTGACAAACAACTGCTACAGGTAAACGGACATTACTTTCAGTTGCCGATAATGTTTTCATGTAACCTTGTTATACTATTGCAGATTAAAATCCTTAGCCTTATTAAATTATTTATGGCATTCATAAGTAGCTGCCATTCGAGGGTTGTCAAAACCTTGATCTGTGGCGTTATTGAGTTGTTTCTATTTGTTGGTGAAGTGACTGCGTCCCTGCAAGTTCTGCAACAGTCATAATACCTTCGCGATTAAGACCATACCTTCTTAAAGCTCATTATCATCAAATGTATCTAAAATGTTTCTGTTCCGAGGCAGATAGCCGGCAACAGCCATTTTAGGATAGTTTTAGGACTTGATCTTAGTGACTTAGGAGTCCTCTCCACTACTCCTAACATTTGATTTATAATTTGATTATCTCCTTGTTTTCATTAATACTTTGGGCAAGAAGTAACAGCTGTTCTTGCGTCCAATTTGGTTTTCTTTTACGTTTGCGTATCTCGCTATCAGCCATGATTATTATATTCTGTTGATAAAAACACTTTCAACGTCGGCACCGATAGCCTGGTGGTTAATTCGCCGACTTACAGTGTAACTGCGCTCACGGCGACCGAGTTTGATTCCCGTTTCGAAGAGTTTTGCTGCTCCCGCCCCCCTCTCTTCACCCAACGATTTCATGTCAGTTCTCCGCTATTCTGTGTCATTAAAAGCATAAAAAGGCCTTTTAAAAAGTCTGTTTACATGCATATCAGCTAATTGATTATTATAAAATGCACACAGGTAAAAGGCTGTCAATCATTTGAACACTTGTTTAATAAGTGACACTTGGCCTGCATTTTAAATTCTTTATTTGAATGTGGCAACATTTTTACTAACTTTTTAAAATTTTATTTGAATATGGCAACATTTACAACAATATTTCTATGAATAAATGTCTGACAGAGATCCCTCCCCTATCAGCCAATCACTGTATGCATGGCTAGTGAGCATGCTGACATCATCCATAGTAACGAGGTCAACCCCGCCCTTACTTATAGCTTAAGACATCTCTCTACTCCTTAGTAAAAGTTTGTCTCAGCAGCTTTGTTAATAGGTTTTAAGAGAAAACTCTTAGCTAAAAACTTTTACTGCTATTTAGGAGAACTCTTAGTGGTAAGGTAAAATGTTTTGTGAATACGGGCCCAGGCCTCTTGGTGCTGACGCTTAGTGTCGGGATGTCGGATGAAGGGCAGAGCGAGACAGGTGCCGAGGTTGAGGTGGAGTCCAAGGCCGTCTTGCCATCTTGCCGCCTTGCAGCCTTTTGATCCATTCTCCCTCTTCTCTTTTGGGTCTAAGGAGGATGGATGATTGAAAACCTGCCTGGCCTGTTTACAATTTCATTTCATTCGTTGAGTTTGCATGAGAGAAAGGCATTCTCTTTGATAAATGGTGTAATGCAAGTAAGGTAACAGATTTTAATTTAAGAGAACTACACTGTAAAAAATAAAAAACAAAATTTGTTGAGTCAAAATAATTTGTAACTGGCTGCCTTAAAATTTTAAGTTCAGACAACTAAAATAAGTTTATTCAACTTGAAATGTAAAGTTGTATTAAGTAACAACTTAGATATTTGTGTTTGCTAAACTTAACAGATTAAGTTGATTCAACTTAAATATCTAAGTTGTCACTTAATATAATTTAACATTTCAAGTTGAATAAACTTTTTTTGAGTTGACTGAACTTAAAATTTTAAGGCAGCCAGGTTACAAATTATTTTAAGTTGACTCAACAAATTGTTTTTTACAGTGTATTTCTGTTGGAAGAATTTAAAGATTGTTTGCCTGAACGTGTTGTTGTATACCTGAATGAACAGAAAGTAGTTTCGCTGTCACAAGCAGTGGTGCCCCAGCATGTTCCGAGAAAAATACTTTTATCCAGTTTGCTCAGTCTCAGCCTCCCCGTCTTAAGCCTGTTTCTCCACCCTAAGGAGGTAAGGGAATGGTTTTACTGCCGCCACCACCACCTAAAAAAATGTGTGGAGTTTGTGAATTCCGTTTCTGATGTAACTAGGGTGTTACCTGGTGAGAATTGTGTTGATATTACACTCAGAAATAAGGTACAGTTCTGTTGCTGGGGTAGTACCCTAAGGTACAAAAATGAAAAGGTACGCCTTTGTACTTTACCTACCCCTAAACAGTACATATGAGTACCTTAAAGGTACATTTTAGTACGTTGAAAGAACATATTGGTACCTTAGAGGTAAATATTGGTACTTTAAAGGTACATATTAGTACTTTAAGTACATATTTGTACCTTTGAATCACCTTTGGTGATTTTGAACCTCATATGCTTCCACCTTTTGATCTCACCTCTATTTATGCCTTTACATTGGAAGCTTCTGAGTTCATCACTAAAAACCTCGTTTGTGAAATTACCTCGTCTCTGCCTCTTCCAACTGTGACAACATGTCTCTAAATCTATTGCTAAGCTGATCCAAGAGCAGTTTGCTTCCTTTTAATGAATAGGACTATTAGAACTTTTAACTGTTAGGCCTGCTCTTAAATCAGGGCTTGGTTAGATTCAATCTATAAGATATGAGTACATTATCTCTAAAAATATTGTAAAATAAATGTATTAAAATAAAATCTAAATTCATACATTTAAAAAGGACAGTTGCATAAAACAGTAACAGTATTATTTTGTTCAGATGTATTAGCGTTTTTTATTTCTGAAGGTTCTCTACCACAGTTTTTATCCAAACCTCGTCTGGTTTTACCCTTTTGTGTCACTTGTGTAAAACTGAGAGGGGAAAGTTCACATTTTCACATTCACATTTTGCTGGCATACACAAAATCGTTTTTTATCACTTGTCCACAATTTAAAAGGTGCATATGGCAGTTTTTTTCTAAATAATATACTTTAGAGTTAAATACTCACAATGCCTGCGACAGGGCAAAGTGAACTTGTTTTCAGAGCACTCACAATTTTTTATTGGCAAATGTATTATTAAAATTTCTATATGGTTTCAAAAAATATACCATATCCAGCCTTAATACATAATATATATAAATGTGTGTCAATATTCATTCTTCAAAAAAAAAAATAAAATAAATAAAGTTGCTTACTAGGACTTTAAGTTCTATGATCGACCATTCTTCTATTCTTCTTATCTAACCATGTCTGGCTGGTTAATCATATTCAAATCCTATTTTATTGAAAGGGCATCAAAACTACTTGTATGCCTTATGTAATCAGAAAATATTACTTATATATTCTGTTTCTTTATTTGCATATTTATATGCTAATTTCAGATACAGATTATTTTCAGATTCTGATTTGTATGTTTTCTATGTCTGTTGTTCGTTCTGCCAAACTCTTCATTATTGAGAGTTATGCTGATGAGAGTTATATACCATCTTTTCCATGATTTATGCTACTTTAATAGGCCTACATGAATATACACATGCACACATTAGAAAGAGTCTGACACCAGGTAGTCTCAGTGCATTTTTATATTCATTTGCATAGATTATGCGCTAAATGAAGACAGTTTAACATTTAATTGCTTGCAATATTAATCAGGAGATGCAAAAATATATTTATTAAGAAAGGACACCTTGGAATTATAAGGTTCTATTTTCATTTTTGTCAAAAATTGAGTTATTCACATATTCTTATTCTGTGAAAACTTATTTACATTATGTGATTTTTTTCTGTAAAAAAAATCTACCTTCTGTAAGGTTCTATCTGTGAGCCAATTAGCATTTCGAATGCATACAAGAGGACCAATCAGGATCAGCTTTCTTTGTCATGTCACTGGACTGCTACAATTACTGTACATAATGAAATATAACTGTCACTGTCGTTTGATGGTGGATGTGGTGAATAGCGATCAAAATGTTGATTTTGAAGATGTTGAAAACGATAGTATTGAGAATATGGTTGAGATATGAGCCAGATGCTGAATGTATACTGGGGATGTGCTCTGATGAGCACGGAAAAATAATTTGCTCAAATCGAACCATTTAAGTTTCAGAAGGTAAGGAAGTATGCTTTATTTTATTTTTAATTGTTCTTAAAATATCAAGAGTTTTATGCTTTTGCAGTTGTCAGAGATCCATCCGTGATAGATATGTGCCTGGGTCGCTAAAGACGAGAATATGTAATGATTGGCGAAACATTCATGCAGTGTAAAGTCTTAAAATGTCTTAAATTTTACAATATTAAGCCTTAAAGAATAAAGTCCTGGTCGGACGGTTCAGAGTAGCGACCTTAACTGTTCCTGCAATAATGTGTTTAATTAGCCACTATAATCCTACCTAAAATAAACATCTGCTCTGGACAAAATATTCAGCACTGCCTTTTATGCCTAACTTAAATAAGAAAACAATTATATAGAAAGCATTACATTTACCTTTATCATACATGTTGACACATTGTTACAACACTAATTTTATGTTTTAAAACAAATTCTAAAGTAAACTATTTGTATTTCTTGAAAATTGCTGCTTTAGATAATGTTTTCCAAGATATTTTCATGTGGAAAATAACTATTTTGAATTAGAAGGTTCTATCTGTATGTGACCTGTTCCCAAAATCCCCATTTAAAAATCTGAGAGGATTTTGATATTGTACATTTAGAATACATTTATGGTCTCATTTTCACATAGGAAAGAGACTTGTTCCCCATATCATTTTTGCTATATGGAATGCTAAAAATTTGAAGCTCAATATCTTAAAACCACTCAGAACACAGATGGAACCTTATAATTCCAAGGCAGCGAACAGTTGTGTAAAGCAGTGACAATATTATTTTGGTCACAATGTATTTCATTTTTATTTCCCAGGCTTCCGCATTTCTTTCTTTATCCAAGGCTCATCTGGTTTCACACAAAATTCTAAATCATTTTGTGTCATAACCCTGATGGGAAAAAAGTTCAGATTTTCACATTCGCATTTTACTGCACAGAATCGGTTTTATCCTACGTGTACAATTTAAAAAGAGCATATGGCAGTTTCTCTAAATAATATATTTTAGAGTAAAATACTTGCACGATGCCTGCGACAGGGCAATGTAAACCTGTCTTCAGAGCACTCACAGTTTTTGTGGCTGGAATTTTAAAGTCAATAAAATTGAAGCACCACGTCTCATATCCGACCATGTATAATATATGTTAAATCTAAATATGTGTCAATATTATTCATTCTTCAAAATAAAGGTCCTTTTTTAGGACTTTAGGTTCTGTGACGGCCAAAGTTCATTGAGGAACTTGCAAATGTTTCACTTTTCTGTCTACCTGCAGCACCTTAGGTTCTCAGAAGAATTGTTTTTAATCTAGAAATATATCACAAAAAACAGAATGAGCCTTCTCCGCAATCACCCCAAGTATCCTCACCCCAAAAACCTCCTCCTCCCACATAGTGGGTGTCCTTGGGTCGGGAGGTGGGTTTCTTTAGTCGTGGGTGGGTGTCCTTGGGCGGGAGGTGGCCGCCCTTGGTCGGGAGGTGGGTTTCTTTGAGTCTGGGTGGGTGTCCTTGGGCGGGAGGTGGGTGTCCTTGGGTCGGAGGTGGGTTTCTTTGGAGTCGTGTGGTGGGTGTCCTTGGGCGGGAGGTGGCCGTCCTTGGAGTGGGAGGTGGGTTTCTTTTGAGTCGCTCGTGGTGGGTGTCCTCCGGGCCGGGAGGTGCCGTTCTTGGTGGAGGTGGGTTTTCTGGAGTGTCCTGGGCCGGGAGGTGGAGTGTCCTGTGGGAGGGATGGTGTCCTTGGGCGGGTGGAGGTGGTGGGAGGATGGTGTCCTTGGGCCGGGTGAGGGTGTCCTTGGGCCAGGTGTGGTGGGTGTCCTTGGGCCGGGAGGTAGGTGTCTTTGGGCGGGAGGTGGGTGTCCCTGGGCCAGTATCTGGAATGGTGGGCCCTGGGCATGGTGGGTGTCCTTGGGTGGTGTGGGAGAGGTGGGGTCCTTTGGGCCACGTGGTGGGTGTCCTTGGGTCAGGTGGTGGGTGTCCTTGGGTCGGGAGGTGGGTGTCTTGGGCGTGGATGGTGTCCTAGGGCCGTGTGGTGGGTGTGCTTGGAGCCATGCTGTGGCCGTCCTTGGGTCGGGAGGTGGGTGTCCTTGGGTCGGAAGGTGGGTGTCCTTGGGCCGGGCGTTGGGTGTCCTTGGGCCAGGAGGTGGGTGTCTCTGGGCTGAGTGGGGGGTTATTTTCTGGTATGGGTAGAGTGTTTGTCAGTCCTGTCACATTATGTCTGTCAATGAGGAGGCAGAACAAAAATGCATTTATTAGAAAGGAGATGGTTCACAACAATAAACAGCATTATTTTAGTTACAGTACATATGTCACATTTTTAATAACAAATCTCACGTTTCCGACACATTTTTCCAAGCAGTGGCTGGTTTCACACAAAATTGACCTACAGATGTTGAAACCCTAGGGAAAAAAATCATATTTGACATTGTGATGTTTGTTTGCTGTTATAATGTTATGTGGAATATGGAAGTCTGTAAAACTGAAACACCACCTTTCAGAGATTGGAGACACTTGAGCTGTTGGTGAGATAAAATATCCACAAATATGTATAAATATTTTTTAACTACACTGTAGCAACTTCTTAAATATATAGACTTTAAGAGAACCTACTTTGAGTCTCAGAAGTCCAGACCATCAGCAGGACCAGTTCAAATACCCAAACACAAGATGTTCTCATGGTTTCGGATCTGAAGTTGATCTGCAGGCTTGATGATGAGTTTTTGGAGACGACTGAGTGAATTATAATCAGCTTCACACTTAAAATATTTTCCTTGCATGAAGACCTAGAAATGCAGATCTGAGATTTGATAAGCAAGCACCCACCTCTACCGAGTTTTATGTAGTATGTTGTTTTAATATTTTCATACAAAAATTCATTACAAAGATGCCTTTTTATATCTAAATTGATATACTGATACATATACAAACATATACACTACCCATCCAAAGTTTTTGAAGATTTTTAATGTTTTTGTAAAAAAAAAACATTAACTCACCAAGGCTGCATTTATCAAAAGTAAATATATACATATGGGGTTAAGAAATTATGAAAATGAATACTACTTGTTTAGCAAGGATGCTTTAAATTGATCAAAAGTGATAATGTTACAAAATATTTCTATTTCAGATAAGTGCTGTTCTTCTGAACCTTCTATTCATCAAAGAAACCTGAAAAAATTGTATGCAGCTGTTTGCAACATAATATAATAACAACAACAACAACAACAACAACAAAAATAATAATAATAATAAAATGTTTTTTGTGACATATACCTAATATACATACATATGTATTATATATCGGCATAAAAATATAATAGCATCCTTGTAATGATTTTTTATTTATTTATTTTTTTGTATTTATGTGTGTGTGTGTGTGTGTGTGTGTGTGTGTTTGTGTGTGCACCTGGTATTTATCACGTTATGGGGACCAAATGTCCCCACAAGGATAGTAATACCAGTAAATTTTGACCTTGTGGGGACATTCGTGAGGTCCCCATGAGGAAACAGGCTCATGCACAATGAGTTTTTTTGAGAAAGTAAAAGTGTGCACAGTCTCCTGTGAGGGCTAGGTTCAGGTGTAGGGTAGGTGTAGGGCGATAGAAAATACGGTTTATACAGTATAAAAACCATTACGCCTATATGGAATGTCCCCATAAAACATGTAAACACAATATGTGTGTGTGTGTGTGTGTGTGTATCAAATACTATTTTACAGTAATAGCATTTTACCAGATGATGCAAAAATACATTTATTAAGAAAGGACAGTTAAAAGTTATAAAGCAGTAACAGTATTATTTTGTACTTTTTTTATTTGTTACCTACTTTTGTTTTTCAACCTGCATTTTTTCTTCTTCTTCAAACTGCTTTTATTCACTTCTACTTCAAGCTGCTCCATCAAAGTCTTTATCAAAGGCTCATATGATTTCTCTTTGTGTCGTAACCCAGAGGGGGGAAAAGTTCACATTTTCACCCTCACATTTTGCTAGCATACACAAAATCGTTTATTTATTTATTTAAAAGGAGCATATGGCAGTTTTTCTTAAAAATAAATTTTAGAGTTTATATACTTACAGAGTGGGAGAGCACAATTTGAATTTGTCTTCACAGCACTCTTCTCAGCAATTCTTTTGGCTGGAATTTGAGAGTCGACAAAATTGGAGAAACAACACTCAGAAACTGCAGGAGCAGCAGCTGTTGGTGAGATAAAAGGTATTGTTAAAATTTCTATATGGTTTCTTAAAATTTGTTCATTCTTCAAAATAAAGGTCCTTTCTAGAACTTTAGGTTCCATGAAGGACCTTTCCTCTTATCTAACCATATCTGGCTTGTTAATCAGTTAGTTTGTTTCTGGGTTCTTTCAATATATTTATATATGTTTTGTAACTTAATGAGGATTACAAAGTTCATGGAGGAACATGCAGGATTCCACTATATGGTACATGGCTGTAAAATTATTTTGTTTCTAATTTTATCCATTTTAATAACTTTAAATTTATGTTCAACTCCATTTGTCAGGTGTGTAGCAGACAGGAAGGCAGATGAGGAATGGAGAATGTTTTAAACAAAATGATTTTAATAATAATGGAAAAACCAGGCAGACAGGGTGAACACACAACTAAAGCTGGGCTCACACTACAGGATTTTTAAAATCCTGACCGATTATGAAATCTGGTTGCAGCGCACACATAAGGAGAATCTTTGCAGATTGTCTTCCTTGAAATCTTAAACATGCACTGCATATATATATATATATATATATATATATATACACACACACACACACACACTTATATATGAATATAATAATATTACTAACATCAGATGTATTGGTATGGATTTCATATTAGTGTGCACGTGTATTTCATATATATATATATTGAACATCCAACAGTATACATGTATATGCAAGTAATTTCTAGGTGTATATGCACGTGTTTTATGTATGTATTGATAAACGAAGTTTGATTTAAATCCTACGTGACGCCTCATAAAAAAGTGTGCCAAAATTCAAAAGCTTTTTGATGAAATTGCTGAATATTTATTTTACCATAGTAAAAGTAAATTTCTGGCTGAAGGAAATTTTTCTTCTCCGTTTTTAGTATTCTTTTAAAATGAGACAAATCTGCTATTATTTTAATCACCAATCTGTTGTTCATCAGTTTAGATTATGAGTTTATTAATGCTTGGCAAGTCAGCAGAAGAAACTAACCAGTTAATTTTCCAGTTTTATATATTTTTTTAATTCTTAAAAGACGCCATTATTTTCTTTGAAAAAGATAATCATTTTATTTTATTGACAAAATATTTTAGTTTGCCGTGTAAAGTTTTTTTCATTCCATCAGACAACATTTTAAGCTGTCATATGGTCATGTTACAACGTGCCCCTCACATGTTACAATGTACCCCACATACAGGGCATGTTGTCACTTTTCACTTCCTTTCTTTTGAAATAAATAATGAAAAACGTATACACTGTAATTATGAAACAAAGCTACATATTTGTACAGTGTGACGAGTTTTTTATTACAAGTGTGAAATTAACATGGATAAAAAATTATACTCTGAACCCCATGGATTTACACAAACTGAGAAATTCAAAAAGTGTTAGGTTGTGCCCCACGCTCACCTACATCTCTCACACTCAAAATCATTGAACCATTATTTCAATATATCAATTATTTATTTTTTATTCTATTTCTATTCTATATTTTCATCTATTACATAAATAAATAAATTCAGCCATTAAAAATAATGTATTTTGAACGTCTATTCTAATTTCTATTCTATATTTTAATCTATTTAAATAAATAAAGTAAATAAGTCTAGCTAAATGCAAATTTAGAAAATAATAATTTAGATAAAATTTAAATTATTTTCTATAGATTTTTAATATACATTTTACTTATATTTAGATGATTGCTGTATTGCCTAAATACTCAATGAATTCGTTTTTTTAATGAAGTTCCTACACAAGTATTTTCACACATATGAAAATACCACTATAGTGGTTTAGATAACGCTGTTCAAAAACTATTTGAAACAAAAACATCCTGTTTCTCAAGATCAAACATCTATTTTGGTCTGTCATTGATCTGCTGATATGCAGTGGTGGAAAGAGTACTGAAAAAATATATTAATGTAAAAGTACCATTATCTTCCAAAAAATGTAGTGTGAGTAGAGTAAAAGGTACTTGTCCAACAAAATACTTGAGTAAGAGAAAAAGAGTAGCCTGTTTAAAAGTACTCATGAGTACTGAGCTGTGGATTCTACCCCTTTATAATAAACACAGAACACTGCAATTTAAACATTTAGAAAACATTGTATCTTGTTTGTCAGAAGGAATGAGGAATATCTATCAGCCAGCGATTTTCATTTTGACTGCCCACTCTTTATCAAAACAAAATGGAAAAACTATTAAAGTGAAGAAAAGATGAAAATTATTCTCAGTACAATCATCACCATTTAAATCATAAAGTTTAAATGAAGTGTAAAGACCACTGAGACCACATCCTGTTGTTGCACATAACATATTAATGTTTAGAACAATGCAAAGAGTACAAACACCATTAGAAACTCAGCCTACCAGAGTTTGGCCATCACACACCATAAGGGGGCTTATAATGAGAAATTAAAAAGAGCCCATTTCTCTCAAAAACGTTGCCAGTTTTAGTGTTTTACAATAAAGAAATGAGAATCATTAAACATGATAATTTATTTTACAATTTTAACAAATGTGACCCTGGACCACAAAACCTTATGTAGCACAGGTATATTTGTAAAAATACACTGGATGGGTCAAATTTATCAATTTTTTTTTATTAGGATATTAAGTAAAGATCATGTTCCATGAAGATATTTTGATATTTTGTTATCAAAACTTAAATATTGATTAGTAATATGCACTGCTATGAACTTCATTTGGACATCTTTAAAGGTGATTTTCTCAATATTTTGATTTTTTTGTACACTCAGATTCTAGATTTCAATTAGTTGTTTCTCTGCCAAATATTGTCATTTACTAACAAACCATACATCAGTGGAAAGCTTATTTATTCAGCTTTTAGACTGTGTCTAAATCTTAATTTCGAAAAAATTTAAACTTATGACTGATTTTGTGATCCAAGGTCACAAATATGCACATTGCTCATGGCATCATTCCCTATACCGTTTACACATTTACTCAAATTGTTATGCTGATTTGTAAGGGGGGAAATGGCATTACTTAGGGAATAGGGAAGTATTTCTCGGGAAACGTTTTCAAAAGAAAACACACATACTCAAACGCATGTCTCTTTGCTGGGCCGATGCGGTCTCAGTGAATAAGCAGCATCTACACCTGAATGAGACAAAAAAATGTTGAACTTGAACATTGTTTTTGCGCAGGTGCACTTGTTAAATGAAGGTGGATTGTTTAAAGTGGATCAAACAAAAATCTTTGTTTATTAACGAGCTGCAGTTTTATTACATCACACGCTGACACAGATGCAGTAGCCTATATTAACGCCATGGTTCATCAATAAGGTGCATACTGAAGCTGGTCCTCTAACTACAATACATTATTTCCAAGCACCTTAACACACTTTTTCACAGCGCGCATCGGATACTCAAACCTTTCAGGAGTCAACAAGCTGCCGACTTTTCCAAGTAACTGCTGCCGAACGCACGCGAGGGAGAGACGTGGGATTGCATATCACTCGTCTCTCTATGTACTTCAGTAAATGGGAGAAGGACTTTACCGCATTATGATAGTGGCACTTGCTGGAGTTATTAACATTGTACACAGTACCCACAACCTCACACCAAATTTCAGTCCATGTATGTAGGCATACTTATTTGTGTTAAAACATATATTGAATTGAATTTTAATATATTTCTATATAGTTTTAAGTTTTAAGAGGTATACTTAGCACAAGCATAGTTTAAGTCTGTGGTTCTCAATCCTGGTCCTGGGGGACCCCTGCTCTGCACATTTTGCATGTCTCCATTATTTAACACACCTGATTGAGATCATCAGCTCAGTTGATGGATCTCTCTCCTAATGAGATGATGATCTCAATCAAGAGTGTTAAATAAGGGAGATATGCAAAATGTGCAGAGCAGGGGTCCCCCAGGACCAGGATTGAGAACTACTGCTTTCAGTGAAGTTTTAATGTATTTACAGAAAATATGCTTATTTCACTC
Organism: Labeo catla; assembly: GCA_012976165.1. Lineage (NCBI taxonomy): Eukaryota > Metazoa > Chordata > Actinopteri > Cypriniformes > Cyprinidae > Labeo > Labeo catla. The sequence goes on along the minus strand of VONZ01000554.1, from coordinate 440,402 downwards.
TTACTCAGAGTATATTTTATGTGTACTTTGTGTAAGAAAACAGCTAAATTAATCAGCTTATAGTGGGTTTAAGGTATAAGTAGGCCTACTTTATAACCATGTGAAGGCCTACTGCAATATATTTTAAATATTTATGTAATGAACATGTGCTTCAGCCTGCCCAAATAATTACTTGTGTTTAAATTCAAACAACACGTGTAACACACATGACTAAACTCCACTGGTTCCAGAGCTTTTAAACAGTGCTGATTGGTTCATTACACTGTAAGAAATAAGTGTAATGTTAACTGTAAAATTTTGTAAAAATGCTACAGAAAAAAAACTGTTAATAGGTTAACAGTAAGTTCCTGTACTAAATACAGGGAAAAACTAAAAGATCTAACCAGACATTTCATGTAATTTTACAGTCAAATGCTGTTAATTGTACAGTTTTTTAATGTATAATTCACAGTCGAAAACTGTAAACTGATATTCCCAGAATTCCCTGCGTGACACTACACATTTGAAAGTATTTTGTTTAAATAATCATGTTTTTTAACAGTTATGTACATTTGGGCTTTATATTACATCTTCTGTTGTTTAATGAATGTTTATTGCATTATTTAAGTTTTGTGTGTTCCCATGATGGTGTTTTGCGTTTGCGTGAATGACTCTGTGCACCTTTTTTATACTGGTATATACTTCTGCTTGTGGCCAAGCTACTTCTGATGAGTGTTGATTCTTCATGTGGCTTTAACCACATGCATTATGGTGCCATGTTGCTTCCAGGCACTACAGCCTATTTTTGTTTTTTTAAATCAAACGAGAAACTTAATTGATCAATGCTACCTCAGTAAAGAAGATATCATCAAATATATCATAGGACATTACAAAAAACTGCATGTTGCCTCAAGGCCACATTGTACCATAATGGAATCACATATGGCCATACCAGACTTATAGGATAGAATACATGTATATGATATTTGTAAGGAAAAAAGTTAGAATTATCTAAATGTTTTGGCATTTTTGCATGATATTGTAATGCATTTATAAGAATTGTAATTCATATACAATATCTGCACATATTCTGTTGAGAGGAAGTGCTTCCTCAGCTTTAACAAGCAGTGAGGAGTGATTAGTGAGGAAGGAGATTTTACATGAATCTGCTTGTGTGTGTATGTGCATGCTTGTAAGGATAAGGTGCATATTAGCATATGGTCATGATCATTTTTAATTTTTACTTCGTAACAACACTAATTATAATGTGTTGGTATGATAACAGATATGATAGTTTGGTTATACTTGTGATCCATGAATGGTACAGTGTTGCCTGAAAGTAACATGTGGGTATGAAATCTTACTTTTTGTTAAATATGAGATGTGCAATACATCAAAATCTGATAAATCTGCTTGTTCAAATGTTTGATTAAAGAAATTTATGTTTTAAATAAATTAATTTATTTTTTCTGCATGAAAATATCAAATGTTTTATTTTGTCCATTGTGGTACAATGTTGCCTTGAGGCAACAGACTTAAAAAATATATCAAAATAAAAAAAATAATAAAAATGTTTATTGATATTGTTATAGTGTCCAATTTTAAGCAGGAAAAAACATCACAAATAATTTTTTCCTCATTGATATCATATTGCATACCGTACAAAACAGACTTTAATAGCAGTGTGCATTGTTGAATTCACTAGTTTACATTCAAATTTTCTTGTTTTTAAATGACAGTTTTGTACTGTAAAATGGACAGTTTTTGGTCGTAAATGTGTTTACCGTTTTTTTTTGGTATTTTTTGCAAAATTATTCTGGCAACCACAGCTGCCAAAATAATTTTGTAAAAACTACAGATTTTTTTTTTTTTTTACAGTTGAACAGTTGAAACATGAACAATTTTGGTGAATCCACTTTTATCGAGGGACATACATCCCTCAGGTGAGTGAAGACAGAATTTCAAATGTTTTCTTTTCTTTTTTTGTGAACTATAAAATTAAATAGAAAAATCAGTTTTTTGTCTTTTGAAGACAGAATTTCAAATGTTTTCTTTTCTTTTTTTTTGTGAACTATAAAATTAAATAGAAAAAACAGTGTTTTGTCTTTAGTTTTACCCAGCTTCCTCAAACTTGTGTGGCTTTTGGAACCTCGTATTTTGTGACTCTAGGTAAGATTAGTATTTCTGTTGTTTGTCAGTGCCAGTCGTATTTTTGACACAAAACATAAAGCTTTCTTTTTTTCAGCGTAGCTACATTCAGTTTGATCAATCAGAGCGAAGTTTTTCAAATCGAAGTCAAAGCAAAACAGATGAAGATTCTGTCTTCTGAAGTTACTGGTAAGTTTTTATTTACTATTTACATGAAAATAACATTGACATATCTTTTTCATTTTTTTCTAGATGGATAGTGCTGGTGTGCATTTGCTTATGTTAGCTAACATGCGGAATACTTACATTAACCACTGTAACATGATACTTACTGACACTAGCTATCACTATAGGGTATACTGGGTATACAGTCAAAGTCCCTTTTCTAAAGTCCTTGATACATTTGTTTAAAATATATGTAGATACATTGTCTGTCTTATAAAACATTGTCCAATGTATTGGCAGGAAGAAAGGTCATTAACAACAACATTACAACATTACATTAACATCCATTATAAGAAATTAACTTGTATATTTATTTCTGATTTCCTCAACAATTTGGCTTTATTGTAATGAAGAAATGATCTGTGAAAATTTCAAAAAACACCATGTTATGAACATCTTGAACAAGCCTGACAACCTTATTGCCTTGTTGTATATTGTCTAATATATATTTGTAATTACAGATGGTGCAACGATGAAATTGTAAAAGAAACAAAAAACAAAAAAAAACATACATCTAAAACTGCTGAGACTGTGATTTTCTTTTATTATATTACCCACATGGTACATTGTACTCAGCGTACTGTCATTCTTAAAAATAAAACAAATATTTAATCATCTTCTTTTTTTTTTTTTTTTTTTTGAAATATTAATTAAAATTAGTTTTGTAGATCAGCTGCTACAGAGGCCAGATTGAAATTAAGAGTGCAGAAGTAAAAAAAAAAAAAGAGCAGTAAGTTTGTTTTAATGTTACATCACTACTGTATAGATTTTTAAATTAGGCCTAAGAGAGGACGATTCGGTCAGTCTTGGAAGGAAAATGTTAGAAACGTGTCCGTTCCAGATAGCTAATTTCTGTGCTTCCTTTGAGTCATTCATGTAAAAATCTATTTCGTTATTTTTGTTTTTTGGTAAAGCTGCAGGGCGCTTGTCGTAGTCTTCCTGGTATACACCATTTTGCACAACTTCTAATTTTCATGTCTGTTCATTTCTGTTTATGTTCATGTAACTCAGAGTGCTGTATGTGATGACAGACAAGAGGATAAAAATGGACACTCATGTCAAGCTTGATGAGCATAGAGTCAAAGTTTTGAAAAGTAAACTGAGAAGTCAACAGAATTCTAATGCATATCTATGCAAAATATAATCAAAGTCAAAGTCAAGTCAAAGTCAACTTTATTGTCAAATCTGCCATATGTACCGGACATACAGAGAATTGAAATTTCGTTACTCTCAGACCCTAGGTGCATACACGTAACATTAAATACAAGAAATGCAAATAAATACATTTATACATATATATATATCAGGCGGGTGAGAAGGCCCGGCATCCTGGCCCGCAGCCATTTCCATGCGGCTCGCACTCGGACCACGGGTCCGGCAGCTCGTCCATCACGTCGGCGGCGCTCGTCCCTCGACGCACCCTTCCTGGACCCACGAGGACACCAGCGTGCATGCACGGGGAAGAGACCGGTCTCCTGAGGAGAGGCGCGCTCGGCATTTTAACAGCGGCGGTGATGAGGCTTCATTCACATCAGGTGTGCCTCATCACACGCCGCCAGACCTGGATGTTTCAGCGCCCCTCCTCCGCCCACACGCCCACTTCCGTCGGGAGCCTGGTGAAGGGCGGCGATTACCGACGGGGTGAAGCTGATAGTTAGGGGGGAGGCAGCCGACTCGTCACAGTAGTAAGAGGTAGTTAGCAGAGCACCAATACTACACAAAGTGACTGGTGCCGGTCGGTGGGTGTTTGTGTAAGTGTTAGTGCGTGAGTGTTTTTTTTTTGTGTGTGTGTGTGTGTCACAGTTCAGGAAGTTTGTGGGGCAGAAGAAGGGAGTGGGGGCAGAGCCGGGAGAGAGTTTAGCTTCCTGACAGCTTGATGGATGAAGCTGTCCTTCAGTCTGCTGGTCCTGGCCTGGAGACTCCGCAGTCTCCTCCCTGATGGCAGCAGGCTGAAGAAGCTCTGCATAGGGTGGGAGGGATCAGCTGCTATGCAGAGGGATTTTTTTGCATATATGCATATATTAAATCATGGATGCAAAACTGCTAATCATTATTTAATTTTATATAAATTATTTTTCCCTTTCACAGGCTCTGTGATAAAGCAGTCTACAAATAATACAGTGTCTGAAATGTAAGCCCTCACATGCAGAAAAAAAAAGTCATACTGAAATAAGTGACCCTCCACTTGAAGATGAAGATGTGACATTTAAACTGTTCTGTCATTGCTTGGTTCAGCCATTTGCAGGCTTAAGTTTGTAAAAAATGTATTTCTGCACTGTTTTTCAGGTTTCCCCAAAGCATGTGTATGTGTGTGTGTGTTAGCATTTATATTTAATGATGATGCACCTTTTATACCATTTTGAATATTTAAATAAAAATGCATTATAATAAACTAGTAGTGTAATGCTAATGCATTTCTAATGAGCTGAAATGCTATTGAAATATGCGTGAAGCACATTAAAAGACATTTTAAAAGTATATTATTTTATACTTTTTTTACTTTAAATATAATGAAATACTATTAAATTGCACTAAATGTACTTGAGGTTATTCCATTTTAACACAATTTAAAATATTAAAATATATTGCAAATAGCATATCTTAAGCATATCTTAAATTACACTTAATATACTTGAGGTTGTTTCAAAATACATTTAATATGCATTTAGTACAGTGTCATTTAAATATATTAAGTATGTCCAAAAAGCACTATTTAAATATATTTCCTTTTCCCTTTCATACACATTTACAAGTTAGAGCATGTGCATATATGGCATTTACTGCACATGAAAATGAGGGGGGCAAAAACCACAGGCCAACAGTCCACAAAGACCTTGATCTTTATCAGACTGAGATGCAAAGATGCTAAGATGCATCACCTTTATCTGACAGCTTCTCATGACTTTCCATGATTTCGAGAACAATGACCCTTTATGTAATATGTAAAAAGCATTTAATGCATCTGTAATAAACAGATATAGAAAAAAATTGGAACCTCACATGAAAATGCAACATAAAATGCTAAACACTGATAACATAGTAAAGCTCACCATATCACCAGATCAGTGACAGACCAAAATGGATGTTTGGTCATGAGAAACAGGATGTTTTTGTTTCAAATGTTATCTAAACCACTATAGTGGTATTTTCATATATGAAAACATATGACATAAGAACTTGATTGTGGGAACTTGATTAAAAAAAACACATTCAAAAACAAAGTATTTAGGCAATACAACAATCATCTAAATATAAGTAAAATATATACTTAAAATCTATAGAAAATAATTAGAATATTATCTAAATGATTATGTTCTAAATTTATTTAGAAATTAATTTAATTTATTTATTTATTTAAATAGATTAAGTACTTCAGACCCAGACAGACATCCCCCGAAATGGAGACAGAAACTAACAATTTGAATTTGCATTGATCAAGTCCTAGACTTGATCGTTTGCACCTTTTGGGGACAGATGGTAATTTGCATGAAAAACACTGGCTGGGAAATAGTACAGCTTCAACAGTGAGCAATATATCTCTGAACTCTTAGGATCTGTTTACCTTTTAGTTTACTTCTTGTGTGACATCAGTGATTCAGCCGTACTGTTATGAAGTCTTGAGAATACTTTTCATAACATTACGGTTGAAGCACTGATGTTATATGGACTATTTTATCAATGTCCTTACTACCTTTCTGAAGATGAATGAAGGTCTTACAGGTTTGATATGATTTAAGGGAGAGTAATTATTGACAGAAATTTCATTTTTGGGTGAACTATCCCTTTAACCTGTAATAAAGTTGTAGCATTTTTTAAGTAATACAAATTAATATTGTTAATTTAGTGTATCGGAAATTATTATTATTTTTTCAGATTTTTTAAAATTAAATTAATATTTTATATTGTAAATTTTTAATTGTAAATAAAGTTGTAGGGTTTTTAGCAAAAATAAATATAAATAAACCTTATAATTTAGCCATAGATTTTTGTCAGCATGAAAATAGCCACAGAAGCTAGCATGGCATTAAATACAAACAAACAAACATTTTAATTAATTCTCTAACAAATATTCAAGATATTCTGCATTTTGTGGTTTATGTCTTTTCTAAAATTAATTTCAGTTATTTTTTAGTTTATATGTTAAACACGGACTACCATTCAAAAGTTTGTGGTCTGTAAATTGTTTCTTATCAGGATTTTTGATGGAAAGTACAAAAGTACAGAAATGATTTAAAATATGTATTTGTAACATTATAAAGGTCTTTACTGTCACCTTTAAAAGTAAACTCGCATTTGTGAAGAAAGGTCAGAATTGCACGTTTATATCTCAGTTCTTAAAAAAAAGTCAGAATTGCAAGTTGTGATTTTTTTCAGAATTGAGATATAAACTCACAATTCTGACTCTTATTCTGATGCCACCCATTCACTGCAGAGGATCCATTGGTGAGCAAGTGATTTAATGCTAAATTTCTCCAAATATTTGATCAGTTTCATTTGTCCTTGATAAAAGTATTCATTTCTTTCAAAAAATATAAAAAAAATCTGACCCCAAACTTGTGAATGGTAGTGTATATTGTTGCAAAAGCATCAATATGTAACAGCAGTGGCATAAAAAGAAAAATAAATAGTATTAATGATTTAATAAATTTAAATAAAGTGCCAGTAAGGATTTATTGGATTATAATTAATTCTATTTAAATAACTATGACCAACAATTTAGCTATAATGTCTTCACCAATGTTTTTTTTCAAGACAATGGGGGGAAAAACAGGACAAATCTTTTAAAGGCATCATGAAGCTCCATTTTTTTAGAGAAACTCCTTGCATCGCATTTGATGCTGTAATGTTTTATGACCTCATAAGAAACACATGCAGGAGTGCTATGGTACAGTTTACTGCACATTTCATGCAACATGAACGAAATATTACACCACATGTTCAGTATGTCAAGTGTATGTTCTCAACCTGTCGATTATAATAAGAATATTCACCTACATTCCTTTGAAAACTTTAAATTGTTGTTATACTTCATGTTTGTAATAATTTCTGACAGAACAGAGACACTTTCAGTTCTGCTGACCACATTTCATACATCTTGGTGTTAAGAAGGTCTCGTGGCAGGTTTGGAAGCAAGTGTTGGCGGATGGAAGCAAGTTCATCGAATTTAATACAGAGTTAAACATGTACATGTTGAAAAGCAAAGCTATGGATAGATGGTTTATTGTCTGCTAGTGTGTGTGACTTGTGTGTTTCTTTGTGGTCATAAACATATGAAGACCTGTTTTAACATTACTGCACAGCACATTATTTCTTTTTTATTGTGAACTGATTATGTCCGATTAAGTCTATCCTAAACTGATCTGAGACTAGTTTGGTTTATTTTAATGGATTGTTTAGTTGTTGGGGCTGGTCCTAGATCAGGTCTTGGTGGTCAGTTTTAACCTGAGTGAGTTCAGTATATTTAAACTGATGTTATTTTAGCCATACTTACCCAAAGTACCCTTTATAATAAACTCACTTTACATTGCAAATGGAAATGAGAATCGTATTCCTTTTTTGTTTCTGTTGAATAGTTTAGATTTCTAACACGCAGGCTCCGGGTCTAACACTTGCCAAACAGCATATAGACAGTGACGTGCACAAAACTCTCAATGGAAAGGGCAATAAAGAGTCCCTGTATGCCTCATGTGATCACACACTATTATATATTTTGCAGGTTTGTCATTATGCAAGTTTGAAAACACTCCGTTCTTCCTGTCGTGGATCCCTAAACCACACAGATGCTCTGAAGTACATGTTTAGTTTTAAGGTTGTTAGTATAACAGTATTCTGGGAAAAAGAAAGAAAAAAAACTTTCTTTAACCACTCTACAGTTTTTTTTTTAACAGTAGACCTAAACATGGCTCTAGACATTTGTTTGTTTTCTTTTTCTTTTTTTTGTATATTATACAGCTAATACATTATAATATTAGCTGTGGGTATCCTACTAACTTTTTTTGTATAAAAAACATTTTTAGTGGAAAACACAGTGATCAAAATTAGAGAACAATAACCACTATAGCATAAAAGAAGATTGCAACAAAAATTTGGGAAGGTCGTCAGCGCCAATAGCCTTGTGGGTAGCGTGCTGGCATGTAGCGATATTGTGCTCGGGTGTCCCGAGTTCAACGATCGGTTATTTTCATAAAAATAATACAGTTTATATACTTTTTAATGTCAAAAGCTCATCTTGTCTTACTCTGCCTGGTCTGTTTTTTTCCGGTTTATGACAGTTAGGGTATGTTCTTCCTCAACTTTAAAATCATCCTATATCACTGTTTTACCTTTTTTGTTAAGGGTGATTGACTGGGTTTAAAAAACTTCTGCAGCGATGTAGGATGATTTTGAAATTATTTTTGAAGTTGAGGGAGAAAATATTATTTTATTATTTTTTCGACATACCCTAACTGTCTTGAGCCAGAATACACAGAGTTCAGGGAGAGAAAGACAAGACGAGCGTTTGAGATTAAAAAGTATTTACATTTTTTATTTTTTTTTTTATCGTTTCGCTAGATAAGACTTCTTCTTCCTCAGCTGGGATCATTTACAACCGCATTTGGGATCATTTGAAGCCACATTTACACTGCATTTTGGAAGTTCAAAATCGGGGCACCATTATATAGAGAAAAATGCAGAAATGTTTTCCTCAAAAAAACTTCATCATAATTTCTTTACGACTAAAGAAAGAAAGACATGAACAATTTGGATGACAAGGGGGTGAGTACATTATATGTGAGTCTTTGTTTTAGAAGTGGACTTCTCCTTTAACTGTTAGGCCTGCACTTAAATCAGGGCTTGGTTAGATTCAACCTATGAGAAATTAGTACATTATATCTAAAATATTGTATGCAAAAGACAATAAACAGTACCTATGGTCACAAATTATATATTTTTCAGGTTTGCTATTACGTAAAATATGTTTGTTTTGTCTTATTATTATTTTTTGCATATGTATTTGTATTTGTTTTCATTTAGTTTAAATTCAAAATGGTGTTATTTGCTGACATGGGGAGAGTGCTGGTGGGGTGGGTTTCCAGTATAGGTTTTGGAGCCTAAATGACTAGATGAGAGAAGGGTTGTCAATCTTGTCACATTATATCTTTCAATGAGGCGGCAGAACAAAACTGCATAAAAAAAAATCATATTTATGTTAATTTCAGATTCAGATTTTTATGTTATCTTTGTCTGTTGTTTGTTCTGCCAAACTCTACATTATTAAACATGAGATGTTCTGCTGATGAGAGTTATATACCGTCTTTTCCACTATTTATGCTACTTTAATAGGCCTACATGAATAAGTACATGCACACATTAGAAAGAGTCTGACACCAGATAGTCTCAGTGCATTTTAAGATTTATTTGCATAGATTGAGCACAAAATAAAGACAGTTCAACATTCAGTTGCTTGAAATAATAATCAGGAGATGCAAAAATACATTTATTAAAAAAGGACAGTTGTATAAAGCAGTAACAGTATTAGTTTGTACTTTGTTCAGCCTGATTTTTCAAGCTGCTCCATCACTTTCTTTATCCAAGGCTCGTCTGGTTTCACACAAAATTTTAAACATTTTTGTGTCGTAACCCTGAGGGGAGAAAGTTCAGATTTTCACATTCACATTTTGCTAGCATTCACAAAATTGATTTTATCATTTGTCTATATTTTAACAGGAGCATATGGCAGTTTTTCTAAATAATATATTTTTGAGTTAAAAAAAAACTTACACAATGCCTGCCTGAGGGCAGTCTGAACCTGTCTTCTCAGCACTCACAATTTTATTGCCTGGAATCTGAAAATCAATGAAATTGAAGCAGCACCTCTCAGGAACTGCAGGAGCAGCAGCTGTTGGTGAGATAAAATGTATTGTTATGTTTTCTAAAATATGGTTTTATAAAACAAATCATATACAACCCTGTTTAAAATTTGTTAAATATAAATATGTGTTGATATCATTCATCCTCAAAATAAAGGTCCTTTCTAGAACAGCGCTCCGTGAAGGACCAGTCTTCTTATCCATATTTGGCTGGTTAATTTGGTTGGTTCCACTATGGTATCTGGATGTAAAATTATTTTGTTTCTAATTTGATACTTTAATCACTTTAAATTTACGTTCAACCTTATACCTTTATAGACAATAATTTAGTCTTAAAAGAATTTCAAGAGAACTTACGTGAAGCCTCAGAAGTCCAGGTCATCAGCAGGACCAGCCCGAACACCAGACACAAAGTAGACGCCCTCATGCTTTCTGATCCGAAGCTGATCTTGAAGCTTTAATAATGAGTTGTTACAGATGTCTGAGACAATCTGAGCCTGCAACCAATGCTTTTGGATGTGATGTTAGAAAGGAACTCAGATCTGTGGTTTGATAAGGAAGTGTACTGCAGTCCCCCTCCTCTTCTTCAAAGCCCACACAGATTCAGGTGTCAGGAGTTTACAACACAACTTCAGACAGTGCGGTTTTTTGCTTATGTCCATTGCAAGAAATAAAGTCATATGTCTTTTAACTTTTTTTCGTTTACTTGTGTAACATAATATCTGCATTATTCCTGTACCATCTTTTATGTCCAAAGCTCAGAAGGACCATAATTCATCAATTCCAGGTTGTAAATTCACTTTCCACCGTCAGCATTTATGACAAAGGAAAAAAGGACATGCACACTGACATGGTTTTTCAATATTGAAATATTAAACTAGAATGGAAAGGTATTGTATAGGTCTACATAATGGAAATACTTCCTTCATGCATAATTCATTACCAGAAAGAACACAACAGATCAATAGTTCATGAAAATATGAATATGAGTATTGTTTAATCAAATGTAATTATTTGCCATGTTGCTAATAATGATTCATTCCAAAAAACAAATGATACAACAAATGATATATTTTTAAATATAAACTGTATTTAAATAAAAATATTATACAATATTATATTATAACTTTATAAAAAATAAATATTTTACATCAACTTATTATTATTATTATTATTTGCTAATAAGGTTAGATAAATGCAGATTTAGGAAATAATTAAATTTTTTAAAATTAAATTAATATTTTATATTGTAAATTTTTAATTATAAACCCTGTGAGAACTTTTTTTTTAGTTAACTCTTTCGAAGAGATTTTTAACAGAGTTAAAGTTGTAGGGTTTTTTAGCAAAAATAAATATAAATAAACCTTATTATTTAGCCATACATTTTTGTCGGTATGAAAATAGCCACAGAAGATGGCATGGCAATAAATTTAAATAAAACTCTCTTTTTCTCTCTCCATATATTTGGAGAATAAATTATATATATATATATATATATACACACACACATATCTTTTTACACTGTTAGAAGAAAAGGTTCCATATAGAACACTTTTTAAGGGTTCAATCAAAAGAATTTAAGGTTCTTTGTAGCCAGGAAAAAGGTTCTATATAAAACCCTTTAGTAGTTCCCATCATAGGATCATTCTTTGGATTTAAGTTTTGTTTTATTTTAATTAAATTTTAAGACTTAAACAGCTCATATAGCTACTTTATCACTAGAAAAACTGAAATAACCATAAGCATTACACATCAAGGTGTTGTTTTAAGACACTTTTATTAGCGTTTACAATGACAAGCAATACATAACACAGCAACTCATAGTGCAGCAGAGATTAACATAAATCCATGTTTTTGTATTTTTTTACGCTTTTTATTATTTTTACCTCTTAAATTGACAAAATAGCACACTCCATTTTAGAAATATTAGTTATTAGTCACTCATCCAACATGTCAGTGATAAATGTTTGTTGGTAGAATCCACAAAAGAAGAAAAAAAATTGGATGTTAACTTCCACAAATAAATTGAAAGTTAACTTGCAAAAAGAATTAATAAAAAACAACAACAAAAAAAAAAAACAAGTAAAATTAGAATGTCAAAAGTTTGTCTTCAAATAATATATTAAAGACGCTCATATTTTGCATCTCACCACCAGGTCAGTACACTTTACCTTAAATAAATGTTATGTTTTTACTCCACATTCTCATAAAAACCTGTTACTACAAATACTACAAAATAGTAGTATTGTTTTAAAATTTATAAGCATTAAATAATAATTTTACATTCAGATAAGCATTTAAACCATAAAAAACAAAGTACCCATGACAATTTTAGCACTGGGAAGGGCTAAATAGTGCTGAATGAAATTAAATGTGTGATGGCTTTGGATGCTCGATATTGAACAAAAAGTAAACGGCAAACTTCAGCAGACAAGTAGACGAGATACTTCAGGCATCTGTGTGTTATTTTTCAGTGACACTGAAAATGCTAACTCTTTTTGCTTGACATCCTAAGATGGGGATACAAGAGAAATTATTAGACCTATGGAGAGTACACTACAACAGGAAAAAGAAAGGAGTCTCTCACAAATAAATCAAATCTTAAAACTTACTTGAATTAGAGAGGAGTGTGGTATTTTCATCTGAATATAGATGACCAAACAAGTAATGCTGTGCTCCAGAGTCCAGACCTGCAGTAACAGTGCAAAAATTAATATGTATGTATGTATTTATGTATTTATTTTGCATAAAAACCTGCATGATAAAATGTGGAAAATAAAAAAAAAGATGTCAGTAACTTCAGATTAGCAGATTGCCAAGTTCCCCAAAGTTGGTACTGTGAGGAAAAAGAAATGTTGTACCTTTTGTGTCATTGTTTTGCAGCAGGTTGGTCGTGTTTCTCTCTGAGATAGATAAACGTCTTTTCCAAAAAAATCATCTTACTTTCATAATACATCTACAACAACCAAATACAGTGTTTAGAATAATATACAATTAATTCAGATAAACAAGTAATGATATTTTACTATAACTGCAAACCTCAAATACTCTCAGTTATCCACAGAAAAAAGTGAACATCTCCATCAGCTTTTTTCTTTCTTCTTCTTGGTTTCTCTTGAAATCATGTTTATAACTAGTGATTTGACTGAAACATTGTTTCATCTTTTTCCTCTATGTATAACGTTAGTCCGATACAACCTACAGGACAAAAAATATATATTAGGCTGTAACATAAACTTTCAACATGATGACAACATGATAAACCACCTTTCTTCTTTTAAGTAAAACATGACAAAAGTCATTCTATACTTTCATCTACTACATAAATAAATAAATTCAGCCGTTAAAAATAATGTATTCTGAATGTACAGAATGTCTATTCTAATTTTTATTCTATATTTTAATCTATTTAAATAAATAAATAAATAAAATAAACAAGTCTAGATGCAAATTTACAGAATAATCATTTAGATAAAATTCAAATTATTTTCTATAGATTTTTAATATATGTATATTACTTACATTTAGATGATTGTTGTATTGCCTAAATATTCAATGAATTAGTTTTTTTTAATCAAGTTCCCACACAAGTCTTATGTCGTATCATGTTTTCATGTATGAAAATACCACTATAGTGGTTTAGATAACACTGTTAAAAAACTGTTCGAAACAAAAACATCCTGTTTCTCATGATCAAACATCTATTTTGGTCTGTCATTGATCTGCTGATATGGTGAGCTTTGCTATGTTTTCAGTGTTTAGAATTTCATGTGGCATTTCTATGTGAGGTTCCTATTTCTTTTTTTCTATATCCGTTTATTATAGATGAATTAAATGCTTTTTACATATTACATTAAGGGTCATTCTTCTCGAAACCACAGAAAGTCGTGTGAAGTTTTCAGATAAAGGTGATAGATCTGGTATACTTTGTAATATTTTAGTACTTTGCTCCGTACTCCGTTACTAATGTGCTTTACTTTATTTTTTCCATTTTTTATTTATAAGTCAGAATTGTGAGTTTATATCACAATTTTGAGAAAAACGTCAGAATTGCAATATATAAACTTTTTTCATGAAGTTAGAGAGCTTTCTGACCCTCCATAGACAACAATGCATCTGACACATTTAAGGCTCAGAAAGGTAGTAAGGACATTGTTACAATAGTCCATGTGACATCAGTGATTCAACCGTAATGTTATGAAGTCTTGAGAATACTTTTCATAATATTACGGTTGAACCACTGATGTCACATGGACTATTTTATTAATGTCCTTACTACCTTTCTAAAGATGAATGAAGGTTTTACAGGTTTGATACGACATGAGGGAGAGTAATTATTGACAGAATTTTCATTCTTGGGTGAACTATCACTTTAACCTGAAATAAAGTTTTAGCATTTTTTTAAGTAATGCAAATTAATATTGTTAATTTAGTGTATTTGAAATTAATTAATTTCTTTTCAGAGTTTTTAAAAGTAAATTAATATTTTATATTGTAAATTTTTAATTATAAACCCTGTGAGAACTTTTTTATTCAGTTAATTCTTTTGAAGAGATTTTTAAAAGAGTTAAGCCAAATAAAGGTGTAGGGTTTTTAGCAATAAAAAAAGAAAAAAAAAAATGGTAAAGACTAAATAATTTAGCCATAATTTTTTTTTTTGGCATGAAAATAGCCACATAAGCTGGCATGGCATTAAATACAAACAAACAAACAAACAAACACAAACAAACAAACAAACAAACATTTAACAAATATTCAAGATATTCTGCATTGTGTTATGTCTTTTCTAAAATTAATTTCAGTGATTATTTTTCAGTTTATATGTTAAAAATGGACTACCATTCAGAAGTATGTGGACTGTAAATTTTCTTATCAGAATTTTTGATGGAAAGTTAAAAACTACAGAAATTATTTCAAATATATATTTGTAACATTATAAATGTCTTTACTGTCACCTTTAACAGTAAAAACTGCACGTTTATATCTCAATTCTGAGAAAAAAAAGTCAGAATAAACTCACAATTCTGACTCTTATTCTGACGGCACCCATTCACTGCAGAGGATCCATTGGTGAGCAAGTGATTTAATGCTAAATTTCTCCAAATATTTGATCAGTTTCATGTGTCCTTGATAAGAGTATTCATTTCTTTAAAAAAAAATGGTAAAAATCTGACCCCAAACTTGTGAACAGTAGTGTATATTGTTGCAAAAGCATCAGTATGTAACAGCAGTGGCATAAAAAGAGAAATAAATAGTATTAATCATTTAATAAATTAAAATAAAGTACCAGTAATGGATTATTTTTAATTACATTTAAATAACTATGACCAACAATTTAGTTTTAATCAATGTCTTCACCAATGTTTTTGCTTTTTGTTTTTCAAGACAAAGGAAAAAAAAAAAACACACAAAAAAGGACAAATCTTTTAAAGGCCTCATGAATCTCCATTCCTTTAAAAAACTCTTTGAGAGTTAGAGAAACTCCTTGCATCGCTTTTGATGCTGTAATGTTTTATGACCCCATAAGAAACACATGCAGGAGTGTTATGGTATACAGTTTACTGCACATTTCATGAAACATGAATGAAATATCGCCCTCTTCTGGTTGACTAGACTATTATACCACATGTTCAGTATGTCAAGTGCATGTTCTCAACCTGTCGATTATAAGAATATTGACCAACATCCCTTTAAAACTTTAAATTGTTGTTATACTTAATGTTTGTAATAATTTCTGACAGAACAGAAACATTTTCAGCTCTGCTGATCACATTTACACATCTTAGTGTTAAGAAGGTCTCATGGCAGGTTTGGAGGCAAGTGTGGACGGATGGAAGCAAATTCATCGAATTTAATACAGTCAGTGTTGAAAAGCTATGGTTATTTGGTTTATGTCCCTTATTCCAGTTTGGTTTATTTTTAATGGATTGTTTAGTTGTTGGGGCTGGTCCTAGATCAGGTCTTGGTGGTCAGTTTTAACCTGAATGAGTTCAGTATATCTAAACTGATGTTGTTGTAGCCATACTTACCCAAAGTACCCTTTATAATAAACTCACTTTACATTGCAAATGGAAATGAGAATCATATTCCTTTTTTGTTTCTGTTGGATAGTTTAGATTTCTAACACACAGGCTCCGGGTCTAACACATGCCAAACAGCATATAGACAGTGACGTGCACAAAACTCTCAATGCAAAGGGCAATAAAGAGTCCCTGTATGCCTCATGTGATCACACACTATTATATATTTTGCAGGTTTGTCATTATGCAAGTTTGAAAACACTCCGTTCTTCTTGTAGTGGATCGCTAAACCACACAGATGCTCTGAAGTATGTTTAGTTTTAAGGTTTTTGGTATAACAGTACTCTGGGAAAAAGAAAAAAAAACTTTCTTTAACCACTCTACAGTTTTTTTTAACAGTAGACCTGAACATGGCTCTAGACATTAGTTTGTTTTCTTATTATTTTTTGTATAATATACAGCTAATACATTATAATATTAGCTGTGGGTATCCTACTAACATTTTTTGTATGAAAACATTTCCAGTGGAAAGCACAGTGGTCAAAATTAGACAACAATAACCACTGTAGCATGAAAGAAGATTGCAACAAAAATTTGGCAGAGCGGTCTTCACCGATAGCCTTGTGGGTAGCATGTAGTGCTATTGTGCTCCGGGTGTCCCGAGTTCAAGTCCTGGCTTGTGGACCTTTCTCGATCCCACCCCACTTTCTCTCTCTCCCACTTTGTTTCCTGCCACTTCTCTACTGTCCTATCAAAAATAAATCTTAAAAAAAAATTGGTAGGGTTACAGGACTTACAAACACACATGAATCTGGTTAAATGTAATTTGTTTTCTAATGCAAAAATCAGTACAAACATGTCTCTAAATTTATTCCTAAGCTGATTTGAGAGCAGTTTGCTTCCTTCTTAAAGGGTCATGAAATCCCGTTTCAGCACTGGTTAGTTCTCGCCACAGTTTTAAAAAAACATGCTGCAAAAGTGGGCGTGGTGCGTTGCAGAGCAGAGGGGGAAGAGGGGAGAGAGTGAACTTCAGGTTTACAGTTTTATTTCGCTCCCATTGAGTTAACAACACAAATAAATGCACAGGCATTTGCACTCTGCATCGAAAACATATATATGAATGCACTGTTGCACCTCTTGACTTTTAAGGCTTATTTGCGGTGTTTATAATCCTTTTGATGAAGATGAAAATAGCGCAAAAAAGCTCGAAATTAACCAGTTTTCTCCAACAATTAAAATTAACAGATGCTAATATTGTCATCTATGATGTGCAACACAAGCACCTCTGCTAAAATCTCAGAAAAAGTAGTCCAGGGTTTCATGAACCTTTAATGAATAGGACTATTAGGACTTTTAAAGGAGAAGTCCACTTCCAAAACGAAGATTCACATATAATTTAGTCACCCCCTTGTCATCCAAGATGTTCTTGTCTTTCTTTCTTCAGTCATAAAGAAATTATGTTTTTTGAGGAAAACATTTCTGCATTTTTCTCCATATAATGGACTGATATGGTGCCCCGATTTTGAACTTCCAAAAGACTGTTTATATGCAGCTTCAAACAATCCCAAATGCAGTTGTAAATGATCCCAGCCGAGGAAGAAGGGTCTAATGATCGGTTATTTTCATAACAATAATATAATTTATATACTTTTTAATGCCAAACGCTCATCTTGTCTTACTCTGCCTGGACTGTTTTTTCTGGTTTATGACAGTTAGGGTATGTAAAAAATGTAATTTTTAATTTAGTTAAAATTCAAAATGGTGTTATTTGCTGACATGGGGAGAGTGCTGGTGAGGTGGGTTGCCAGTATAGGTTTTGGACCCTAAACGACTAGATAAGAGAAGGGTTGTCAGTTCTGTCACATTATATTTGTCAATGAGAAAGCAGAACAAAAATGCATTTCATTAGAAAGGAGATGTGAAACTGAAACACCACCTTTCAGAGACCGGAGATGCTTGAGCTGTTGGTGAAATAAAAAATTAACAAATATGTATGCATCTTTTTTTTTTTTTACTACATTTTAACAACATCTTGAGTATACAGACTTTCAGAGAATTTGCTTTGAATCTCAGAAGTCCAGGCCATCAGCAGAACCAATCCAAACACAAGTTGTTCTCATGGTTTCTGAAGTTGATCTGCAGGCTTGATGATATGTTTTCAGAGATGTCTGAGTGAATTAGAATCTGCTTCACACTTCAAATATTTTCCAAGCATGAAGACCTAGAAACTTTGATGAGGTTTGATAAGCAAGCACCCACCTCTACTGAGTTTCCTGGACCTACAACCACACACAAATCTTCTGGTTTAATGTAGTCTGTTGTTTTAATATTTTCATACAAAAATCATTACAAAGATGCCATTTTATATCTAAGCTGATATAGTGATACATATACATACATATACACTACCAGTCAAAAGATTTTGAACAGTAAGATTATGTTTTTTTTTAAAGAAGTCTCTTCTGCTCACCAAGCCTGTATTTATTTATACAGCAAAAAAGTAGAATTTTGAAATATTTTTAATATTTAAAATAACTGGTTTCTATTTGAATATATTTTAAAATGTAATTTATTCCTGGGATCAAAACCAAATTTTCAGCATCATTACTCCAGTCTTCAGTGTCACATGATCCTTCAGAAATCATTCTAATATGCTGATTTGCTGTTCAAGAAATTTTTAATTATTATTAATATTAATATTATCACTATCATCACTACCAATATTTAAAACAGTTGAGTACTTTTTTTGTAAATTAAAAAAAAAAATCAGCTTTGAAATCACAGGAATAAATAACATTATTAGAAAACATAGAAAACAGTTACTTTAAATCAGAAAAATATATCAAAATTTGTACTGTTTTTGCTGTATCTTGGATCAAATAAATGCAGGCTTGGTGAGCAGAAGAGACATTTCTTTAAAACCATCAAAAATCTTACTGCTCAAAAACTTTTGACTGGTAGTGTACATATACAGTGGTTCTCAACTCCAGTCCTCGGGGTCCACTGCTCTGCACATTTATGTTTCTAAATCTGACTCACTCAGTTCAGTTCATTGATCTTTTTCCTAATGAGCTGATATATACATATACATATACATATACGCATATGCACACATTAGAAAGAGTCTGACACCAGGTCTCAGTGCATTTTAATATTTATTAGCATAGATTGAGTGCTAAATAAAGACAGTTTAACATTCAGTTGCTTGAAATAATAATCAGGAGATGCAAAAATAAATTTATTAAAAAAGGACAGTTGTATAAAGCAGTAACAGTATTAGTTTTTACTTTGTTTAGCCTGCTTTTTTTTTTTCAAGCTGCGCCATCACAGTCTTTATCCAAGGCTCGTCTGGTTTCACACAAAATTCTAAACCTTTTTGTGTTTTAACCCTGAGGGGAGAAAGTTCAGATTTTCACATTCACATTTTGCTAGCATACACAAAATTGATTTTATCATTTGTTTACAATTTAACAGGAGCATATGGCAATTTTTCTAAATAATATATTTTTGAGTTTAAAAAAAAACTTACACAATGGCTGCTTGAGGGCAGTCTGAACCTGTCTTCTCAGCACTCACAATTTTATTGCCTGGAATCTTAAAACCAATAAAACTGAAGCAGCACCTCTCAGGAACTGCAGCAGAAACTGCCTTAGCTGTTGGTGAGATAAAATGTATTGTTATGTTTTCTAAAATATGGTTTCATAAAACAAATCATATCCAGCCCTGTTTAAAATTTGTTAAATATAAATATGTGTTGATATCATTCATCCTCAAAATAAAGGTCCTTTCTAGAACAGCGCTCCGTGAAGGACCAGTCTTCTTATCCAGCCATATTTGGCTGGTTAATAAGCATATCGGTTTGTTTCTTTGCTTCTCTCTCTCTCTCTCTCTCTCTCTCTCTCTCTCTCTCTCTCTATATATATATATATATGTTTTGTTGATTACATGCAAAGGTTCCAGTATGGTACCTGGATGTAAAATGATTTTGTTTCTAATTTGATACTTTAATCGCTTTAAATTTATGTTCAACCTTATACCTTTATAGACAATAATTTAGTCAGAAAAGAATTTCAAGAGAACTTACGTTGAGCCTCAGAAGTCCAGGTCATCAGCAGGACCAGCCCGAACACCAGACACAAAGTAGACGCCCTCATGTTTTCTGATCTGAAGTTGATCTTGAAGCCTTGATAATGAGTTGTTACAGATGTCTGAGACTATTAGCGTCTGCACCACATTTTAAATGTTTTCGGACGTGATGCTAGTTAGGAACTCAGATCTGTGGTTTGATAAGGAAGTGTACTGCAGTCCCCCTCCCCTTGTTCAAAGCCCATACAGAGAATAGCATTTGTTATACTGGGTGTCTGTGCTGAGATCGTGACAAGATAAAACACAGTTGTCACCAGTTTACAGCACAAGTGCAGTATTTTGCAAGTCATACGTTCATAAATTCACTTTCCACAGTCAGCATTTAGGACACAGGAAAAAAGTACATGTCCACTGACATGTTTTTTAATATGTAAATATTAAACTAGAATAGAAATGTGTTGTATAGGTCTACATAATGGAAATACTTTGTAATAACTTAATGCATAATTCATTACCAGAAAGAACACAACAGATCAATAGTTCAGCAAAATATGAATACACATCATATTTCATAATGCCATAAAATCTTGATGCATATGTGATTATTTAATATGTAAATATTGTATTATTTAATCAAATGTATTTATTTGCCATGCTACTAATAATGAAAAATTTAAAACATAAACTTATTATTATTATGCTATATATATAATTGAATCATGTTCAAGATCAGATAAATACAAATTCAGAAGATAATAATTATTTAGATAAAAATTCTAATTATTTTTTATAGATTAGTAATATATAATATATTTTAATTATTTAGATGCTTACTTTATTGTACGACACACACACTATATATATATATATATATATATATATGATGCCATCAGAATGACCTCCAGCACTACCACACTGAGCACAGGTGCCCCACAAGGCTTGTGTGCTCAGCCCGCTGCTCTTCACGCTGCTCTTCACGCTGCTGTCTCCCTCCACCCATCCTCACCACATTCTACAGCAGAACAATTGAGAGTGTGCCGACCACAAGAACCTCCAGCGGACAGTGAGCACAGCTGCAAAGATCATCGGTGCCCCTCTCCCCTCCATTCTGGACATTTTCCTTGCACGCTGCTCCAGTAAAGCTAGCAGTGTTGTGAAAGACCCCACCCATCCCTTCCACAGTCTCTTCCAGCTCTTGCCATCAGGAAGACTTTAGTTTCTGAATGAGTCCACATTTTGAACGAATCTTGTGCACCAATGATTCAAAAGCTTGTTCATAGAGAGAGCCATTTACTTCATTCCTGAATGAATCAGCTGTTTGAACGAATCGAATGAAAAAATGAATGACTCATAAATACATTTACCACCACCTGCTGGCAGATTTAGTTTCTTATTAAAAGAATCATTTCATTAAAAATATACACTACCGTTCAAAAGTTTGGGGTCAGTAAGACTTGTAATAGTCTTTAAAGAAGTCTCTTATGCTCATCAAGGCTGCATTTATTTGATTAAAAATATAGAAAAAAAACAGTAATATTGCAAAATGTTTTTACAATATAAAATAATGTTTTTATTTTAACATACTTTAAAATAGAATTTATTCCTGTGATGAAAAGCTTAATTTTTATCAGCTGTTACTCCAGTCTTAAGTGTCACATGATCCTTCAGAAATCATTCTAATATGTGGATTTATTATTAGAATGATCAGTGTTGGATAATATCAACAGTTGTGCTGCCAAATATTTTTTGGAACCTGTGATTTTTTTTTCAGGATTCTTTCATGAATAACAAGTTTAAAAAGTACAGTGTTTATTCAAAATATAAATATTTTATAACAATGTAAATTATTTATTATTAACTTTTCATAAACTTTTAATTATTAATTTAATACATCCTTGGTGAATAAAAGTATTAATTTCTTTAAAAAAAAGAAAAGAAAAAAGAAACAATAAAAATGTACTGACCCCAAACTTTTGAACGGTAGTGTATATATAAATATAATAATAATAATAATAATAATAATAATAATAATAATAAAGACATTAAAGGGAAATTTCACCCCCAAAAATTTAATCCGGTCATCATTTACTCACCCTCATGTTGTTGTGGAACACAAAAGAAAGTTTTTTTTTTTAGTAACAAAGGTTACTAAATGACTTTCATCATATGAAAAAAAAGATGTTTCTAAAATTATCTTCTTTTACGTTCCATAGTGTACGTTAGGCCGTTGCAGCCTGAATGTTTATGTGTAACACATTCTATGTTGAATCAAATAAAATATTTCTTTCTAAAGCTACAATCTGTAATGTCTAATGGACAGTACCGTTTCTAGGCATAGGTGAGCTAGGAGGTCGCATAGGGCGCCACCAGCAGGAGGGGGCGCCAATGAGCGCACTTACTGCATTACTACATTTTAGCAGGGTTGCTAAAGCATTTAGAGTGCTTTTATTTATTTAAATAGACTGAAATATAGAATAGAAATTAGAATAGACATTCTGTACATTCAAAATACATTATTTTTAATGGCTGAATTTATTTATTTATTTATGTAATAGATGAAAATATAGAATAGAAATAGATAGGGGGAATACCCCATATATTTCAATTACTTTTACCTAAACCCTTGTCATGTTTTACTTAGCCTACAAGTTTATTTCACGAAGCTAAAAGAAGAAAGGTGGTTTATCACATTGTCCAGGCCTGCGCGGGAGGTTTCTCATTTCTAACATAAATCCCTAACGTTAAATTATTTTGATAAAAACTGTTGTGAATTTATCAATAATGCTGGCGAGAGTTTATGTTATAGCCTAATATATATTTTTTGTCCTGTAGGTTGTATTGGACTAACGTTATACATAGAGGAAAAGATGAAACAATGTTTCAGTTGGTTGTTGTAGATGCAATATTAAAATGAAGATGATTTTTGGAAAAGATGATTATCTATCTTAGAGAAAAATGGAAAAGTCAGAGGAAACATGATCAACCTGCTGCAAAACAATGCCACAAAAGCTACAATATTTATTTTTCCTCACAGTACCAACTTTGGGGAATTTGGCAATCTAATAATCTGAAGTTACTGACTGCCCTCAAAATACGCCGTAGGCGAAATCCCTATTGGCGCCCCCCATTCTTTTCAGACATCAGTTTCTTATCAGATCTTATCAGATAAGCGTTGCGATAAAGAGTGGCACGGTCAACCTCAAATATGATTGCCGCCCCCACTGGATCCCTTAACATCATTGGTCTAGACAGCATTGTCAATCTGACAATGCCTGTGTATGCCATTGGATTAGAGCGCTGTCAATTGCTCCCTGATTGTTGCATGCAAAGTTTACATTTAGAGTGCTCAACAGCACTATTCGATCAGTGGGCTTTGTCAGTTTTTTCTTTTCTTTTCTTTTCTTTTCCTTTCTTTTCTTTTCTTTTTTTTTTTTTGGCCATGCAATAAACCTATATTTAAAGGTCAAATTAAAATATTGGTACAGTAAAACACGTGCACAAAATGAGTATTTTGGTTAGGCAGTATTTGTGGCAGTCGAGAAATCATGTTGCAAGATTGGTCCAAAAGGTGTGCGTTTTTACAGCAATGCATTGTTAAAGGATCAGTTTGTTGTGTAATATTTCCATATAAAACATTAATATTTAAATTAAAAATTTAAAAATATTGGTATAGTAAAATTTGCTAATTCTCGAGATACATTCTTTATTAAACCGCTTTGTCGAATTTAACACATACTTACGGAAGTGTCGAAATGCAAAATCAATTCATTCACTTCTAACAGCGCTTAAAGGGGCAGTGTTGTCATGAGTCAGGCTTCTGTGGCTCCCTCCGATCGCCACCGGAGGGCACCCTCTCCCGAATATTGACTGTTTTTGGACTCCATTTCCCATGTTCCCCGTACCTGGGTCTGATTGCTCTTCCAGGTGTTCCCCATCTCCTCCCCTATTTATACTGCTTCCGGACTCTTTCACTTTGCGAAGTCTTGTATTGCCCCGGCTGCATTTCTGAGCGTTTTTCCCTGTTATTGGATTATCTGTGTTTGACCTAGGATTGTTTTCTCGTTGTTTGATTCTCTGCCGCCTGCCCTTTGGACTCTATTGCTTTGGACTCTGATACTGCTCTGCTAGCCGCCAGCCCCGACACTTCGCCTGCCTGTGACCATTCTTTGTTTATTCTCTGCTGTCCCTGTCGCTGTTTCCTGACCCCCGCCTGTCTGACCACGTTTTCTCTAATAAAAGCTGCAAATGGATCCTCAGGCTTCTGATCAGTCATTACAGAAGACTTCGCCCGACACCGATCCAGCAGCAGTGTTTCAGCTCACCACGGAAGTGTCAGCGCAAGCTACCATGCTAGCTTCTCATCAACAGCAGCTACAGCATCTCACTACACTCACGGAGGAGCTAGTTAAGACGCTACAGGCCCTTCGCCTCGCTGACATTTCTCCTCAGCCTGCTGTCTCGCCGCAACCTCTCTCCACTCCTAGCCACACCACCACCAGCCCTCGTCTAGCATTTCCTGAGAAATTCGACGGATCGGCTGGAAAATGTAAGGGGTTTCTCATGCAATGTTCTCTGTTTGTATCGCAGCAACCGCAGTTATACCCCACTGATGACAGTCGAATTTCCTTTGTATGCTCGCTACTGACTGGAAGAGCTCTGGATTGGGCTACAGCGTTGTGGGAAGGTGAACACACCACATTTCCCTCATTTACCATCTTTTTGCAACGCTTTCGGGAGGTGTTTGATCACTCGGCTTACGGAGAGGAGGCGGGTGAGCAGCTCCTCGCTCTGCGTCAGGGACGCAGCACTGCAGCGGATTATGCCCTCACTTTTCGCACCCTCGCAGCCCAGACGGGTTGGTCGGATGACCCACTGAAACTGCTGTATCGTAAGGGATTAACATCGGAACTGCAAAGCGAGCTGGCCTGCCGCGATGAGGGTAAATCTCTCGATGAGTTTATTGAACTGTCTATCCGTATTGATAACCTCGCCCGCTCTCGACGACCACCGCACTCTGTTACAACGCCTCATCTCCCTACCGCTGCCACTTCGGAACCCGAACCCATGCAAGTCGGATTTACTCACCTCACCGCAGAGGAGCGTGAGCGGAGAATTCGACAACATCTCTGTCTGTACTGTGGACAAGAGGGTCATCTACGGGCTGCCTGTCCCATCCGTCCCTCGCCTCGCAAGACCAATGCGGTGAGTTTTAAACGTTCTAATCAAACTGCCTTCGATATTCCTGTAACTCTGATGTTTCATGATAGAACGATCACCGCTGCAGCCATGATTGATTCTGGTGCCGCTGGCAACTTCATTGATATTCAATTTGCTAATGTTCATAATATTCCTCTCGTTGCATGTGGTTCCTGGGTATGGCGTTATTTTTTAGTCAAAAGTTATGAGCGTGTAAGACATGCTCACGAGCACATTATGTTATTTCACACGCGCAAAAATGAACCTTCAGCTGGCATGATAAAAGTACTCGCGCACAAATTCAACAACCGAGAGGTGTACAGGCAGCTGCGCGCGAGCGCCTGGCATACTCTCATAGGTTAACTCTGCTTGTACAGTGGAATCCTGCTCGCGCGCAGCGGGCTTCTGCTCGCGGAGTGCTGTTTTGCTCGCGCAGTGGATTTCTCCTCGCTCAGCTGATTTCTGCTCCCTCGAGTCTAGATGACTTTTGACAATTTGGGGGCGGAAACCAAGGAGGGCACTGACTCTCTTATGATTGGTCACTTTCATCGTAATCACACCCACAGGGACATCCTTGTACCTTGATTGACAGCTCTCATTACAGGAAGCACGGAGTCAAAGTATCTGACGGAGTTCAGTCATTCAGTTAACACTGCACAGTGGACGGAATGGCGGCGACACCTGAAGATGTAGGCGTAAGTGATATTGATATATGATGGGGGCTGTGTGTTTGACAATGTAGCAATTTAATCTGAAATTTGTTTGAAACATGTAAGTAGCTGACATAAGCTAATCAACCTTAACTAGCAAGTTTTAGGCTAGCAAACTCAGCAGGGGCTAACGTTAGGTGTCTCTCAGCAAACTAGCGTTTTAGTCAGTGCTGCATGTGTAAAACAAAACGTAAAGTATGGCCAGTGGTTCCCAAACTTTTCATGGCAAGTGTTTTAGTTGAACTAGTGACCATGTACAGTACCAGTCAAAAGTTTGGAAACATTACTATTTTTAATGTTTTTGAAAGAAGTCTCTTATGCTCATCTGATTTATGATCAATGTTGGAAACAGTTGTGCTGCTTAATATTTTTTTTATAACCTGAGATACTTTTTTCAGGATTATTTGATGAATAAAAAGTTAAAAAGAACTGTATTTATTTAGAATAGAAATCTTTTGTAACAATATACACTACCGTTCAAAAGTTTGGGAACAATAACTTTTTTTTTTAAGAAATTAGTACTTTAATTCAACAAGGATGCGTTAAATTGATAAAAGGTGATGGTAACGATGTATATTGTTAGAAATGTTTTTATTTTGAATAAATGCTGTTTTTATGAATAAATGCTGTTAACGTTTTACTCATCAATGAATCCTGAAAAAAGTATTCCAAAAAAATATATTAAACAGCACAACTGTTTCCATCATTGATAATAACTGAGTATCAAATCAGCATATTAGAATGATTTCTGAAGGATCATAAGACACCAAAGACTGGAGTACTTGCTGATGAAAATTCAGCTTTGCATCACAAAAATAAATTACATTTTAAAATATATTAAAAAAGAGAACCATTATTTTAAATTGTAATAATATTTCATAATATTACTGTTTTTTTTTTTTTTTTTTTGTTTTTTTAACTGCAGGCTTGATGAGCATAAGAGACTTCTTTCAAAAACATTAAAAATAGTAATGTTTCCAAACTTTTGACTGGTACTGTACATGGTCACTAGTTCAACTAAAACACTTGCCATGAAAAGTTTGGGAACCACTGGCCATACTTTACGTTTTGTTTTACACATGCAGCACTGACTAAAACGCTAGTTTGCTGAGAGACACCTAACGTTAGCCCCTGCTGAGTTTGCTAGCCTAAAACTTGCTAGTTAAGGTTGATTAGCTTATGTCAGCTACTTACATGTTCCAAACAAATTTCAGATTAAATTGCTACATTGTCAAACACACAGCCCCCATCATATATCAATATCACTTACGCCTACATCTTCAGGTGTCGCCGCCATTCCGTCCACTGTGCAGTGTTAACTGAATGACTGAACTCCGTCAGATACTTTGACTCCGTGCTTCCTGTAATGAGAGCTGTCAATCAAGGTACAAGGATGTCCCTGTGGGTGTGATTACGATGAAAGTGACCAATCATAAGAGAGTCAGTGCCCTCCTTGGTTTCCGCCCCCAAATTGTCAAAAGTCATTAGACTCGAGGGAGCAGAAATCAGCTGAGCGAGGAGAAATCCATTGCGCGAGCAAAACAGCACTCGGCGAGCAGAAGCCCGCTGCGCGCGAGCAGGATTCCACTGTACGAGCAGAGTTAACCTATGAGAGTATGCCAGGCGCTCGCGCGCAGCTGCCTGTACACCTCTCGGTTGTTGAATTTGTGCGCGAGTACTTTTATCATGCCAGCTGAAGGTTCATTTTTGCGCGTGTGAAATAACATAATGTGCTCGTGAGCATGTCTTACACGCTCATAACTTTTGACTCAAAAATAACGCCATACAGAGCCCACACTCCCAAGCCATAAGTCCATAGCATCCACACCCTCAAGGTCAACAGACACCCCACTATCTACTGTGCTGCCTGTAATGGCCGTCGCCATTTTCAGTGTGTGGGCTGCACACTGTGCTCTAGAGGCCTCATCTGTCCACGAATCTGCTCCAGAGGCTTCGTCTGTCCATGAGTCTGCTCCAGAGGCCTCGTCTGTCCACGAGTCTGCTCCAGAGGCCTCGTCTGTCCACGAATCTGCTCCAGAGGCCTTGCCTGACTGCGAGTCTGCCCCAGAGGTCTCATCTGACCACAAGTCTGCTCCTGAGGACTCGTTTGTCCACAAGTTCGTGCCTATATCTCCTGAGGTGTCAGCATACGCTGTAGAACCTCCTAAGGAGGTGGCGCCCATTTATGAACTCACTGCCACGTCTGCCCTAGTATTGACGCCTATGCCTCCAGAGGTGTCAGCTTATGCTGTGGATCCTCCAATGGGGGCGGCGTCCTCCTATTAGCTCTCTCTCTGTCCTGTCACGACCAAGGAGGCCTATCACGAACCCTCTGCCTGTCATGTCACGGTCAAGAAGGCCTATCATGAAAACTCCGCCTGTCATGTCACAGCCAAGAAGGCCTATTATGAACTCTCTGCCTGTCATGCCACGGCCAAGGAAATCGTCCGTGAACACACCGCTCTGCTATGGATGTCACTAGTTTCACTGTGGATATCTCTGCTCCTGTCTGCTCTGCCTGCTCTGCCTGCCCTGCCTGCCCCGCAATGGCTCCCGGTTCTGCCTGCTCTGCCTGCCTCGCCATGGCTTCCTGTTCTGTCTGCTCTGCCTGCCTCGCCATGGCTCCCTGCTCTGCCTACTCCACCATGGCTTCCTACTCTGCTACTGCACCACGGCCCAGGACCTCCAGTGTTCCACTGTCTGCCATTGCTCCACGGCACTGGTCCTCCAAGGTTCCACTGTCTGCCACAGCTCCACAGTCCAGGTCCTCCAAGGCCACTGATCCACTGCTTCACACTGCCACAGGCCTCCAGTGCTTCAGTCCAGGTCCTCCAGTGCTTCATTGTCTGCCACTGCTCCATGGTCCAGGTCCTCCAGTGCTTCACTGTCTGTCCCTGCTCCACGATCCAGGCCCACCTCCTCTACATGGCCCTGGCCCTCCCTCCCACTCCCTGTTTTGCCTCTGTTCCCCCACCCTCCTGGACTGTTGTTGTTTGAGCGTCAGGGGTCGCGGGGGGGGCTTCTGTAACGCCACGCCAACATAGGGAGCCCTCACCCACTGACTGACTGTTGCTGCTCCTTCTGCTGCTTCGTTTGTTACTTCCTGTTTGGTGGCCATAAAACGAGGCCATTTTCAAACAGGAAGCTGCGAAGTATTGTTTTGCTCTTGCGGACTCTACCAAGCGTTTATCCCTGTTTTCGTCGTTGCCACGGTTTTGTTTTATTATCATAGTTTTGCTTTTGTTTCTCCATAGTTCTGTCTAGTTTTTGCCATCGTTCCTTGCTTTGTTTGTTTGTTACTTTCTGGACTGCTCTCTCTGGTTTTTGGATCACGATATTGTTCTGCCTTCGTCACTCTGTTTGTCTGGATACTGACCCTGCCTGTCTGACTACGATCTGTAAATAAAAGCTCGCACTTGGATCTTACATGCTTCCTACGAGTCCTGCTTGTTACAGAAGGATTAATGTTAAACAAGAAAAGAACTAAAACTTTGAAATAATTAACATTTCTGTAATCGTCTAACAATTACTCATCATGTAATATTTGAAGAGCTCAGATGCAAAACCAGCTAAATCCATCTGACGTCTTTCTTTAAAAAAAGCATTTTTATCAGGCTCAGATGTATTGGTTTCTATGTAAGTACTGGTACTTCTGATTGGGCTGAGGCTGGAATTTTAGCGAAGTATTTGATGGACGTGTAATATGTGTCAGGAGCATTCACTTAGTATCATTATCTCATTTTTGACTGAGATGGCTTTTAGCTGGTTTTGCATCTGAACTCTTCATTTATTCCCTGTGTTACTTTTTAAATTTGTTGTGTTTTGTTGTTGTCGAAATAACTTATTTTTCTTACCAGTTATGTACAAATCAATGTTTATTGCATTACTTGAGTAGACTATCATGTGTGTTACCCTGATGGTGTTTAGTATTTTTATGAATGACTCAGTGTACCTACTATATGTATTAGTGTGTTCCTTTTCAGCTTGTGATGAGCTTTGGTTCATCATGTGACTTTCTCATCACCACCTGTTTTTGGTTGGTTATTAGTGTATTACAAAGTTACTAAACAGATTTCAGAATGAAATACGATTTTTAAGTGTAAAGTTACGCTAAATCTGTAAAACCTAAAATGTTGCATACCATAACAAACCTTCAAAGGCAAAAAAAACATCATGAAGGATAAATTGATGGGTTGATACAAACTCTTTATTATGCAGTAGTCATTTTACTGCATACAGCTCCCATTTGTATAGAAAACATAAGGAAATTTAAAACAAAATTTTCATGGACAGCAATATGTTTACCATGATTTAAAATCAGAAAGATGATGACAAACATATATACAGTGACACAGCATAGCCAGAACAAGTAATAAAGTATTGTAACCTTACTCATTAAGATTTAACTTTAAAAAAGATTTAAAGTTAAAAAAACATTGCTTGTTCATCCTAAAATTTGTGAAAAACATACAGTACCAGCAGTTGTATAATAAATGTGTTATTAAGTCTGTATTTCCTTGACACACTCATCACACATTACAAAGTAGCTAGTGGTTTTTGTCTTACAAATAAGCAGATACACATTAAAGATGACCATGAGCTACAGGTTTTGCTGGACAGTGGTTTTGAGCACTGCATTGGGAGCAATACTTTTAGCCCATTGGTATGTTTACTGTACTGCTGTATTATTGTTCATTTAATTGTGAATAAGAATACTGATATTTACATTGAAAATATATTTACAAGTATTATCTTTATCAATGCAATGAGACGTACATTATTTCTAATTATTTCTCTTTTCTTTCTGTAGGCCACATATCACATATGGTTCAGTAAATGCCTCAGTATCAAGAATCTCCACTAGTATTTGTGCTACTAATGACACACCAACAGCAATCTGGTCTACATTTGTCTGCCCCAAACAGCTAAATTCTCAATCGTAATGGAATTTCACTACAGCATTTGATAATGTTTAAACAGTTTAAACATTAGAAGTAGTATGTTTATGGCGACAACTGTTAAAAATAAATGATTCACTTGTTTCTGACACCGAGATCCTGCCGAAGGCTGTAGAGAGACACAAACATGCTGTTCAAACCAGGCATGTCAAAGCAAACATTTCTTTACACCTCCATTGTCCTGTAGTGGAGTATTTTTATTTTTTTTCAGCAATGTCATTGAACTGACTGTACAAACACTATTGAATGAGAACTGAACAAAGCTGGATGACATCACTGTTTTCTACAGACTGCTTTACAGTTGAATTGACCTAAATGCGTAATTGATAATCTGTACACAGTTATTGAACAGAAGTGAATCAACATTGAACTGACCTCAGCTGAACAATGACACTACTGTGTGTATATTTTTTAAGTCAAAAGTTTTCATACACCTTGCAGAATGTGCAAAATGTCAATTATTTTACCAAAATAAGAGGGATCATGCAAAATGCATGTTATTTTTTATTTAGTACTGACGTAAGTAAGATATTTCACATAAAAGACGTTTTAGTCTTTACATATAGTCTACAAGAGAAAATAATAGTTAAATTTATAAAAATTACCCCGTTAAAAAGTTTACATACGCTTGATTCTTAATATTGTGTTGTTGAATGATCCACAGCTGTTTTTTTTTTTTTAGTAATAGTTGTTCATGAGTCCCTTGTTTGTCCTGAACAGTTAAACTGCCCACAGTTCTTCAGAAAAATCGTTCAATCGTTTGGGTTTTTTGTGTGTATTTGAACCCTTTCCAACAATGACTGTATGATTTTCAGATCCATCTTTTCACACTGTGGGACTCATATGCAACTATTATATAAGGTTCAAATGTTCAATGATGCTTCAGAAGGAAACACAAATTAACTTTTTGAATTTGAAGATCAGGGTAAATTTGATTTATCTTGTCTTCTAGAAAACAGGTAAGTATCTCTTGTAGCTTCTGAAGGGCAGTACTAAATGGAAAAAAAAAATGATATTTAGGGAAAATAAGAAAAATTTATACATCTTCATTCTGTTTAAGTTTTGCAGGGGTGCCCAATCAGCTCATTAAGACGTTCAGGAACACTTGATAATTACTGAGAGGTGTGTTTAATCACAAATGGAACTGAATTCTGCAGGATGGCCTCAGTGTAGACAGATGTCAGCTGTTAAAGAAATAGTTCACCCAAAAATAAAAATGTGCTGTTAATTTATTCACTCTCAGGCCATTGAAGATGTAGGTGACTTTCTTCAGTTGAACAGTAAAGATGATTTTTAGCTGAACCCATGGTTCTTGGTAATTTTGAAAATCATGTCAACGGGTGTCATCACCTGAGAGTCAAAAATGCAGAAACGTGTGCAGAAGGTTATATTATAAGCCACTGTAATGCCAGGTTCTTTTAAATTGCTTTACTTGCTGGTGCTAAGTTGCTGGTGAAGATGTTTGGTCTGCACAAGTTCACTTGTGATTTTTCTATCATGAAGTAACAAAAAGCATGAACTCCAGGACTGCTTATCTCAGGCCTGGGCCAACTCAGTCCTGGAGGGCCGGTGTCCTTGCAGACTTTAGCTCCAACCCTGATTAAACACACCTGAACAAGCTAATCAGTGTCTTCAGGTTTACTAGAAAGCTACAAACAGGTGAGTTTTATCAGGGTTGGAGCTAAACTCTGCAGGGACACCGGCCCTCGAGGACCGAGTTTGCCCAGGTCTGGCTTATCTAATGCTTTGGATTACAAGTAATTAGTTTCAAAAGTCGTTTCACGTCACTTCACTTTCAATTCATAAATATTTATTTTGTGTTCCTTTTTTTGACTCTCAGACAGGAGACACTCATTGATTAACAGCAAATTTAGATTTTTTTGGTGAACCGTTTCTTTAAGAGACTTGAATGTCATCATCAGCATAGCATGTACATACCTACATGCAAAACCATATTTTTCTAACATTGCATACTCTGTACACTCAGCTCATGCGCATGCGTCTTGAATTGTTTTGCCCTTGAAAACAAAGTGGACAAATTTCACATTCGGAAATAAAAACAAGCTGACAAAACAACAACAACAAACTACAGGAGATGCAACAGACGCCTACATTGACAAGTGCTTGTTGGGGGGTTGAAAGACACTCACACTTTGAACAACTTTCTAGTGCACCTGTGTTTACACACGGCATCGATTGGAGTATGGTTTAAAAGGAATTTGAATCAAAACTGATGTTAACTTTGACCTTCACTGCATTATTTGTAATGCTGTGTTAACAGTGTGTATTGCACAAATAAAATCAACTAGACTAATAAGCTAAAAAAACAAAATATCAGAAGTCGGACTGCTTTACAAAACATAGCTTCCAGATGTCACTAGATGACACCTAACATCCCTCTTTAACAGTGTTGCCAAGTCTGCATTTTTTTCACGAAATTGGGCTACATTAACATCGTTGCAGAGATGTCCGCGGGTTGAAGCGACCCCAATAATGTCATATTTAGCCCCTGAAATCCGAATTTACCAGAGGAACATAAAAAAAAGTGCATTTTTTCCCCCAGAGCACGGTTTTTAACAGTGGACCCCCTCAAAACGTGATTGGGCTAGTTTTGGGCTAGTTTTGAGTAGCAATTGAGCAGGTTTTGTTATGAAAACCTGGCAACCCTGATCTTTCTTGTGCATTCTCTCACTAACGATGAATAGGCAGTTCAATGTTTATTATTTCATTAAGTTTATGTCCTTTTATTTACAGTCTTTCTAAAACTGTGTATTGTAGTAATTCACAGCAAGGCAGAAGTTTAACTAATATTATGATTCAGAGATATCAGTATATGGAATGTAGTGACGCCTCTATAGAATCAAAATTAGATGGTGTCTACTACAACGACTCAATATTTTATATAGCAAAGGAAATATTGATGTGTGGCCGCAAAAGTTCCTATGTACATCACAAAAGAAAATAAAAAAGCCCCAAGACAAAGAATACAGAGGTGAAGGATGCAAATGGTCATGAAGCTGGACAATCAGATTTGGCCCACATTCAGAGGAGATGTGAACATAGACAATTTCACACAGATCTGTATTTTCTGGTGCCATCTTAAATTGCTGAGCCATTTAAACCTCTTTCCACACAAAGAACACAAATGGCGTCTCACATCCACATGACTTTTCAGGTGTATCTGTAAGTGCAACGGCGAAAGAAATTTTTTATTACACTGATCACAATGAAATCGCCTTCTTCCAGAGTGAATGTGCAGGTGATTTTTGAAATTGCTATCTTTTCTAAATCCCTTTCCACATTCGGAACACTGTAATTTCTTTTCGGAATGAGTTTGCAAATGACGTTTCAGGTCTCTTTGATATGTAAAACTCTCCTTACACTGAAGACATGTGAACGGCTTCTCTCCTGTGTGAACTCTTATGTGAGTCTTAAGATTTCCTTTAAGGGTAAAACTTTTCCCACACTGAGGGCAGCTGAAAGGCCTCTCTCCAGTGTGAACTCTTATGTGAACTTCAAGATTCGCTTTGTTTGTGCAGTTCTTTCCACAGTGATGGCACATGAAAGGCTTCTCTCCGATGTGAGTAATTACATGAATCTTAAGGTGATTCCTGTCTGTAAAACTCATTCCACACTGACAACAGTTAAAAGAGTTCTCTCTTGAGTGAATCCTCAAGTGGTAATTAAGGTTTCCTTTACGTGTGAAACTCTTTCCACACTGACCGCATATGAACGGCCTCTCTCCAGTGTGACTTCTTATGTGGGCATTAAGCGTTGCTGTGTATGTGAAACTCTTTCCACACTGAGGGCATGTGTAAGGCTTCTCTCCAGTGTGAAGTCTCATGTGAGTCTTAAGGCTTACTTTATAACTGAAACTCTTTCCACAGTGATGGCATTTGAAAGGCTTTTCTCTGGTGTGAATTCTCATGTGAGTCTTAAGGTTTTTATTGAATTGGAATCCCTTTCCACACTGCTGGCATTTAAAAGGCTTCTCTCCGGAGTGAATTATTACATGACTGTTCAGTTGTTTCATGTCTGGGAAACTTTTTCCACATTCATGACATATATAACAGTCCTGTCTTGAGTGAATCCTCATGTGGCAGTTAAGGGTTACTTTACGTGTGAAACATTTTCCACACTGAACACATATGAACGGCTTCTCTCCAGTGTGAATTCTCATGTGAGTCTTAAGATTTCCTTTTAGCGAGAATCTCTTTCCACACACTTTGCAGGCATAAGGACTTTCTCCACTGTGATTTCCCACATGGGAATCGAGGGATGCTTTATATGTGAAACTCATCCCACACTGAGGGCATTTGTAAGGCTTCTCTCCAGTGTGAAGTCTCATGTGAGTCTTGAGGCTTACTTTATGACTAAAATTCTTTCCACAATCAAGACATATTAAGCCATTCTCTCCTGAATGACTTCTCATGTGGTAATTAAGGGTTACTTTACGTGTAAAACTCTTTCCACACTGATCACAAGTGAACGGCTTCACTCCATTGTGAATGTTCATGTGATACTTAAGGTTTGGTTCTGCTGTGAAGCTCTTTCCGCACAGTTTGCAAGTGTAAGGCTTCTCACCAGTGTGAATTCTCAAGTGACTCTTAAGGTTTCCTTTTTGAGTGAAACACTTTCCACATTGTTGGCAGCTGAAAGGTTTCTCTCCAGTGTGAACTCTCATGTGGACTTCAAGGTTTTGTTTTTGATTGAAACTCTTTTCACACTGAGGGCAGGTAAAATAACTGTTTGATTCTGTCTTTTGAGCTCTTTTTCGTGAGGAAGTCTTTCCAGTCTGTGTGGATTTTTCTCCAATCGTGATATTGTGATGCTTCTCATACTGATCTTTTTTTTCCATTTCATTCGGTTCAGGGCCTTCTTCTTTCATTATGATCAGATCTAAAGTGGGAAAAAAACAAAAACAACAGACATCAGTACCAGCATAACCAGCACTGAAGCATCAAAACATCAACACCTACTGAAAAATCCTACTGAAAGAGGTGTTTCCAGTAACCGTAGAACTTTCAAGCTGGTGCATACTTTATCATAGATGAAGTGGATTAAATGCAATGTGTTATTTTGATAAACACAACATAATATTACTTTAAGATCACATTAAAAAAAAGGTAATGTATCAGTGAAATTAAGCCACTGTTGAGACTGTTCAGAGAGATCCACTTGCAGCAATAGGTTGCCTCAGCTGTCGCAAATGGATAGATCCTGGGTATGCCAAACTGATCCCATGCACCTGCTACTGGCAAAAGTCTTTAAAAAAGGCCCATAACAACAGTTTTCTTGTCACCAGAAGGGCCCATTTGAGTGGAGCATACTTCCAAAATGGAAAACATCAAAGAGGAAGTGCTTAGGGAAGTTCATGAGTGTATATGTACAACGAAGTGGAATACAGCCAAGGACCGGGGGTTGGGAAACACTGGTTTAAAATGGTGCTTCTCAAAAAGGATGCAACAATAAACTTCCCTAAGGGGCACAAGATTGCAAAAATATGCTCATTTTAATTGTATAAATAATATGTTGTATACAAGCAATTTAGTAATTAAATAGACACTAATTAAATGCTAAGCCACTACGGTGTCGATGGCAATAGCCTCATGGTGCGTCGACATATAGCGCAACTACGGTCACGGCGACCCGAGTTCTCTTCCCATCTTGAGGTTCTTTGCCGATCCCACTCCCCTCTCTCCTCCCAGCTCTTTCCTGTCATCTCTCTACTGTCCTATCACAATAAAAGGCATAAAAAGACCAAAAAAAATAATTAAAAAAAAAAAATTAAAATTTAAGCCACTAAAAAGATAGTAGTATTAGTCTACAGCAGTGATTCTGCAAAAGGCTCCAGATGGTACACGAAAAGATTTAGAATTAGGACCAGGGGCTAGATTATGCGTAAGCACAAAGTTTTCAGATTTGTAAAACCATGTGTACACCACAACCTGCGCAAAATTCCCTTTCAAAAACCCAGTCAGTGAAAGATTGTGTGTACATGAATTTCCACCCGTCTCCTTTCCAAAATAGCCATATATTGGGCTTACAATGCCTAGTTTAACTATGCATATCATCATCTGCATATCATTTCCATGCTTATTCCATCCATGTTACACCATGTTTAACTCAGCTAAAGGAGAATTCACTTTCAGAACAAAAATGTACAGATAATTTATTCACCCCCTTTTCATCCAAGATGTTTGTGTCTTTCTTCAGTAATAAAGAAATTATGTTTTTTGAGGAAAACTTTCCAGAATTTCTCTCCATGTAGTGGACTTCAATGGTGCACCCAAGTTTAAACTTGCAGCTTCAAATGGCTCTAAACGATCCCAGCCGAGGAAGGAGGGTCTTGGTAATTTTCAAAACAAACTGACAATTTATATACTTTATAACCTCAAATGCTAATCTTGTCTCATCTCTGCCAAACACATGTGTAGTCTGTGTAATCCGGGTCAATACAGTTAGGGTAGGTTAAAAAACTTCCGTCTCGATTTCTTCTTCAACGTAAAAATCGTCCTACATTACTGTTTTACCTTCTTTTGTAAAGGGCGTTTGATGTTTTTTGCATGTTCATTTTGTAAACACTGTGTCGGTACTTCTGCAGCGATGTAGGGTGATTTTGAAGTTGGGGAAGAAAACAACATGGGTGTTTTTCGACAAACCCTAACTGTATTGACCCGGAAAAAAACGAGCTCACGCAGACCTAGACAAGACAAGCATTTGAAGTTAAAAAGTATATAAATTGTCAATTTGTTAAGAAAATGACAAAAATGATCATTTTGCTAGATAAGACCTCTCTTCCTTGGCTG
Organism: Labeo catla; assembly: GCA_012976165.1. Taxonomy (NCBI): domain Eukaryota; kingdom Metazoa; phylum Chordata; class Actinopteri; order Cypriniformes; family Cyprinidae; genus Labeo; species Labeo catla. The sequence goes on along the minus strand of VONZ01000554.1, from coordinate 402,421 downwards.
GGATCATTTAGAGCCATTTGAAGCTGCATTGAAACTGCATTTTGGAAGTTCAAACTTGGGGACACCATTGGAGATAATTCCTGGATTTTTCCTCAAGAAAATTTCTTATCGACTGAAGAAAGAAAGACACAAACATCTTGGATGACAAGGGGGTGAGTAAATTATCTGTAAATTTTTGTTCTGGAAGCGAACTTCTCCTTTTAAAATACAATACGTTAAGAAAATATGACATACGGATTATAAATGTCTTCTGAGACATTATATTCCTACTCAGTGTCCTTGAAAATAGATTTTAGAGAAAGTGTTCAGTTGTTCTACAGTACTGTCGCCAGACCTGTTCAAACCAGCCAATGGACTGTTTGATCAATGAGCGTGTCCTTATGTCTGTCATTACTGTCTATGTTCCATCAATGATCATTATTCGTGCAAATGAGTTTTGCTATTTAGAACACAATTTAAAGCAGAATTGTCATGCACCAAGCAATCCTCGCTGTGGTTAAACATTAAAACACAACATACCACAGGATAATTGTTTGAAAGTAGCACATCCACAACAAATATTTAAATTTATATAAAAAATGTTATCATTTCTAGATAATGATTTCATGAGATTTCACATTTTGCACATTTTGTATGTCTCCCTTATTTAACACACCTGACTGAGATCATCAGCTAGTTCAGTTCATGGATATCTCTCCAAATCACTGAGAGCGAGGGTCCCCCAGGACTTAAATTGATATCCGTTGGTCTAGAGCAGTGGTTCTCAATCCTGGTCCTGGGGGCCCCCTGCTCCGTACATTTTGCATGTCTCCCTTATTTAACACACGTGATTGAGATCATCAGCTCATTAGGAGGGAGATCCATGAACTGAATTAACGAGCTGATGATCTCAATCAGGTGTGTTAAATAAGGGAGACATGCAAAATGTGCAGAGAAGGGGCCCCCCAAGACCAGGATTGAGAACCACTGGTCTAGAGTGTCCATACAGTGCGCACACATTTACACCTTTATTTTTAATAAATCCCAATATGTGCATGAAAAAATTGCGTACACATGTCTATGACCATTTTGTGCGTATGCAACATTTATACATCAGCCCCAAGACCATATAATGCATATGTATACTAACACTAAAGTTGCTGTTTCTAAACACACATGTGCACAAACACAATGAAACTAGAAAGGTTATTCTGTAATACATAATAATACAAATATAATACAAAAATAAAAGCTGAATTCAGGCTTTCAAAAACAAGACAGAGTACAAAAGCACCTGTAAACAGAATTAACTGAGAAAGTGTACAGTCAAAAATGTTTTACCAGCTATATTGTCAACCCATCACTGTTTGTTGTTAGACAGACCATTGCATAATTATGTGATTGAAATGAATGGTTATCATTATTTATTATCATGAATGTTGCACAAAATATTTTTCTTTTATAGGCTGCTTATTATTTTTCATAATTTAATGCATGCGTATTGTAAAACTTGTAAAAACAAAGGCACAAATTAGAAGTAGGAGCTTCCTAGCTGCACTTGAATGCAGCATTACTATCTGGTTGGTTATGCGATCTTAACATGTCCACACAAATGAGGTAACCCGATCCATGTCAAACAAAACCAAAATTAGGCAACTCAAATATTGATCAAAAATAGAATTTATTTCTGAATTGTGGAACATTCAGTAAGGAACAAATGAAGGAGTTCACTTTTAAGAAAGAAAACCAACCTGTTTGATCCTCAGCGTCTTCTTGTTTTACTCTGAAGTCCTCTTCAATCCTCATGTCGTCACTCTCTTCTTTAATAAACGCCATCTTTATAATAGCATATCACATGAATCCCAGTTGCTTCACCGGTTTTTCTGCATGTCTGGAAACTGTCACGTTTAAGATGACATTGCTTAACAGAAAGAAAAATAAATCCAAACTATATCTTTGGATGCCTCTCACTCAGCTCCCTAGTTCAGCAGCCAACGCACTGGTCAGGGGATCAGTCAGAGTGATAGTTAATAGTCTTAAATGGTCTGATTAGCCAAGCCCTTCCAAAAAACTAGCACATCAAATTATTTAAAGAAGACAAATTGTACAGACACTTCATATTTAGTTCATTGAGTTGTATTTAATGGGTTATAGATAAACTCATGAGATTACACTTACATTAAAACATTTGCAAATTGTTATACACATTGTACAAGTTGAATTTACACAATTATGAGCAGCAGTTGGTGTCAGTATGCAATGTTTTGCAAATCGCTTTGAGAAATTGAATCACTGAATTTCAGAAAGTTCTGGTGTTACAGTTTAACTGGTGTCCACGTTTAATTCTTACTTTTACTTTAAATTAAAACAATTGGTCACTTATTCATAAATTCAGAAAAACTGGCACAATGTCCACTGCGATTAAACTTTCTCAGTAGATGATTTTGGTATAATTTTCCTCTGCATATTATTTTTTAACAGCATCAGTTTTTCACAACATATCTTAAATGCAGACAATCAAGTTTTAAAAAAATGGGGAAAATTTACTTTTTTATCTTATCTTCTTATCTTATTTTATCTTTTTGGAAACATATTAGTAAAGTATTAGCTTTTACAGGGCAGTACTAAATGAGGGAGAAAAAGGTTAAAACCCCCTGGTCTTAATGCATTGTTTTTCCTTCTTGAACATCAGTAAGTGTTTTCATCTTTTGTAATGGTTTTGTTTGAGTCCCTCATTTGTCCTAAGTGTGAAAAGATGGATCTCAAAATCATACAGTCATTGTTGGAAAGGTGCCAAATATGCATTAGACGCTGAGAATTTAGAAACTGAGAATGTGCAAGACAGAGGAATTTTCTGAAGAACAGCAGACAGTTGAACTGCTCAGGAAAAAGAAGGGAAAATGAAAATTATGAGCACAACTGTAGCAGAATCACTATTCAGAATTACTGCTATTTACATTAATGTTTAAATGAAGTAAATGACATTAAAATTCGAAGTAATCATTATGGTAAATATGCAACTGTAATTTTATTACCACCTTGTTATAATGAAATACAATTATTCATACAGATACTCATTTGTATTTTAAATACATAACTGTTACATGAATTTGGTTACTCCCCAATCCTGATTATGAATTCTGCTTTGTTTCATTATGTTGGTAGACTTAATTAAATTGAGACAATCTGCTTGTGAGCAGATTGATTACATTTTATGACACTTAGATTATATTTTTGAATCAAAAATCGTCTCATTTATTTCATAAATGATGGATGTGGTTTGCTACAATAAAGCACATGAAAAACACACTTTGCTATTGTTAGTAATTTTAAGGAAATGGGAATAATATCGTGTAACACGTTTTCTTCCTGTTATACAGCCAATAATAAAATATACAATGAAATGAGATGAATCTGTTTGCAGCTTTCTATGTTGTCAAAATAAAATTAAAAAATGCGGCCGATCTTTACATCTGCAGAATAATTACAGCTGAACACGGACATTAGTTAAACTGTAACAACGTTTCTCCCATTACTACATGCCAGTGCCTGAATTTGTTTGAATGCAAACTGATTCATGATACACGGAGCCAAGTAGGGAGCAAAATGAGACGCATCTTTTGTGTTACTCGTGTGAGGATGCTCTTTACTCAGAAACAATACCGTTCATAAAGGATAAGTAAAATTATGTTACATTCAATAATGACAAATAATTTAACACCGCATGTAAAACCAATACGACTGACTTAACGGTTTGCATTATTTTAAACACCTTGCATGCGTTAAAACAAACCTTTTTTCAGCAGAATGAAAACTGACGCGAGATAGCGGTGCAGCCTTATGACATCATGTCGCTGACCAAAATAAAAGTTCTGTTTCAAAAAGGTGAATACAAATGTGCATACAAAAAATATAATAAGTAAAACAGATGTCAGAGGAATTCAGAGATCTATTGGTGACATGCATATTTAAACATGTTGTCCAGTGATGTTCTGAAAATGTAAAACTAGTGGAAGTTTATGTGTTAGAATGTATGTAAAACTGACATCAAATAGACGTCTGTCAGACGTTTGTGCACAGCAGATGCTTTCCAGATCAAGAGATCTTTAAGAGACATCTTGCAGACGTACATGTGCTATCTGGGTATTTAAATGAATCGCGCAATATTATCTAATAAGGTTTGTGGTAATCAGTTTACTGGTATTTGTGAAATCATTTGCTGCTCTGAAAAAAGCATGTCTTAACCCATTTTGCACTTGATACAGCTCCTGTTGTTGCTGCCAGGAAGAGGTACTGCAGAGAATTTTTTCCACTCATATTAATTTCTTTGGAATACCAGAGTAAGACTTGTCTGAACATATCCTTGCGCTAATTTTGCGCTGCTTTTGGTAGATTTTTGTTGGTCATTGTATGAATGAGATGTTGTGTCTGTGTTCTTTAATTTGTGTATTATCAGTAAATCCGGTAACACTTTACTATACGGGTGCACAAATATGCATCAATTCATGCTTAACTAATGCAGAGATAATCACAAGTTAATATATAACTCATGAAGAACTAAACCATTTATTAATAATTACTTCATCAGCAACTAATGAACAATCTATATGATTCATAGATTAAGTAATCAATAAATTGTTATTAGTTAGATGTGTCATAATGAATTACCTAATAACTTATTTTATTAACTAATAGTGTAAATTCATGTGGCAAGTCATGGATCTCTTGCACTTTGTGAGTCTTGTTGCTTTTATGTCGTGCAAGCACGTAGAAGTACATGTCATAGATGCCCAATTGTTCATTTGACACTAGCAATTCAGTACTTGAATTCAGCTGACATACTTTCTCAGCTCGATTTTAGTTTCCTTAGCTGTGTTTAGTTAAAACCTCAGTTGCTAATTTGTTAACTGATTGCTTGTTTTATCCCTCATTTATTAAAAAAAAAAACATCTAAAGAAAACCCAGGGGGGTTAACAACTTTCTTTGTAATAGTTTGAAAAACAACATAAAATATTAAATAAACAGTGCAGTCATGTTGTTCCAAGCCCGTTTTTATTCATCTTAACCCAAGCTTTTCTCAAAAAGATATTAGGATCTACAACTGCAAACAAAATTATTCAACCCTCAGAGACTGGAGTCCTTTACAAATGTGACCTTTTCTGAAGATTCAAGTTTCATAAAAAAAAATCGCAAATGACAATATCAATATACAATTGTCACAATCATGTCAGGCTTTCCCTCACTCATTCAGTCATCAAACTCACCAGAGTGCTAACATGGACTTAATTTCTTATTGGCACACAATCACACACACCTGACAATCATCAGACCTCATCACCAACATGATAAATAAAGCACACCAATCAGTCATTGTCTTGCTCTATCTGGAGTTACAGACTGTCTGACGATATTGTGTGCCATGGTTGCTATCTACTAACCTCTTCCAAGTTCATCTTTAGTCAACTCAGTCAGCAGCAAACCCACAAATACCTCAAGTTGTTTACCAGTCTTCCCCTTATCTCAACGTGTCTCTTATGTGCTTGTTTGTGCATTTACACCTCCAAATCTGTCAACGAAACTTATGATATTAATCATAACATTTATTATCATCTGCAACAGTTTGCAATATAGTGTAGCATCTGGACCAATCAGACATACAGTTATTTGTTACATTTAACAAATAATCTTTAAAACCAACAACCCAGCTATATGCTGGAGTTTTGAAGACAACCCCCCCAAAGCAACGAACACCCCAAAAGGGCTTAGTTGCCACGGTGACTATCTGATAAGAGGTTTTATTGCTTCAAGGAATGCACATCTGCCCATGCTACATTTGCCATAGGAAAGACACAATGCCTATAGAGATAGACTCTTTCCTATTCATTCACAGACAAACCTTTCTTGGACCTTCCTATCACACATAGCCCAGGTTATTGTGTACAGTATTACTGCATTGTATGCTAATTTTGTCTGTTGTATTCGTATTTGTCTTTCTACTGTTTTATGCATGCGTTATGATAGATGACTAGTTGTATAAAGCACCTATGTCATGTTTGGTCTCTTTTAATTCGTATGTTGATGATCTAAAAGATGGTGTAAATTAGATGTTGATACCTACGCAACATATTAGTGTTTTAAGAAACCTTAGTAGTTTTTGCATCAACACCCAGTCGAATTACATATGCAAAATACCATGCTCACAGACAAAGAGTCGTAAACTTTCCCTCCTAAGGTGAAAGTTTCCATTGGTTCGCGGACCTCCTGGAGGCGCAGCCTCCAGAGAGCTTAAAGGCAAACGGTTGACCGCCTCCCTTTTCTTCCTTCTTCTTCTCTCTCTTCACTTTCTCCTTCGTCTGCAACATCTTCTGATTGCTGCCCGTGTGGAGGAACCCACGGGGAGCCTGAGCCGGCACAGGGCGTGCCCGGCGGGCCCGACAGGCCCAACATACAGGGCTGTGGCTCTTGACCACAAAGAGCCAGACAGTTCTACTCAACCCTGGAATTCGTCTTCATGACTCGCCTCAGTCAGTCAGTGGTTCTTGGAGAACCTAAGAAGATGAGCTAGAACTCTTCAGGACTTCCCTAAGCGTGCACCAGGCCTTGTGGCCTTGTCTTTCCATTCCCCAAAGATCACAGGACTTCAGCTGGGTCCCTCTCAGCTCTTGGTGCTTCTTCACTTTTCACATGGGAAGAAACTCCCAGTCACCAACGAGTCAGGACATCTTTGGAATTCATCACTCTTCGGACCCGGAAGAACGTGATTGCAAATTCCAAAACCACCACTTCTCCAAACCATCAAGACCTTCACCAGAGACTGCATTTGGACACTTGTTCAACGACCAAGGCAATGCAAGTATCGTACACTTAACTAAACAAACAGAGGTTTAGTATAAGCTGTAGACAGCACTGATGGTTTCACAGCAGGTGGTTAACTGACTCTTTTCATAGCTTCATGTTCCTTCTCTCTCTCTAACTGCTTCTCACTGACCATTCCCCCATGTATGAGTGATTTCATGTTTGTTTGTTTAGATTAGTTATGTGTTAGTCCTTCGTTAATAAAACTCTTGTGCACAAATTACATGAGTGTTGATTCTGATTCTGCTTTGCAAATTAATGTCCCTTTACGATTCCGATTCGAGCTACATGCTCTAATGCAATGGTATTTTAAGAAAGTTATTTTCTGTGGCTAAGAAAATATCACTTCTTATAGTTGATATAAAGATTATACTGAATGTTCGCTGAGCGAACAGATTAGTTGATGGAAAATTGATTCTGCTACAGTTACTACTGGCAGCTGATATAAGTAATTGTAATTAATCATAATTAATTGTAATTATTTATATACATTTCCCTTTGAGCTAAATCTGCAACAATAGATTGCGTTTCTATATATTTGCCCAATATTTGTTTCTATGTTATCAGGAAACTCCTGACTAACTGCATAAGAAAAAAGTATTACAGTGTGGAGAAATTAAAAAATGTGACCTTTTAAATGCTATTTTGCAGTAAAGAAGAAATTTATGAGGTTTAAAACCTACAGTACATTTTTATAGTACAGTGACTTTGTCAGGATTCTGGACTTTGTGTTCCGTGTTTTACCACCAGCCTTAGTTCCTTTTTCCTTATTTGGTCATTTTCCTGTTCTTGTTTAGTTAACTGATTACTCCTCCACCTGCTCTTTAAGGGGTCATCGGATGCCAAGTTCACTTTTTCATGTTGTTTGAACATTAATATGTGTTGGCAGTGTATGTACACATCTACCCTATAATGATAAAAATCCATGCAGTGGTTTTTAATTAATCTGTAAAAATAATATTCCCTTTTTCAAATCGAGCCATTCTCAGATGCCTGTCGTTGTGGCGTCACACAGACAGATGCCACTCCCACCATAGTTGATTGACATGAGCATTTTACCTCAGATGAGCTGTAACAGTCCGCCATCTTTGTTTCGATGCCAGAGCAGGGATGTAAGTTAGACAAGAATATCTCCGATTGAGCGATTGAGGTGTTGTGTTGCTGGATGTAACAATGAACATAGTGGTCGTCATTTACTCCTGACATCTGAGCCGCTGAAGATGCAGTAAATTACGTGAAGTAAATGCACCTCCCGATCTACATATATCTCGTCTATGTTCGCACAAATCATTCGTGATCCAGCTTCACTGACAGCAGAAGTGAGTATAAGGGTTTTATTTATGAATCTTTGCGATCGCCTTTCCTAATAATGTGCTAGTTAGCAAGTTTACGGCTAAACGCGCTAAATGCGGCTAAAGTAAACAATCTCTCCGAGCAGCTCATCACTCCACAGAGAGAAGAGAGAGGCGGGGCGAGCAGAGCTCATTTGCATTTAAAGCAGCCTCGACCAGAACGAGATGATTTTTGCAGAGCTCATTTTGGCAAGGTAAAAAGGGTGTTGTTTTACACCACCATTGAGAATTTTTAACCAAAGTATATTATTGACTTTTCATTAAGACCCTAAAGAATCATATCAACTTGTGGAAAATGGGCATCCGATGACCCCTTTAATTATCAAGTGTATTTAAGTTCCTGTTTTCTATAAGTTCATTGTCCTGTCTACTTTGTTACTCGGTTGTTCTTGTGTTTGTTTGCTCCTTAGTTTGTTTCCTGCTATCGTTTATTTCATTATAGTCTGTTAATGTTTATTTTCCTTTGTCTCCCACGTCCTCCCTACAACACAACGTGACAGACTTATTGTTACATAGGAGCTTGACACAGGAGTTGAGAATCCATCTGCAGCTTTTATTTAGAATCACAGTCAAACAAGCGGTGATCAAATCACCAGGAAACAGAGTCAAATAGAGCGAGACAGTAGAATATTCCTGCTACTGCTAAGGACTACCAAACTATTCTGAAGGACCATGTGCACCCAGTGGTTCAAACGTTGTACTGTGAAGGTGGTGCCATGTATCAGGATGATAATCCACCAATGGCATGCACCAGATTTTAGAGTTTATTGTGGCCAGCCTAAGGCACACCTGTGCAATAATCATGCTGTCTAATCAGCATCTTGATATGCCACACCTGTGAGGTGGATGGATCATCTCGGCAAAGCAGAAGTGCTCATTAAAACAGATTTAGACAGATTTGTGAACAATATTGGAGAGAAATAGGCCTTTTGTGTACATAGAAAAAAGTCTTAGATCTTTGAGTTCCGCTCATGAAAAATGAGGAAAAAACAAAAGTGTTGCGTTTATAATTTTGGTCAGTGTACTTTGGGGTGTTTTGGAGGGGAGCGAGTCAGGAAATGTTTTCCTCCACCAGCATCAAGTAGTGACCTGGCCAATGTTCTGCAAGAGGAATTGCTCAAAATGCTTTTGGCCACTATGCAGGACTTGTATCTGTCATTCCCAAGATGAGCTATATATATATATATATATATAATGTACAGGTGCATCCCAAAAAGTTCATTTTTTTAACTTTTGTAACTTTTTCAAAAAAATTTAACTTTCATATATTCTAGGTTCATTACACGTGAAGTGAAACATTTCAAAAGGTTTTTTTGTTTGAATTTTGACGATTAGAGCGTACAGCTCATGAAAGTCAAAAATCCAGTATCTCAAAATATTAGAATATTTACATTTGAGTTTCATTACATGACCATCCCTATGGTATAAATTCTGGGTATCTCTTGTTCTTTGAAACCACAATAATGGGGAAGACTGCTGACTTAGCAATGGTCCAAAAGACAATCATTAACACCCTCCACAAAGAGGGTAAGTCACAGAAGGTCATTGAAAGAGGTGGCTGTTTACAGAGTGGTGTATCAAAGCATATTAAATGCAAAGTTGACTGGAAGGAAGAAAATGGGTATGAAAAGGTGCACAAGCAACAGGGATGACCGCAATCTTGAGAAAACTGTCAAGCAAAGCTGACAGTTCACAAGGAGCAGAATGAAGCCGGAGTTAGTGTATCAAGAGTCACCACTCTGAGACGACTTTAGGAAAAGGGCTACCAAGCCACTTCTGAAACAGAAACAACGTCAGAAGCATCTTACCTGGGCTAAGGAGAAAAATAACTTGACTGTTGCTAAGTGATCCAAAGTCCTCTTTTCAGATAATAGTAAATTTTTCATTTCATGTTGAAATCATTGTCCCAGGGTCTGGAGGAAGACTGGAGAGGCACAGAATCCATGCAGCTTGAAGTTCAGTGTGAAATTTCTGAGTAATGATTTGGGGTGATGTGATGTCTTCTGGTGTTGGTCCATTGTGTTTTATGAAGTCCAATGTCAATGCAGCAGTCTACCAGGAGAGTTTGGAGCATTTTATGCTTCCATCTGTTGACAAGCTTTATGGAGATGCTGATTTCCTTTTCAGCAGGACTTTAGGTCCTTCCCACAGTGCCAAAACCACTTCCAAGTGGTTTGCTGACCATGATATTACTGTGCTTGATTGGCCAGCCAACATGCCTGACCTGAACACCATATGGAATCTATGGGATACTTTCAAGAGAAAGATGATAAATAGTCAATCCAACAATATACAGACGATGTGAAGGCTCAGTAGTGCCTCGGCAGTGCCACAGGCTGATCACTTCCATGCCACACTTCACTGATGCTGTAATTTGTGTGTGTATATATATATATATATATATATATATATACAGGGTTTGGACAGTGAAACTGAAACAGCTGGTATATGTATTTATTATATGATCAGATTTTTTCTATTTCTAATGCATGAGTCTACATAATTACACAGCAGACCAAGGTGCTGCTGACAAACAGTATACTTGCCTCTCTATGGACTCTTTCCAACCAAGAGTGCCATAGAGGAGTGGCAGACAGATTTAACTGAACCAAATCCACAGTTTCAAAACATATGCATGAGTTCTGTTCTCTTGTAAGAACAGGACAAGCCCTGCACATATCCACATACACAGTAAGGATTCGAAACAGCTGGGTTTCCTAACACTGTTTGTGTGGTTGATGGATGCCATATTCCAATTGTAAAACCACACTGTGAGAATTCTGTGGCCTACATCAATAGAAAACAGTTCTGTTCTGTTATTCTTACAGGATTCTGTGACAGTCAGTTGCGTTTCTGTCATGTCAGTGTGGGTCACCGTGGTAGCTGGCATGATTCAAGGACGTTTCGTGTGTCAGAGGTGGGCCGCCTTCTTGAGGAAGATCCACAGTTCCTGGTACCAGAGGGCATGCATATTTTTTGTGACTCTGCATACCCTTTTTTGCTTCAGCTAATGAAGCCATAAAGGGACACTTGACTGTCAGACAGAGATGGTTTAATAAGAAACTGAAGAATAATAAGAAACATAAGAAACACCCTTCTACGTTTCTCTTTAAGCCTTATTTGGCGCTCCAAGTTGGGCCACACTAGTGACTCTAATGCAGCTGTTCTCCTTTCAGAATGTGCTTCAAAAACTTCATAGAATGTTGATCTTACTCTACAGTGTGTTTCTGTGAGCAGTGGAGGGACCTGGTTGCTCTTCCTGGTGAAGGCTGTTCTTGGGAGCATGATGCCGGTGCTGTTGAGGGCTGCGGAGCTATAGTCTGGGATGAGGTTTTGTTTAACAGAGGAGTTGAGCATAGCGATTCTGCAGTATTTGCGATACATAAAGCATGCCAAACTTGTAACACTCCCAAGTTACTTTTCCCTCTCATGTTGCTCGATGCCGGTCTTTAGCCTTTTTGTAGGTAGTTGCCAGTTGCCATCCATCATGTTGCCAGTTTTTTTTTTTCTCAGTGTTTCATTACTGATCAAGCATTTTGTAGAATGTAATTTTATTTTTGTAATACAGATGCAGGTACTTTTGTGTGAGGTCAAGCAGCAGCAGTGTGGTCCTGTGTGTGAATTCTATGAAAACAACAGTTAATAATTGTGAGAGATAAACTTTGTATAGATATTGGATAGTGCACTTTGATATGGTACATACCTTGTTGTGTTTCTTGACATTCTAACTGTTTGGATGGGGATTGAGGATTGTGTGTTTGTGGGGCTTGTTGTGAGAGATTTATTTTCCTTGTTTTAACAGAACACTCGACTAGTGATGCTGGATGAGGAGTAATCACTGGAGGGGGACACTTGGACAAAGATGCTGGACAGTGGGTTGTAACTGGAGGGTGATACTGGGTCAAAGATGCTGGACGAGGAGTAATCTGGATGTGGACACTTGGACAAAGATGTTGGACAATGGGTTGTAACTGGAGGGGGATACTGGGTCAAAGATGCTGGACGAGGAGTAATCTGGATGTGGACACTTGGACAAAGATGTTGGACGTAGATAAAGATTTAGATAAACAGTTAAATTTTAGATGAGAGAACCTTCATTGTTCTTCTGTGTACAGTACTGTATCACATGCTGTACATCCTTAAACTAATAACTGTCTAATTGATTGCTCAGTATTAGTTGTTCTTATTTGGACTGTATTTTTGCAAAACTGAGAGGTGACTGACTGGGGGAGGCAGACAATATCTTCTGACAGAGGACCAAGAAACTGCAATTGTAAATATGATCATTGCTAATATAGCAATTAGACTGCATGAAATTCAGATGAAAATCAACACGCCTTCTCAGAACTTGATTGTACAAGTTTTTGTGTTTTTACGTTACGTCATCAATCTGGAAGTTTGCCATTGCGGTGTATAGAATAGAACTCGTGGATGGGCTTAGTGAAAAAATGAAGAAACGAAAGCAATTCACTATGTCGGGATAAGTCAAGTCACCTTTATTTATATAACGCTTTTAACAATACAGATTGTGACAAAGCAGCTTTACAGTATTAAATAGGACATAGTATGACAATAATGCAAAAGGACAACAGTAAACACTCAATTTTCAGTTTAAGGCAGTTCATCATTTAATTCAATGATGTCATCATTTAGCTCAGTTTAGTTCAGATGGTATACGATATCGCTGGAAATTAAGTGTCCCAAACTAAGCAAGCCAAAGGCGACAGTGGCAAGGAACCAAAACTCCACCGGTGACAGAAATGGGGAAAATATTATCGGGAGAAACCAGGCTCAGTCGGGGGGCCAGTTCTCCTTTGGCTAGATAAACCAACAGTTTATCTAGTTGCAGAAAAGTCAGAATGTGCAGAGGACTCATCTGGTTCCTGTGGTCTTGTGCCGATGGCCGAGATTAGCATATGTAACTGCAAACAATCCTAAAATTCCTGCCCCTAAAAGAAAATAACGTGGTACCATCTCATTTTCACAACAACAGCCTAAGATGTTGTTTGTTTGTTTGTTTGTTTTTATTAAAAACAGTAGTGTTGTTTAAGTTATTGACACACTATTGTCTATTATTCCTATTCTGGCTTGGTCACATGGTCCTGAATTCTTAGGGAGAGAAGGGCATTAATGCAGTATCTAAATAAAAATGGACAAAGATAGAGATTTTGAGTATTTCTTAGTTATGCGTAGAGTTCAAAAGTCTTTCTTTATCTTTATCTTTCTTTTTTTTTTATTAAGAGATGAAATTATATAAAGGAGAAAGACTGCACAAGCAGTCTAATACATTAAGGTAATAAGTATGAATGCACACTGAATAATAGGTGACACCAGCACGCCATTAAAAAAGAGGAAGAAGAAGAAGAAGAAGAAGAAGAAGAAGAAGAAGAAGAAGAAGAAGAAGAAGAAGGACATCATATCAATGAGAGATATCACCTTATTCAGTGAATGAAGAAAGTAAACACTATGACTTTTCTTTATCAGGTCAATTAGGGAAAACAGTTAGTAAGATATATATGATGATTTTATAAAAGTTTATAAAATAAAGTCAGTTAAGTAAGAGAATATAGTGCTGTTTTGTGTGTGTGCGTGTGTGTGTTGTTTTGTTCGGCCTTTTCCCCTCTTTCTCCTCATCGTTTGTATATGCATATATCATGATCCACACTCCAGTCCAGTCGGTGGCGGTAATGCACCTCTAACCACTAATAAAACACTAAGGAAGAAGGAGGTTACGCTGAGCTCCTGTGTTTGTTGTAATTTATCAGAAGAAAGGTTTGTGTTTGTAAACATTTAGGAGTTTGCATCGATACAAATTGTTTAGTCAGCTTTATAAATACAGAAGCTTTAAACTGATTTAATTGTTATAGAATGTAACAATGTAATGCTTTATCTAACAATAATTAACTTTTATGTGAGTAAAGCTCATCACATACGAAACTGAACGTGTATGTCTCATTTCGCTCCCAATATCGTAATCAGTGTGTTGCAAGCAAAAATTAATAAGACTGACAAATAATACGGGTGTCACACTTGCACGAAGCTGTCTTATTTCAGAAAAGCAATAATTACATTCTAAAGTAAGAAAGAAATTATAGTAATTACTCCTTGCGAGGACTAAGGTTATATCAGTTTTATACGGGCGCTTTTCCAGCAGTCAAAACAGCGTAGAGGCAAGTAAAACACAAACATGTATAATGACCCTATATAAACCAGCTACAAATTGTTTGTTGATGTGTAATCTGTTAAATGTATTATAGTCTACAGTGCTGACTAGGGAGCTGATTGAGATGCACCCAGTTTGTATTTATTTTTCTTTCTGTTAATTATTTTCATCTTAAACATTACAGTGTCCAGAAAAACCTCCCATTATAAAGATGGCGTTTATTAAAGAGGAGAATGAATACTTCAGGATTGAAGAAGTATTCAGTATGAAACAAGAAGAGACTGAGGAACAAACAGGTTGGTTTTCAGTTATAGGTGAACATTGTCTTTTGATCCTTATTAAAACGTTGACCTCTACAAAAATAAAGTTTATTATTTATAGTTAAATAACACCACTGTCAATAAGAGCATATACATACATATATATATATATATATATATATATATAAAGCTTTCCTCAACAGCCCAAGCATACCCATCATTCTATAGAATTGTGCATCGCAAAAAAAAAAAAAAAAACAGTTTCTTAGGACATTCATTCTTTATGCCTATTACACAGGTTCTGCCAGTAGTCAGCATTCACTCAACGTACAATAAGCAATAGCGTACATCCAAGTCTATGAGACAGAAATATGTTAGCCAGTGAAGAGCATAAAAAGTTAATCCAGTCCTGCATTTTAAAATGCTGGTTTAACAACTACCCAGATTGGATTTTTAACCCAGCTGGTAATAAAATTTGTATATTTGGGCTGTTGAGTTAACATATTGTTTAATTAGTTATCGACAAAAACAACAAAAAAAAATTAAATAAATAAATGAGCATTTTTTTTTTTTTTTTTTTACATTTAGATCTACATAAGTCATCTTAAATTTCATACAGTTGATTGGTGATGAACATGATACGGGACAACAACTCGCAGTGTCATGTAGTCTACAGAATGCAGAGTATGCCCCTAAAAAAAGAGATTTTGTGTCATATTTATGTGATCCGAACAACATCACACAAGCACTGAGTGCTCCCAAATAGCATGAATGCAAATGTGATAATGATTTTGCACAGCAGTTCTTTGCTGTCTTTACTTTATGCTGGAATTAATCAGCCATTTAAATGAATCAATGAATGAGTGACTCAGTAACTTATTCAATAATCAAGACATTCACCACCAGCTACTGGCATCTTTAGTTTCTTTAGTTTTAGATTTCCATTAAAAAAAATAGTATTTTCCAATTCCAAGCATCAATCCTAACCGCTATTAATTTTGTATATAATTATTAATTTGCAATAATAAGTGATTTTATAATTAACAAGGGCTGCTTTATATTCTGTAAAAAAATATTAAATGCCCTTGAGACAGATATCATAGATTAGAATATCGATGTGCCTAATAATTATACATTGAGAAACCTAATTATAATGTTCCTGAAAAGAAATGTTTACAAAGAGAGTAGTAGAGGGCCTAATACTGAGCCCTGTGTCACTCCATGCTTGTGTTTGATGAGATGTCTCTTCATGTAGACCAGGGGTGTCCATTAGAGGTTGGCCAATTGTGGATTTTACCGATAGCTAGGCTAGGTTAGACCATATTTGCCGATAAATAGTTCTTAAAATGGATTACAAAAACAAAGATAACACTCCAAGTACTGAATTATAAATGTTCTCAAATAAAGAAAAAGACACTTCAAAGAACAACAAAATTTGAACTTGTGAAACAGGGTAGACTTGAGTAGTCCTGTTAAAGAACTGCATGAGATTCAAATATAACATGGTTTATTTTCTAGTTCTATTTTAATATTTAAAGTTAAAGAATCCTCAAATTATAATGGAGACAGCAGAGCTGGTGGGCATGGTGTCCATGACTCCTGGCATCATAAAGCATGCCCACTTCACTGAACACCTTTTCACTAGGCACAGTAGATGGTGGGGGCACAGGAATTTCTTGGCCAGATGTGCAGGCGTTTTAAATCTTGTGCTCAAGTTCATTATTTCAAATGTAGGCGCACGGCAGCTGCGCCCATAACGAAAGCAATGCACTCGGTTTTTCCAGGCGTGTCCGCGCCGCATCGAGATAATAAATGCGTTCTCTAGTGAGCTTGTGCAGCGATGTTTCGTTCCGCTTTTGGCACATGAAAATTATACTGAACATTTATCGAACTCTTCATATCGTTTTATCAAGGAAAATTATATCGCGAAAATCGTTATCGAATTATCGCCCAGGCCTAAAACAAACTAAAAACAAACAACTGCTTGATGCCGAATTCCCGCTAATTTGAAAGTAAAAGTAAAATGTGCATGGCGCTTTTACCTAAGAAAAGCGAGGAAAAGAGGGAAAACTCAACTACAAACAGTTGCTAGATGTTGAATTGCTGCTAATTTGGAAGTGAAAGTAAAACTCAAACTATACTTAGAGAACATATTGCTGTATGTTTTTTTTTTCCCCCTTAAATTTTCTTTAGTTGGTCTTAAAAAGTTCTTAAAGCCTTAAATTTGCCCTCATAAAACCTGCAGAAACCCTGGCCTAATATAATAGCACTCATGTTTACCTAGTATTAAAACAAACAGCCATGTAAAGTGGCAACTGTCAGGCTACTACTTACGTTTTAAATACGAGACATGTTTGTTGTCGACGAGTGATAAACCAGTGTTAGCCTAAAGAGTTTGGCAACCTTTTTGGGGTCATCTTGCTTTCAGTTTTAATTATTAGTGCAATTATTAGCACTTGGATCTACCAGACCAGCAGTGTTAACAAACTTTCTCTTACTGACTCTGACATCATCAATTCCTGATGTTTTTGGTTTTTTTGCAACTAACTGACTAATATATTTAGTTGACCAAGTCTCTTCTAGTTGGCTAATGTTTAGTTGACTATTAGGGCTTAGTAAAGTTTGTTGCTGTTTTCCATCAAACTGTGGCTAACTTTTATTTGTCTCTTAGACCACGTGGCACTGAAAGAGGAGAATGAAGTACTAAATCAAATGGAAGAGAAAGATCGTGATTTCAAAACTGAAGAGAAAACTTTTAAAAGTTCACAGACGGAAAAGACTTCCTCACGAAAAAGAGCTCAAAAGACAGGAACTTTCTTTTTTCTTTGCTTTGATTGTGGAAAGGGTTTCAGTCAACATGAAGATCTTAGAGTCCACATGAGAATTCACAATGGAGAGATGCCTTACCCCTGCCAACAGTGTGGAAAAGGTTTTACTGAAAAAGGAAACCTTAAAGCTCACATGAGAATTCACACTGGTGTGAAACCATACATATGCCCTCAGTGTGGAAAGAGTTGCACTCAAAAAGCAGCCCTTACAAGCCACATGAGAGTTCACTCCGAAGAGAAGCCTTTCACCTGCAAACTGTGTGGAAAAAGCTTTAGATCAGAACCAAGCTTAAGGTATCATATGGCTGTTCACACTGGAGAGAAGCCATTCACATGTGATCAGTGTGGAATAGGTTTTGCACGTAAATCACGCCTTACTTCCCACCTGAAAGTTCACTCAAGAGTGAACTCTTTTATGTGTCATCGATGTGGAATGTCTTTCCATAGCAGGAAACGCCTTAACAGGCATGTAATAATTCATCCAGGAGAGAAGCCTTTCAAATGCCCGGAGTGTGAAAAGAGTTTCCGATTCAATAGGTACCTTAAGACTCACATGAGAATGCACACTGGAGAGAAGCCTTTCATGTGTCATCTGTGTGGAAGGGGTTTTAGTCATAAAGCTAGCCTGAAGACTCACACAAGAATTCACACTGGAGAGAAACCTTTTGCATGCCCTCAGTGCGGAATTAATTTTGCGTATAAAGAATCCCTTGATTGCCACATGAGAACTCACACTGGAGAAAGGCCTTACGCCTGCAAATTGTGTGGGAAGAGCTTCTCAGATAAAGGAAATCTTAAGTATCACATGAGAATTCACACTGGAGAGAAGCCTTACAAATGTGATCAGTGTGGAAAGAGTTTCAGACATAAGAAAACCCTTACTTACCACACAAGGTTTCACTTAAGAGAGAACTCTTTTAAATGTCATCATTGTGGACAGAATTTCACCAACAATAAAGAGCTTAAGAAGCATATAAGAACTCACATTGGAGAGAAACCTTTCATGTGCCATCAATGTGGGAAAAGTTTCACACTTAAAGGAAGCCTCAAGACTCACATGATAATTCACACTGGAAAAAGACCTTTCACGTGTCGTCACTGTAGAAAGACTTTCAGATTGAAAGGAAACCTCCAGACTCACATGCGAATTCACACTGGAGAGAAGCCTTTTGTGTGTATTCAGTGTGAAAAATGTTTTACATACCAAAGAGACCTGAAACATCATTTGGAAAGTCATTCTGGAAAGAAACTGCAGTGTTCTGAGTGTGACAAGAGGTTTACAAAAAGGGGAAATTTCAAAAATCACATGCGCATTCACTCTGGAGGAAGCCGATTTAATTGTGATCAGTGTCATAAAAAATGTCTTTTGCCATCACACTTAAAGATACACCTGAAAAGTCATGCAGATGTGAGACGCTATGTCTGTCCTTCATGTGGAAAGAGATTTAAATGGCTCAGCAACTTAAAATGGCACCAGAAAATACGGATCTGTGTAAAATTAAGGCTACGTCGGCACCGATAGCCTTGTGGGCTGCGCGCCGACATATGACGCAGTTGCTCTTCGGGTGTCCCCAGTTCAGATCTCAGACCTGTCAGATCTCCACTATCCTATCAAGAAAAATGCAAAACCGCCAAAAAAAGGCTACAGTCACACCGCAGTTGAATGTGGGCCAAATATGAACTTCTGACGTCAGAAATAAAATACTAAATACAGTTTGTCCTGCTGTGAAATGCCACAATGTGAATTGAAGATTATAAATTAAAGGACATAAACTGTTTGAAATTATGAACTTTGTACTGCATTATTTGATTAATCTTTAGTGAGAGACTGCACTATTAAATAGGGATGGGACGATAAATCGTTGTAGTGCGAATTGAGAAATGATTCAGCATCAGTGTTGGGGAAAGTTACTTTCAAAAGTAATGCATTACAATTTTGCGTTACTCACTGAAAAGGTAACTAATTACGTTACTTAGTTACTTTTTATGGAAAGTAATGTTACGTTACTTTTGCGTTACTTTTAAAATCTGGGCAGGGCTTGCTTCTTTGTTTTTAATGTAAAACAATTCTAATATAAGAGCCCTTTTACACCAAGAGTGAAATGAATTCACCTCAGAAAAGTACATTTATGCAGGAGATCACTCTTCAGCTATATATATATAAAAAATGAAGCACAAATATTAGTTTATCCAAAGTAATTTTTGCTTATTATTATGGTTGAATTGCATCATTGAAGGTCAGCATCAAAGACACTGGTTAATAAAATGGGATTAAATACATAAAGGATATTTGTTTTATTTAACATATTTAATTATTCCAAGGTTGCGTCATATTGTAAGTTTGCATTTCACTGTTTTTATTCATTTTGAGGAATACTGAATCCGTTTTTTGTGAGTGAGATGAATTAATGCATGTTCACATTTAGTCTAGAGCACAGTAACAACATGTTTACTCCAAATTTCTCGACAGGAGACTTATCAATCAATAAACAGGGAAAAAAGTAACTCTGATATTTTCTTAGAAATTCAAAAGTAATGCGTTACTTTACTAGTTACTTGGGGGGAAAAAACTTGCGTCACTTTTAACGCATTACCCCCAACACTGTTCAGCATCGATTCGAGATTTTCCGAACACTTAGCGATTCTTTCTCAAATCGATTCTGAGCTTAGTTTTGAACAGCAGATGCCACTGCTTGCTTTAAAAAACAGCCGTGCTCTGCTTGTTTCCAAATCCTTACACGCACTTGAACCTAAAATAATCATTTAAACAATTTAAAAAAGCGAATTACAAGAGGTGTTCACAGTGGGCTGTGTTTACAATAATCTCGCGTCATAAAAGCATTTTGAGAAGAGGTGAAATTACATGACTCAGCCGAACGCACAAATTCTCTTCAGCACTCTTCTTCATGAGCATTTGAGTGCGCATAAAAACTAGATTAGAGCGCCATCTGCTGTTAAAATCTAAGCTCAGAATCGATTGCAAAGAGAATGGCGATGCATTCAGAAGATCTCAGAATCGATCCACGAATCGATGTATTGTCCCATCCTTACAATTAAACATATGTTGTCAATTAAGACAATGGTTCCAGCTACAAGTGTCATCTGATTGGCTGCGTTTATAAATCCCACCAAAATCGGTTGCCATTACTCTGTTGCCATTACTTAAGGAAAAAAAAATTACATACTGCATTTTTGCCCCTGGTGACACATGTTGCTGAGTACTGTGACACCTCCAGAAGGAAGCTACATGTGTGCACAATGTTTTTTTTTTCTGTAAAGTTAGATATCTTATCCTTCAAATATATCACTCATAACATCAGTAATGACTAATACAGTAAGTATTCTGTAACTAACACTGAGTGTTTTAAGCTGTTTTTGCTTTAACAACTAATATAAGTCAATTGCATTTACAAACAAATGTGATTATTTATTTATTTAGTGGAAATAAAACGTGAACATGCCTCTTGCTTATTGCATATTTGATTGTTTTAGTAATAGTTTGTGAACCTAATACGTTTTTTTGACAAACCTTTTTTTATTGTCTAATAGTAATAGTCATTGGACAACATGTCTTTCAACGTGTATTTAAATATCACTGAAATACAGTAATATACGGTATATTTAATATATATCTTTGTGTTACCTGTATGTAAACGTCAACGGACTTTTGAGCGTGTGAACGGGACTTTTATTTTAATGTGATGTTATGACGTCATAAGGCCGCGCCGCGCTCCTGCGTCTGTTATTCAGCTGAAGAAAGGTTAGTTTTTAAGCATTTAAGTGTTTAAATCATATTTTGGTTTTACAGGATCTTTACTACTGATTATTCGTTATTAAATGTAATATTGCAATGTTTTATCTAATACTAATTAACATTACTTTTGTTAGCAAAGTGCATCCACATGAGTAACCAAAGTTTCTGCAGGTTTTATGAATGTAAGTTAAATTTATTTTTTTTATTGGTTTACTAACGTGCTTCATTTTATTTATTTATTTATTTATTTATTATTAAGACCAAGTAAAGAAAATATAAGTAATGTGTTTACGCAAATTAATGCTTTTTCACAAACAACAAAACCTTCAAAAGGCTTTAATACCTCTGGTCCCAACCACTAGAAATGTTAATCCTCAGTATTTATGTCTTGTTATCAGTGTGGAAGGAGCTTCACAGACGGCAATCAGCTTAAGAATCATGTAATATTTCACACTGGAGAGAAGCCTTTCATGTGCCATCACTGTGGAAAGAATTTCACAAACAAAGCAAACCTTGAAATTCACATAAGAGTTCACACTGGAGAGAAACCTTTCACCTGCCCTCAGTGTGGGAAGAGTTTCTCAGTTAAGGGAAACCTTGAGGTTCACATGAGAGTTCACACTGGAGAGCAGCCTTTTGCATGTGTTCAGTGTAAAAAGAGTTTCACATATCAAAGAGACCTTAAACATCATTTGCAAACTCATTCTGAAAATAAATTGCAGTGTTCTGATTGTGGGAAGATATTTAAAAAGAGGAGCCATTTAAAGAAGCACCTACGCATTCACTCTGATGTAAAGGAAATTTAATTGTTATTAAAAAGCAATAAATATCTTCTGGCATCACTCTTATTGATACAGTTGTGGCCTAATGGTTAGAGAGTCTGTCTTGTAACCCAAAGGTTGTAGGTCCATCAGGGATTGTAGGGTGTGAGGGAGTGAATTACCAGTGCTCTCTCCATCCTCAATACCACGACTGAGGTGAGTCTCTTGAGCAAGGCACTGAACCCCCAACTGCTCCTGAAACCCCCAATTGGCTGCCCACTGCTCCGGGTGTGTGTTCACAGTGTGTTTTTGTTCACCACTCACTACTGTGGGCCACAATACTCAGCCACCATACTCATGCCCGTCCTCCTTTTAAAACTGATTGTCTAGCATCATGAAGAATTCTTGATTCTTCAATTCTTTGATTGTATTGCTTCATTCTAAACTCAGCTAAAGAATTTTGTGCTACAGACACAGACAGTGCTATAGGGGGACAGGAAGGACAGTTGATTGTCCTTGCAGTGGCAAACCACTGGTACCCATGTGTCCATAAGAAATGTCTGGGAACTTGCAAGTGACTTGGTGGAAGAGTGGGGAAACATCTCAAAGCAAGAACTGCCAGATCTGATTCAGATCTTTATTCAGAGACCCACTGGGTTTCATTCACTAGTAACTGTGTAAATTATTTGTAATTATACGCATATTCAAACGTCTTCTGAAAACTTTCTGCCTAATTCACAATATGTGCATACACATAAATTTGTTCTTAACCTCGTCCTAATTTTAGTGAATTTGAAGTATTGTAAATGAGTGGCCACGTGCACAAGGTTAGTCATTTGCATAAAACACGCCCAGACTATCTCTGGGCTTTCCGCTCAACTTTTTCTTTACAGCCTTTCGTCACTCTAGTCAAAGATTCTCCACGCAACCCCATATAACACTGTCTACAGACGTGCTTTGGCCAGCTTTTCTTACTCTTTTACTGTATACGTTTAAATAATTTTAAGATGAAATATACATTTTTAGTAATTCTTTTTTGTTAAATTTCTAATAAATTTTAGTGCGAAAGATTTAGTTAATCATTTGTTTGTTAAAACTTACATACATAGGTTTCACACACAGATTTGCTAAGTGAATGAGACCCATTGTTTCATTTCTATTCATCAAACGTCTGTTCAGTTTATGTTTCAGTTGACAATCTTTTTATGTCAATACAAATATTTATGCAACCATGTTAAGATATATGCTGGAAATGAAAGAATTTTAATGTGAAAGGATGTTTAGTTTTAATTTTAGTTTAATGATATTTCAGAATCAAAATATTAGTTAAACATTTGTGTTGCTGTGAAATTCCACAATGTAAATGAAAGAATATAAATGTCATAAACTGAAGAAAATAATGAACAATGTATCACATTGTTTTTATTATTAGTTAGACAATGCAGAAGTAAACATGTTGTTAGTCTGGACTTGTTCTGGACTAGTTAGTATGGTTATTGTTAATGTTTACTTTAGTCGCATTTAGCCGTGTTTACCCGCTAAACTTGCTAACTAGCACGTTATTATGAAAGGCGATCGCAAAGATAAATAAAAAAAAACCTTATACTCATTTCTGCTGTAAGTGAAGCTGGATCACAAATGATTCGTGCAAACATAGACGGATATATGTAGATGGGGAGGTGCATTCCCTTCACAAACAAACGTAATCCATTGCATGTTCAGCGGCTCAGATGTCGGGAGTAAATGACGACCACTATATTCATTATTACATCCAGAAACACAACACCTCAATCGCTCAATCGGAGATATTCTTGTCTAACTTACATCCCTGCTCCGGCATCGAAACAATGGAGGTCGGACTGAGACAGCTGATCTGAGGAAAGACGCTCATGTCAATCAACTATTGTGGGAGCGGCCTCTGTGGGTGTGACGCCACACCGACAGGCATCTGAGAATGGCTCGATTTGAAAAAGGGGATATTATTTTTACAGATTAATTAAAAACCACTGCATGTCCACTTTATCATTATAGGGGATAGATGTGTACATACACTGCCAACACACATTAATGTTCAAACAACATGAAAAAGTGAAATATTGTTACACTTTAAAATAACTGTTTTCTATTTTAATACATTTTAGAATGCAATTTATTTCTGTGTTGGCAAAGCTGAATTTTCAGCATCATTACTCCAGTCTTCAGTGTCATATAATCCTTCAGAAATTATTCTAATATATTGATTTGCTGCTCCACATTTCTCATTATTTCACATTCTCATTCTTGCTGAATAAAAGTATTTAATTCTTTCATTTCTTTCCAAAAAAAAGAAAGAAAAAAAAGAAAGAATTCTTACTGACCCCAAACTTTTGAACGGTAGCGATAATTTTACAAAAGCTTTCTATTTCAGATAAATGCTGTTTTTTTTAACTTTATACTCATCAAATCTCATTGATATATAATATACTCATTGATAATAATAATAAATGTTTCTTGTATTGTCTTGTGTATGTGTGTGTGTGTGTGTGTGTGTGTGTGTACTTGTTTTTGCTACATTGTGGGGACCAAATGTCCCCACAAGGATAGTAAAACCTGAAATTTTTGACATTGTGGGGACTGGCTTGAGGTCCCCATGGGTACAAAAGCTTATAAATCATACAGAATGAGTTTTTTTGAGAAAGTAAAAATGCAGAAAGTTTTCTGTAAGGGTTAGGTTTAGGGGTAGGGTTAGGGTAAGGGGATAGAAAATACAGTGTGGACAGTATACAAACCATTGCGCCTATGGAGAGTCCCCACAAAGATAATAAACCAGACGTGTGTGTGTGTGTGTGTAAGAACACATGCACGTATGTCTGTGTGAGGTTTTCTTACTCAGCTGGCCTTGGAGTTGGATGGAGATATAGAAAGCATCATTCTCTCCAATTCTTTGTCGTCCTCCATTTCTGTGAAACAAAGCAAAGATGCTAATCATATGTCATCCCAGATTTATGTATTTCAGTTTGACCTAATATATACTTAACTGTACTGTCAAAAAACCTGTAGGATGAGAGGCAGATGCTGCAAGGCCAGTGGAAGCAAGTTCCACTGAAACACTGTGAAGCTGGCTCTTTTTGAGTGAGGTACTGCTGCAGCCGATACATTTTTCTGCGTGTAACACTCTGTTTCAGGAGGATCATTGCAGCATATCCATCTGCTCTGCTCTCCCAAATAACCCTCCAAGTCTTGTCTGCATTAATCCCAGAGACAACCAAGCTGTCATCTGCATTCCTCTCAGGTGACACCACTGATCTTCCAGCTCAATTCTCTGGAAGCTTCTACTGTACTCAACAAATGAAAGTAGGTTGTCCTTCTTGGGACCCCCTGGTTTAAACTGTCTGGCTCTCTTCTCCTCCTCAACTTTCTTAGTCAAGAATATGGTATAGCCTACATCATTCTCTAGCAGCCACCGAATTACTTGCTTTTGTACTTTCCAAACTGAAGCACATACTCTCCAATCACCTCCTGTCTGTCTGACACAGCTTCTCTTCTCACGAAGACAATCTCATGATTTGTCCTAGAGATTGGGGTTGTCTTTGATCCTCTTGGCTTCACCTGAGGGATCTTGTCTCAGATATCTAGTTGGTCCTTTCCTGAAGCACACTTTGATCTTAACTGGGAAGATCACTTTCACCTTCACCCTGCTGTGCTGTACACAAAAAGCTGATTGGTATTATTGGTCTGTTGCATTAAGACAATTAATTTACGAACTTTTGTTCTGATTTAAATTATTTTATTTCTTAATAAATAAAATAGCAATTAAATGTATCAGTTTATTTGGGCATAATTAATTATTAAACAATGTACTTAATAATTTATTAAATAAATGCATCAAATGTATTTTTTTAATATGTTTCACAATATTCTCTTTCACAGACTATTATTGTGGTTAATTATCTATTTTTCATAATAAAATGTTATTCATATACAACTAAATTGCACACCGAAGTTTTTTTGGTAAACAAATACCTCTCTTATCGTAAAACGGGTCGCCCCTCCTCCACTCACTGCAAATGAATGACAGATGACACTGCACTTAAATTCTCCGTCATGATGTCTACATGTGGCCGAAAGTATATCACATCAGTAGTGTTAAACACTACCATAGAGAATGAATAGGAAAAGTTAAGAGAAGTTAAGTCTAACTGTTTTCGGCTGCTAAGCGGTAGACCGGGGGTTGATTCCCGGACAGGGAGACTTTTTTTTGGCTGCTGCCGAACGACTCATCCAAAAGTTTTTGGTGCAGCCAGATGTCACAGGAGTTCTACTTAGATGTCAGCTGGAGCCAAAGGAAATGCGTTGGCCGGGAATCGAACCCGGGTCAACTGCTTGGAAGGCAGCTATGCTAACCACTATACCACCAACGCAGGCAGCAGAAGTCAGCTTACGCAGTCAGAAAAGAATGCTCAAAGCAGTGGAGTCACTGATGGGGCCAAAGGAGCTGAAGTGATATTTGTTTGGGCTTGTCCAAAATGTGGAATCCATCATGTATGAGAGTGCTGTCCTTCCATGCAGGCTAAAGAAATTTTAAGTTGTAACGCAGGAAGCACAAAGGCTGCAAACACAGACCATGATGAGGTTTGCTTTGCTCCACTGTGCATTGGCAGATGGCCAAATTCACTCTGCTCTTGACACTCCAGTGTAGCTCTGCTGTGAGCAGAGCCCCAAAAATTACAGGTTACTTTGAAAACCACAGAAATCTTTAGTAAAAAGTGAAAGCTTGAGTTTCTCTTCATCAAAGCATAAATCTGTGTCTCCCCCCTTGAGCCTGTGCAATCCCTGTGGTAAAGTACTATGCTCACCAAGGGTAATCTAGGGTGCTGACAATTGCCAACATGATATACATCACCCCTCTCATTCCAGATAGGAGGAGTAAAAATTACCAAAGTCTATTCCATCACCCAATAATCACAACCCCAATCAAGGCAATGTAATTTCTTTTTTTCATGAACCCATCGGACAAGTTAAAAGGAGTCCCAATAATGACCCATTGTAATGTCTAGCATTCCAAATGTTAAGAGACTTCAGCTCATGATGGGTCAGTCTAGTATTTTATGGAATAAGGTCTTTGTGTAGTAATGTAGGTGCAGTCCAGCAAGCACAACTCCTCGTTAGTATAGTGGACAGTATCTCCGCCTGTCACGCGGAAGACCGGGGTTCGATTCCCCGACGGGGAGATGTAGTTTTTTTTTTTTTTGCTGCTGCCAAACGACTCGTCCAAAGGTTTTTGGTGCAGTCAGAGGTCAGAGAAGGAGAAAAAGGAAATGCGTTGTCTAGGAACCAAACCCAGGTCAACTGCTTAGTGGCAGCTATGCTAACCACTATACCACCAATGCAGGCAGCAGAAATGGTAAATACAGAAGGAATATGTCAAAGTAATTTATATGTGCCAAACATCCTGCTACCAACTAGTGGTGCTATGACTATAACAGGAAATTGGCATATAGATGTTTTTAGGCCTGCACTATTATCAAACATATGAGGTTTCGTGCAGATTAAACATGGTATGTTTGAGTTACTCCAAAGCATGACGTATCTTGTTTCTAACAGGTGGCGCTATGATTTTAACTAAATATTGGCCTTTAGATGTCTTCAGGCCAGGACTCTTACCAAACATGTAAACTTTGGTGCATGTTTACATGTTGACATTGCATGTTTAAGTTAATGCAAAATAAGTAAATCCTTGTTGCCAGCAGGTGGTGCTATGGTTACAAAGTAATACTGGCCCCACAAGGCTATTGGTGCCGACAATGTTGACGGCATTAAATCTCTAGGAGGGATTTGTTACAGAGTAAAATATGTCACTTCCTGTTGCCAGTAGGTGGCACTATGACTATAACAGAATTCATCTTCACCATCTTCTCAATCACTGCATGGTCCAGAGGGACAGCCTCAGGAACACTGTGGGTGTACTGACTGGTCAAGAGGCACAGATTGACAGCCTGGCTCCACATATTGTAGGCCAAACCTCTCTCCTGTGTCTCTGCTGGAGATGTGCAAGGCTGAATATTTAGGTTGCCCTGTCACTCTTATCAGTGCCCTGTTTAACTCCATCATCAAAACAGGGTCAAACATTCCAGGTAAGACAACCAAGGCTGCTTTAGGTCCAACCAGCCGCTGTCCAGTCATCCCCTGCGCATGGAACAGCTCAGAAGACAAGCGATTGCCCGTTATCCACTCAGTCTGATGGAAATGAAAACTCCTCTGCTGTGAAGTGCCTATTACAGGGATCCAAATGGGCACAGCAGCTCCTTTACCCTTGGCATGGTTCAGTTGTAGAGTTCCACCGTGTCTGTAGAGGATTCCTCCCTCTACCTTAGGATCACTCAGGCAGTCTCTAAGAATGTGGATATGCTGAATCCACCATATTTTTAACATCAACGGTTTAAAAAGAAAGATGTTGTTAGGATCCTTTGCAAGATAGATGGTGAAGTACTTCTTCCACTCTTTGGACCAGCTCTTTAGGATGTGGCACTTTTGTCCTGGAGTAGTAGGCTCCACAGAATCTGTATGCATTCTTCAATTTCTCCAGGTCACTCTAATCAACTACAGAGAAGGCAGAAAAGAGGAACTGGCAGAACGAGGTGTACAGAGGATGGTGCTCCAAAATCACACTCCCTGATGAACCGCTGCATGCAATGAAACAAGTCCAGTTTAACAACCATGTCCTCGTTGTATTTCTGGCAAGCGACATGTAAATTCTTGATGTTTCCTGATGTAACCTCCACCACAATAGCTTCAGTGGGCCTCCAGGCTTCCCACTGATGGTGCTTATAAAGTCATAGGTCCATCACTCTTAAAGCAGCACACCAGTCCCTAAGCACATAAAAGGGAAAGAAAATTACATTTTAATGTATTCATTACCTTTGCTTACACTACTTGATGTGATGTGTGATTTGATGTGATAATTCATAACTTTCCACCCACTGGTACCTGGCCTTTGGAATACCTGCAATACTGTAGCAATTAGCTGTCCCACAGTACACAGACTCCAGGGACTGCTCACTCTCACTCTGCAGCATTACCCAGGACAAAATCATCCAGTTCTCATTCATCACAGCATAGGATGACATTGTGCAAGATGAGAGGGTCACTTTTTTAGAAACTGCATGTGTGATCTGACATGAACACCTGTCCAAAAGTGCCTTGTCGGAGGTGAGTGAGAGCTGCTTTCCTACCGCTGATATTCATTAGGAAGGCACTCTACTGAAAAGTGCGCAGAAATAGACACCCCATACCACTCATCAGTGTCCTTCTAACCCCCAAATGGTGCAGGTGTGTCAATCTTGCTCAGTGTCCCAGTGATGGTTTTCTGACCATATAGCTTTGCCTTAGCATCCCTGACATTCTGCACACTGAGAAGGGAGGCTAAATGGGCTCTTTCATATTTAAGGTGAAGCACCTCAGACAGCTGGTTGCCATGTCATTAGGGGACAGTATCTTTTGCTTGCCTTAAAGCACAAATGTGAAGCAAGGATGTAATATTGCCCAGTAGTACCAAGGATCACTCAGGGTCTTCCCACACAAGAGGACACAAAATTAGGATTTGGACAGCTGTAGAGACAAGGCAGAATGTAATTGTTCCTAAGCCTTTCCATTATACTGTGCTCAGGTTTCCAAATCAAAAATGGATGATGCTGGAAGTATTTAGGTGACGGAAGGCCAGTGTTTGTCTCTATAACCTCAGGGTGAGGTGGATAGTGCCACAAGGAAACCATATTCATGAGGTGTCTTACTGGGTCTGGTCCTGGCCAGAGCACCAGTATTGGAAGGAACAGATGGTCTTGTAGTGGAAGCTAATGGTGAGGGCAGGAGTGTTTTTGACAGCTGTTTTAGAAGATACTGCTGCAAGTTGTACATTTTGCTGCCTGGAACGCACTTCTCCTTCATCATAAAAAAAGCATATCTCTCTGCCCTAGTATTCCAAATTTTCCTCCAAGTGTCTTGTGCTCTTATTCCAAATCCAACAGTATTGATCCTCTATCAAAACTGGCACTGGATCTGGCCTTTGAAACAGATACCGTTTAAGATCCTCAATTTCCTTAAAGCTTCTTGTGTATTCAAGAAAGGAAATGAGGCTATCCTTACAAGGACCCTCTGGGTCAAACTGCCCAGCCTTTTCTTCTTCCTCAAACTTATCGGACAGGTACAAAGCATAGATGACATTAGTCTCTAATAACCTTAATAAAAAGTACATGCCAAACTTTAGAATGTATTCTCTCAACACCTCTTGCTTGTCAGAGACATCCCCTCCTTTCTGTAACACAACAGAATGGGCTGTAGTCTGTAGTCTGTAGTCACTGTAGGACAACATGTCTGTCCTGCAGTGAAAGGTTGTCTTTAAATCTTTTTCCCTCTTCTAATGGCCCTTTCTTGAAAGACACTTTGACTTCATGATGCAGTTTTGAAGTTATGACCACATAACATTCTTACTATAGTGAAATAATACAGCTAATACTGAAGCATTAGTAACATACATAAAAGAGTTATTTTAAATTGCAACAATATTTTATAATATTACTGTTTTTTAGCTGAATAAATGCAGCCTAGAACATTAACTAGAATAACTTTGTATTATTTAATATTTATAAATTTAAATTGCTTAACGTGTGTGTATATATATATAGAGAGAGAGAGAGATTTAAATTCTCTGCCACGGAAAAGACAAAACAGCGCCATGAAGTCTACTTGTGGCCAAAAGTATATTGCATCTGTAGTGTTAAACACTACCATAGAGAATGAATGGGAAAAATTAAAGAAAGTTAAGCTTGACTATTTTTGGCTTCCGCGCAGGAGACCAGGGTTCAATTCCCCACCTGAAACACCTAGTTTTTTGCTGTTTTTTTTTTGACTCGTCCAAAAGTTTTTGGTGCAGCCAGAGGTCACCGAAGGAGTTCTGTTTCAACGTCAGCTAGAGCAAATGGAAATGCGTTGGCCGGGAATCGAACCCGGGTCAACTGTTTGGAAGGCAGCTGTGCATGACGGGTCAGTCTAGTATTTTATGGAATAAGGGCTTTGTTCAGTAATGTCGGTGCAGTCACGATGGCTGGGGTCAAAGGCTACACATGCAACTCCTCGTTAGTATAGTGGACAGTATCTCCGCCTGTCACGCGGAAGACCGGGGTTCGATTCCCCGACGGGGAGACCTACTTTTTTTGTTTTGTTTTTTTTGCTGCTGCCAAACAACTCATCCAAAAGTTTTTGATGCAGCCAGAAGTCACAGAAGGAGTTCTGCTTTGACATCAGCCAGAGCCAAAGGAAAAGCGTTGGCCGGAAATCAAACCTGGGTCCACAACTTTGCTATGCAGCTACGCTAACCACTATACCACCAACACAGGCAGTAGAGTTTAGCTTGCGCGGTCAGAAAAGAATGCTAGAAGCACACAAGTCACTGATGGGGCCAAAGGAGTTGAAGTGATATTTGTTTGGGCCTGTCCAGGGTTTGGAATCTATCATGTACGAGAGAACACCATCCTTCCATGCAGGCTAAAGAAATTTTAAGTTGTGATGCAGGAAGCACAAAGGCTGCAAACACTGACCATAAAGAGGCATACTTCGTTCCACTGTGCGTTGGTGGATGGCCAAATTGACTCTGCTCTTGACACTCCAGTGTAGCTCTGCTTTGAGTAGAGCCCCCAAAGTTACAGGTCACAAAACCATGGAAATGTTTAGTAAAAGGTGAAAGATTTATGCTTTGATGAAGAGAAAGTCAAGCTTTGTCTCCACCCCCTTGGGCCTGTGTGCTCCCTGTGGTAAACCCCTATGTTCACCAGGGGTAATCTAGGGTGCCAACACCTGCTAACATGATTTTGATCACCCCCCTAACTCTAAATGGGAGGAGTAAATGGTTACAAAAGTCCTTTCCATCACCCATATCTTAACTATTTTTGGCTTCTCCGTGGGAGACTGAGGTTCGATTCCCCACCTGAGACACCTAGTTTTTTTTGCTGCTGCCGAAAGTCTCATCCAAAAGTTTTTGGTGCAGCCAGAGGTCACAGAAGGAGTTCTGTTTCAACGCAACCTAGAGCAAAAGGAAATGCGTTGGCCGGGAATCGAACCCGGGTCAACTGCTTGGAAGGCAGCTATGCTAACCACTATACCACCAACGCAGACAGTAACAAATGCCTTGCACACATGTGCCACTGATGGGGCCATAGGAGCTGAAGCAATCTTTCTTTGGGCCCATTGAGGGTTTGGACCCTGTCACGTACAAGAAAGAGCTGTCTTTTCATGCTGGCTAAAGAAATTTGAAGTTGTGACGCAGGAAGTTTACAAACCACAGACCACGACGAGGCGCCCTTCGCTCCACTGATTCATGTATGGTAAACCACTATGCTCACCAAGGGTAGGCGCTGGCTGGCACAGTGCTTCTTGCGTCATATACACACACACATATGTGACCCTGGACCGCAAACTAGTTAGAAGGGTCAATTTTTTTTAAAATTGAGATTTATACATAATCTGAAATCTGATTAAATAAATGTTCATGTACAAAATATCTTCATGGAACATGATCTTTACTTAATATCCTAATGATTTTTGGCATAAAAGAAAATTCATAATTTTCACCCATACAATGTATTTTTAGCTACTGCACAAATATACCTGTGGTACTTAAGACTGGGTTTGTGGTCCAGTGTCACACACACGTGTGTGTGTGTGTGTGTGTGTGTGTGTGTGTGTGTGTGTGAGACCCTGTGTGTCAAACTCCATTTTGTATCTTAATTTAAGAATGTTCTAAGAATGAAATATATTTGCAGTGGAAAACAAGACAAAAACACTAGTAAGAAAAACTTTTTTTGCAGTGTAAGGCAGTTTCTCAACTCCAGAATGTTACAGAGGTCTACCTATTTAACATACTAACAAGCTGAAAAGTTGATTTAAGTGTTTTAATTAGTAAGACATCTAAAACACTCTGTCAGGCAGGTCCCCAGGACTGGAATTGAAAATCATCGGCCCAAAGATCAGCCCTGAGACATCTGAAGCTGGAACCAGCTTCCAGATGAGCCCCAACAGCCATATTCTTACCTGTGCATGCTCTAAGGCAGGGGTGCCCAAATTTAGTCCTGGAGAGCTGATGCTCTGCAAAGTATAGCTCCAACTTACCTCAACACACCTACCTGGAAGTTTCTAGAATGCCTAGAAAGAGCTTGAATAGGTAGTTCAGTGTCATGCAGAGTTTAGCTCCAACTTGCTTCAACACACCTACCTGGAAGTTTCTAGAATGCCTAGGAAGAGCTTGATTAGCTGGTTCAGATGAGTCTAATTGGAGTTGAAGCTAAACTCTGCAGGACACTGGCCCTCCAGGACTGAGTTTGGGCATCCCTGCTCCAAGGTAAATCAAATAATGCAAACAAAGACATGCAGGGCGATGGTAATCATTCAGTTTATGTCCTTTTATTTACGTTTCATTTACATTGTGCATTTAACAGCAAGACAAAAAGCACATTTAAGCAGAAAACAGACTTGGCCACAATCATCTGCATTGTGAACGTAGCCTTAATTTCATACAGATTCGTCTTTTCTGGTGCCATTTTAAATGGCCAAGCCATTTGAAACCCTTTCCACACAAGGAACACTGATAGCGTCTCACATCTGCATGACTTTTTAAGTGTATTTGTAAGTGTAGTGGTGAAAGAAATTTTTTATTACACTGATCGCAGTTAAACTGTCTTCCTCCAAAGTGAATGTGCTGGTGATTTTTAAAATTGCTCCTTTTTTGAAACTTCTTACCACAATCAGAACACTGTAATGTATCTGCAGAATGAGTTTGTGAATGACGATTCAGGTCTTTTTGACAAGTGAAACTCTTTTCATACTGACCACATGAGAAAAGCCTCTCTCCAACATGAACTCTTAAGTGAGTCTTGAGGTTTCCTTTAAATATGAAACACTTTCCACAGTGATTGCATGTAAAGGGCTTCTCTCCAATGTGAATTTTCATGTGAGTCTTGAAGCTCACATTATGTCTAAAACTCTTTCCACACAGACGGCACGTGAAAGGCTTCTCCCCAGTGTGAATTCTCATGTGAGTCTTGAGGCTTACTTTATGTCTGAAACTTTTTCCACACTGATTGCACGTGAAAGGCTTCTCTCCGGTGTGTATTCTCAAGTGAGTCTTTAGGTTTCCTTTATGTGTGAAACTCTTTCCACAGTGATGGCACATCAAAGTGTTTTCTCCAGTGTGAATTACAACATGCCTCTTAAGCTGCTGCTTGTCTGTAAATCTCTTTCCACACTGACGACACACAAAACGTTCTTCTTTTGAGTGAGTCCTTGAGTGGTAATTAAGGCTTTCTTTACGTGTGAAACATTTTCCACACTCAGCACATACGAATGGCTTCTCTCCAGTGTGAACCCTCATGTGAGTCTTTAGATTTCCATTGTGCGAGAAGCTTTTTTCACACAGTTTGCAGGTATAAGGGCTTTCTCCAGTGTGACTCCTC
Source organism: Labeo catla (assembly GCA_012976165.1). Classification (NCBI taxonomy): domain Eukaryota; kingdom Metazoa; phylum Chordata; class Actinopteri; order Cypriniformes; family Cyprinidae; genus Labeo; species Labeo catla. Next base: position 367,990 of record VONZ01000554.1, on the reverse strand, counting down.
ATGTGGGAATCAAGGGTTGCTTTATATGTAAAGCACCTTCCACATTGAGTGCATGTGTAAGGCTTTTCTCCAGTGTGAAGTCTCATGTGAGCCTTAAGGGATTTCTTGAATTGGAAACTCCTTTCACACTGGTGACATTTGAAAGGCTTCTCTCCAGAGTGAATTATTTCATGGCTGTTAAGATGGTTTAGATCTGTAAAACTCATTCCACAATGTTGACATATAAAACAGTTCTCTTTTGAATGAATCTTCATGTGACAATTAAGAGTTACTTTACATCTGAAACTCTTTCCACACTGATCACATGTGAACGGCTTCTCTCCAGTGTGAATTCTCATATGAGTCTTCAGGCTTACATTATGTCTGAAACACTTTCCACACTGATCACATGTAAACGGCTTCTCTCCAGTGTGAATTTTCATATGAGTCTTGAGACCTACATTATGTCTGAAACTTTTTCCACACTCGTGGCATGTAAAAGGCTTCTCTCCAGTGTGAATTTTCATGTGATACCTGATGTTCAGTTCTGCTTTAAAACTTTTTCCACACAGTTTGCAGGTGAAAGGCTTCTCTCCTGTGTGAGTTCTCATGTGCCTTTGAAGGGTTCCTTTTTGAGTAAAACTTCTTCCACATTCTTGGCAGGTGAAAGGCTTCTCACCAGTGTGAACTCTCATGTGCCTTTTAAGACTCCCTTTTTCAGTAAAATTTTTTCCACACTGCTGGCAGATGAAAGGGCTCTCTCCACTGTGAATTCTCATGTGGATTTTAAGGGTTTCATGTTGACTGAAACTCTTTCCACACTGAAAGCAGTTGAAAAAACTAGCTCTTGTCTTTTGTGAGGAAGACTTTTCAGTCTTTGTGCAATTAAAAATTTTTTCTCCAGTTATGAAATCCTGTTTTTCATACTCTTCCATTTCATTTAGTACTTCACTCTCCTCCTTTAGTGGCATCAGGTCTCGGGTTAAAAAAAAAAAAAGTTATCCCCAGTTTAATTACCCACAGGAAAAGACATCAAAGCATTTCAACATTTAAAGTGCCGTATTTAAAGGAGAACTCCACCTCCAGAACAACAATTTACAAATAATTTACTTACCCCCTTGTCATCCTATATGTTCATGTCTTTCTGTCTTCAGCTGTAAATAAATTATGGTTTTTGAGGAAAGCATTTCAGGATATATATATAATGGACTTGATTGGTGCCCCAATATTGAACTTCCAAATTGTAGTTTAAATGCAGCTTCAAAGGGCTCTAAATGATCCCAGCCGAAGAAGAAGGGTCTTATCTAGTGGAACGATCTGTCATTTTTTTTCGAAAAATAAAAATTTGTATACTTTTCAAGCACAAAAGCTTGTGCAGCACAGGCTCTGGGAGGCATGTTCACGATGCTGCGAATTAATGATGGGTCATTCTTGAATGATTCGTTTATTTTGAACAAATCTTTAATGTGACTCGGGAAGAACGAGTCGTCTCGGGGAGGGTTTTTCGAGTCGTTCGTTCATCTTATGGGGATGTCATGTGATGAACGAATGACTTAAACCCAAAAACTTGTCAGATAAGAGGTGAGGTGAGCTAATCATAGACTAAAGACTCAGGTAAACAGTGAATTAATCTTTTCTCTTTCTTATAGAATTATAGTCTTGTCTTGTTTGTATTGTAATCAATGTTTGTGTACGCAGTAGATGTGTTAGGGAAGTAACATGTAACATTTTAATTCTATTTTATAAATGAACAGAATGAATGAAATGATTTGAAAAAAGATTCGTTCATTTTGCTGAACGAGACTCAAAGGTCAGAGTCGGTAAAATGATCCGAACTTCCCATCACTAGGACGAATCACATCTAAGTTTATCGTCTGTGCTCTGGCTAAAAAAGGTAGAGTATGGCGAAAAACTCAACTTCAACTTCAGAAACGTCCGACATCATGTTCCTTTTTGTTTGTAGCTTTTGTGCTTAAAAAGTATACAAATTTTTATTTTCCAAAAACAATGACCGATCGTTTCGCTAGATAAGACCCTTTTTCCTCAAAAACCATAATTTCTTTAGGACTGAAGACAGAAAGACATGAACATCTTGGATGACAAGGGGGCAAGTAAATTATTTGTGAATTGTTGTTCTGGAAGTAGACTTCTCCTTTAATTACTTTAACTGTATTAAAGCATAGAATACCATAATATGTTTGCAAATATTTAGGAAACATGCTACGTTAATATACTAATTTCTCCTAAAAACAATGCTACTGCCTGTTATTCTACTTTGATATGTGAGTTCCATGGCAGAATGTCTGTGTTTGTTTTGGTCTATAATATTTCCACCCACTGCTAATTTACCCAATAGTATTTCAACATCCCAGGTTGCCAGCTGGTGGAAAACACAGCTTGTTACAGCCATGGAAGCCGACAAATGAACTGGGTCAGAGACTGCAGACAGGTGCTCCTGAAACCCCCAATTGGCTGCCCACTGCTCCGGGTGTGTGTTCACAGTGTGTTTTTGTTCACCACTCACTACTGTGGGCCACAATACTCAGCCACCATACTCATGCCCGTCCTCCTTTTAAAACTGATTGTCTAGCATCATGAAGAATTCTTGATTCTTCAATTCTTTGATTGTATTGCTTCATTCTAAACTCAGCTAAAGAATTTTGTGCTACAGACACAGACAGTGCTATAGGGGGACAGGAAGGACAGTTGATTGTCCTTGCAGTGGCAAACCACTGGTACCCATGTGTCCATAAGAAATGTCTGGGAACTTGCAAGTGACTTGGTGGAAGAGTGGGGAAACATCTCAAAGCAAGAACTGCCAGATCTGATTCAGATCTTTATTCAGAGACCCACTGGGTTTCATTCACTAGTAACTGTGTAAATTATTTGTAATTATACGCATATTCAAACGTCTTCTGAAAACTTTCTGCCTAATTCACAATATGTGCATACACATAAATTTGTTCTTAACCTCGTCCTAATTTTAGTGAATTTGAAGTATTGTAAATGAGTGGCCACGTGCACAAGGTTAGTCATTTGCATAAAACACGCCCAGACTATCTCTGGGCTTTCCGCTCAACCTTTTCTTTACAGCCTTTCGTCACTCTAGTCAAAGATTCTCCACGCAACCCCATATAACACTGTCTACAGACGTGCTTTGGCCAGCTTTTCTTACTCTTTTACTGTATACGTTTAAATAATTTTAAGATGAAATATACATTTTTAGTAATTCTTTTTTGTTAAATTTCTAATAAATTTTAGTGCGAAAGATTTAGTTAATCATTTGTTTGTTAAAACTTACATACATAGGTTTCACACACAGATTTGCTAAGTGAATGAGACCCATTGTTTCATTTCTATTCATCAAACGTCTGTTCAGTTTATGTTTCAGTTGACAATCTTTTTATGTCAATACAAATATTTTTGCAACCATGTTAAGATATATGCTGGAAATGAAAGAATTTTAATGTGAAAGGATGTTTAGTTTTAATTTTAGTTTAATGATATTTCAGAATCAAAATATTAGTTAAACATTTGTGTTGCTGTGAAATTCCACAATGTAAATGAAAGAATATAAATGTCATAAACTGAAGAAAATAATGAACAATGTATCACATTGTTTTTATTATTAGTTAGACAATGCAGAAGTAAACATGTTGTTAGTCTGGACTTGTTCTGGACTAGTTAGTATGGTTATTGTTAATGTTTACTTTAGTCGCATTTAGCCGTGTTTACCCGCTAAACTTGCTAACTAGCACGTTATTATGAAAGGCGATCGCAAAGATAAATAAAAAAAAACCTTATACTCATTTCTGCTGTAAGTGAAGCTGGATCACAAATGATTCGTGCAAACATAGACGGATATATGTAGATGGGGAGGTGCATTCCCTTCACAAACAAACGTAATCCATTGCATGTTCAGCGGCTCAGATGTCGGGAGTAAATGACGACCACTATATTCATTATTACATCCAGAAACACAACACCTCAATCGCTCAATCGGAGATATTCTTGTCTAACTTACATCCCTGCTCCGGCATCGAAACAATGGAGGTCGGACTGAGACAGCTGATCTGAGGAAAGACGCTCATGTCAATCAACTATTGTGGGAGCGGCCTCTGTGGGTGTGACGCCACACCGACAGGCATCTGAGAATGGCTCGATTTGAAAAAGGGGATATTATTTTTACAGATTAATTAAAAACCACTGCATGTCCACTTTATCATTATAGGGGATAGATGTGTACATACACTGCCAACACACATTAATGTTCAAACAACATGAAAAAGTGAAATATTGTTACACTTTAAAATAACTGTTTTCTATTTTAATACATTTTAGAATGCAATTTATTTCTGTGTTGGCAAAGCTGAATTTTCAGCATCATTACTCCAGTCTTCAGTGTCATATAATCCTTCAGAAATTATTCTAATATATTGATTTGCTGCTCCACATTTCTCATTATTTCACATTCTCATTCTTGCTGAATAAAAGTATTTAATTCTTTCATTTCTTTCCAAAAAAAAGAAAGAAAAAAAAGAAAGAATTCTTACTGACCCCAAACTTTTGAACGGTAGCGATAATTTTACAAAAGCTTTCTATTTCAGATAAATGCTGTTTTTTTTAACTTTATACTCATCAAATCTCATTGATATATAATATACTCATTGATAATAATAATAAATGTTTCTTGTATTGTCTTGTGTATGTGTGTGTGTGTGTGTGTGTGTGTGTGTACTTGTTTTTGCTACATTGTGGGGACCAAATGTCCCCACAAGGATAGTAAAACCTGAAATTTTTGACATTGTGGGGACTGGCTTGAGGTCCCCATGGGTACAAAAGCTTATAAATCATACAGAATGAGTTTTTTTGAGAAAGTAAAAATGCAGAAAGTTTTCTGTAAGGGTTAGGTTTAGGGGTAGGGTTAGGGTAAGGGGATAGAAAATACAGTGTGGACAGTATACAAACCATTGCGCCTATGGAGAGTCCCCACAAAGATAATAAACCAGACGTGTGTGTGTGTGTGTGTAAGAACACATGCACGTATGTCTGTGTGAGGTTTTCTTACTCAGCTGGCCTTGGAGTTGGATGGAGATATAGAAAGCATCATTCTCTCCAATTCTTTGTCGTCCTCCATTTCTGTGAAACAAAGCAAAGATGCTAATCATATGTCATCCCAGATTTATGTATTTCAGTTTGACCTAATATATACTTAACTGTACTGTCAAAAAACCTGTAGGATGAGAGGCAGATGCTGCAAGGCCAGTGGAAGCAAGTTCCACTGAAACACTGTGAAGCTGGCTCTTTTTGAGTGAGGTACTGCTGCAGCCGATACATTTTTCTGCGTGTAACACTCTGTTTCAGGAGGATCATTGCAGCATATCCATCTGCTCTGCTCTCCCAAATAACCCTCCAAGTCTTGTCTGCATTAATCCCAGAGACAACCAAGCTGTCATCTGCATTCCTCTCAGGTGACACCACTGATCTTCCAGCTCAATTCTCTGGAAGCTTCTACTGTACTCAACAAATGAAAGTAGGTTGTCCTTCTTGGGACCCCCTGGTTTAAACTGTCTGGCTCTCTTCTCCTCCTCAACTTTCTTAGTCAAGAATATGGTATAGCCTACATCATTCTCTAGCAGCCACCGAATTACTTGCTTTTGTACTTTCCAAACTGAAGCACATACTCTCCAATCACCTCCTGTCTGTCTGACACAGCTTCTCTTCTCACGAAGACAATCTCATGATTTGTCCTAGAGATTGGGGTTGTCTTTGATCCTCTTGGCTTCACCTGAGGGATCTTGTCTCAGATATCTAGTTGGTCCTTTCCTGAAGCACACTTTGATCTTAACTGGGAAGATCACTTTCACCTTCACCCTGCTGTGCTGTACACAAAAAGCTGATTGGTATTATTGGTCTGTTGCATTAAGACAATTAATTTACGAACTTTTGTTCTGATTTAAATTATTTTATTTCTTAATAAATAAAATAGCAATTAAATGTATCAGTTTATTTGGGCATAATTAATTATTAAACAATGTACTTAATAATTTATTAAATAAATGCATCAAATGTATTTTTTAAATATGTTTCACAATATTCTCTTTCACAGACTATTATTGTGGTTAATTATCTATTTTTCATAATAAAATGTTATTCATATACAACTAAATTGCACACCGAAGTTTTTTTGGTAAACAAATACCTCTCTTATCGTAAAACGGGTCGCCCCTCCTCCACTCACTGCAAATGAATGACAGATGACACTGCACTTAAATTCTCCGTCATGATGTCTACATGTGGCCGAAAGTATATCACATCAGTAGTGTTAAACACTACCATAGAGAATGAATAGGAAAAGTTAAGAGAAGTTAAGTCTAACTGTTTTCGGCTGCTAAGCGGTAGACCGGGGGTTGATTCCCGGACAGGGAGACTTTTTTTTTTTTTGGCTGCTGCCGAACGACTCATCCAAAAGTTTTTGGTGCAGCCAGATGTCACAGGAGTTCTACTTAGATGTCAGCTGGAGCCAAAGGAAATGCGTTGGCTGGGAATCGAACCCGGGTCAACTGCTTGGAAGGCAGCTATGCTAACCACTATACCACCAACGCAGGCAGCAGAAGTCAGCTTACGCAGTCAGAAAAGAATGCTCAAAGCAGTGGAGTCACTGATGGGGCCAAAGGAGCTGAAGTGATATTTGTTTGGGCTTTTCCAAAATGTGGAATCCATCATGTATGAGAGTGCTGTCCTTCCATGCAGGCTAAAGAAATTTTAAGTTGTAACGCAGGAAGCACAAAGGCTGCAAACACAGACCATGATGAGGTTTGCTTTGCTCCACTGTGCATTGGCAGATGGCCAAATTCACTCTGCTCTTGACACTCCAGTGTAGCTCTGCTGTGAGCAGAGCCCCAAAAATTACAGGTTACTTTGAAAACCACAGAAATCTTTAGTAAAAAGTGAAAGCTTGAGTTTCTCTTCATCAAAGCATAAATCTGTGTCTCCCCCCTTGAGCCTGTGCAATCCCTGTGGTAAAGTACTATGCTCACCAAGGGTAATCTAGGGTGCTGACAATTGCCAACATGATATACATCACCCCTCTCATTCCAGATAGGAGGAGTAAAAATTACCAAAGTCTATTCCATCACCCAATAATCACAACCCCAATCAAGGCAATGTAATTTCTTTTTTTCATGAACCCATCGGACAAGTTAAAAGGAGTCCCAATAATGACCCATTGTAATGTCTAGCATTCCAAATGTTAAGAGACTTCAGCTCATGATGGGTCAGTCTAGTATTTTATGGAATAAGGTCTTTGTGTAGTAATGTAGGTGCAGTCCAGCAAGCACAACTCCTCGTTAGTATAGTGGACAGTATCTCCGCCTGTCACGCGGAAGACCGGGGTTCGATTCCCCGACGGGGAGATGTAGTTTTTTTTTTTTTTGCTGCTGCCAAACGACTCGTCCAAAGGTTTTTGGTGCAGTCAGAGGTCAGAGAAGGAGAAAAAGGAAATGCGTTGTCTAGGAACCAAACCCAGGTCAACTGCTTAGTGGCAGCTATGCTAACCACTATACCACCAATGCAGGCAGCAGAAATGGTAAATACAGAAGGAATATGTCAAAGTAATTTATATGTGCCAAACATCCTGCTACCAACTAGTGGTGCTATGACTATAACAGGAAATTGGCATATAGATGTTTTTAGGCCTGCACTATTATCAAACATATGAGGTTTCGTGCAGATTAAACATGGTATGTTTGAGTTACTCCAAAGCATGACGTATCTTGTTTCTAACAGGTGGCGCTATGATTTTAACTAAATATTGGCCTTTAGATGTCTTCAGGCCAGGACTCTTACCAAACATGTAAACTTTGGTGCATGTTTACATGTTGACATTGCATGTTTAAGTTAATGCAAAATAAGTAAATCCTTGTTGCCAGCAGGTGGTGCTATGGTTACAAAGTAATACTGGCCCCACAAGGCTATTGGTGCCGACAATGTTGACGGCATTAAATCTCTAGGAGGGATTTGTTACAGAGTAAAATATGTCACTTCCTGTTGCCAGTAGGTGGCACTATGACTATAACAGAATTCATCTTCACCATCTTCTCAATCACTGCATGGTCCAGAGGGACAGCCTCAGGAACACTGTGGGTGTACTGACTGGTCAAGAGGCACAGATTGACAGCCTGGCTCCACATATTGTAGGCCAAACCTCTCTCCTGTGTCTCTGCTGGAGATGTGCAAGGCTGAATATTTAGGTTGCCCTGTCACTCTTATCAGTGCCCTGTTTAACTCCATCATCAAAACAGGGTCAAACATTCCAGGTAAGACAACCAAGGCTGCTTTAGGTCCAACCAGCCGCTGTCCAGTCATCCCCTGCGCATGGAACAGCTCAGAAGACAAGCGATTGCCCGTTATCCACTCAGTCTGATGGAAATGAAAACTCCTCTGCTGTGAAGTGCCTATTACAGGGATCCAAATGGGCACAGCAGCTCCTTTACCCTTGGCATGGTTCAGTTGTAGAGTTCCACCGTGTCTGTAGAGGATTCCTCCCTCTACCTTAGGATCACTCAGGCAGTCTCTAAGAATGTGGATATGCTGAATCCACCATATTTTTAACATCAACGGTTTAAAAAGAAAGATGTTGTTAGGATCCTTTGCAAGATAGATGGTGAAGTACTTCTTCCACTCTTTGGACCAGCTCTTTAGGATGTGGCACTTTTGTCCTGGAGTAGTAGGCTCCACAGAATCTGTATGCATTCTTCAATTTCTCCAGGTCACTCTAATCAACTACAGAGAAGGCAGAAAAGAGGAACTGGCAGAACGAGGTGTACAGAGGATGGTGCTCCAAAATCACACTCCCTGATGAACCGCTGCATGCAATGAAACAAGTCCAGTTTAACAACCATGTCCTCGTTGTATTTCTGGCAAGCGACATGTAAATTCTTGATGTTTCCTGATGTAACCTCCACCACAATAGCTTCAGTGGGCCTCCAGGCTTCCCACTGATGGTGCTTATAAAGTCATAGGTCCATCACTCTTAAAGCAGCACACCAGTCCCTAAGCACATAAAAGGGAAAGAAAATTACATTTTAATGTATTCATTACCTTTGCTTACACTACTTGATGTGATGTGTGATTTGATGTGATAATTCATAACTTTCCACCCACTGGTACCTGGCCTTTGGAATACCTGCAATACTGTAGCAATTAGCTGTCCCACAGTACACAGACTCCAGGGACTGCTCACTCTCACTCTGCAGCATTACCCAGGACAAAATCATCCAGTTCTCATTCATCACAGCATAGGATGACATTGTGCAAGATGAGAGGGTCACTTTTTTAGAAACTGCATGTGTGATCTGACATGAACACCTGTCCAAAAGTGCCTTGTCGGAGGTGAGTGAGAGCTGCTTTCCTACCGCTGATATTCATTAGGAAGGCACTCTACTGAAAAGTGCGCAGAAATAGACACCCCATACCACTCATCAGTGTCCTTCTAACCCCCAAATGGTGCAGGTGTGTCAATCTTGCTCAGTGTCCCAGTGATGGTTTTCTGACCATATAGCTTTGCCTTAGCATCCCTGACATTCTGCACACTGAGAAGGGAGGCTAAATGGGCTCTTTCATATTTAAGGTGAAGCACCTCAGACAGCTGGTTGCCATGTCATTAGGGGACAGTATCTTTTGCTTGCCTTAAAGCACAAATGTGAAGCAAGGATGTAATATTGCCCAGTAGTACCAAGGATCACTCAGGGTCTTCCCACACAAGAGGACACAAAATTAGGATTTGGACAGCTGTAGAGACAAGGCAGAATGTAATTGTTCCTAAGCCTTTCCATTATACTGTGCTCAGGTTTCCAAATCAAAAATGGATGATGCTGGAAGTATTTAGGTGACGGAAGGCCAGTGTTTGTCTCTATAACCTCAGGCTGAGGTGGATAGTGCCACAAGGAAACCATATTCATGAGGTGTCTTACTGGGTCTGGTCCTGGCCAGAGCACCAGTATTGGAAGGAACAGATGGTCTTGTAGTGGAAGCTAATGGTGAGGGCAGGAGTGTTTTTGACAGCTGTTTTAGAAGATACTGCTGCAAGTTGTACATTTTGCTGCCTGGAACGCACTTCTCCTTCATCATAAAAAAAGCATATCTCTCTGCCCTAGTATTCCAAATTTTCCTCCAAGTGTCTTGTGCTCTTATTCCAAATCCAACAGTATTGATCCTCTATCAAAACTGGCACTGGATCTGGCCTTTGAAACAGATACCGTTTAAGATCCTCAATTTCCTTAAAGCTTCTTGTGTATTCAAGAAAGGAAATGAGGCTATCCTTACAAGGACCCTCTGGGTCAAACTGCCCAGCCTTTTCTTCTTCCTCAAACTTATCGGACAGGTACAAAGCATAGATGACATTAGTCTCTAATAACCTTAATAAAAAGTACATGCCAAACTTTAGAATGTATTCTCTCAACACCTCTTGCTTGTCAGAGACATCCCCTCCTTTCTGTAACACAACAGAATGGGCTGTAGTCTGTAGTCTGTAGTCACTGTAGGACAACATGTCTGTCCTGCAGTGAAAGGTTGTCTTTAAATCTTTTTCCCTCTTCTAATGGCCCTTTCTTGAAAGACACTTTGACTTCATGATGCAGTTTTGAAGTTATGACCACATAACATTCTTACTATAGTGAAATAATACAGCTAATACTGAAGCATTAGTAACATACATAAAAGAGTTATTTTAAATTGCAACAATATTTTATAATATTACTGTTTTTTAGCTGAATAAATGCAGCCTAGAACATTAACTAGAATAACTTTGTATTATTTAATATTTATAAATTTAAATTGCTTAACGTGTGTGTATATATATATAGAGAGAGAGAGAGATTTAAATTCTCTGCCACGGAAAAGACAAAACAGCGCCATGAAGTCTACTTGTGGCCAAAAGTATATTGCATCTGTAGTGTTAAACACTACCATAGAGAATGAATGGGAAAAATTAAAGAAAGTTAAGCTTGACTATTTTTGGCTTCCGCGCAGGAGACCAGGGTTCAATTCCCCACCTGAAACACCTAGTTTTTTGCTGTTTTTTTTTTGACTCGTCCAAAAGTTTTTGGTGCAGCCAGAGGTCACCGAAGGAGTTCTGTTTCAACGTCAGCTAGAGCAAATGGAAATGCGTTGGCCGGGAATCGAACCCGGGTCAACTGTTTGGAAGGCAGCTGTGCATGACGGGTCAGTCTAGTATTTTATGGAATAAGGGCTTTGTTCAGTAATGTCGGTGCAGTCACGATGGCTGGGGTCAAAGGCTACACATGCAACTCCTCGTTAGTATAGTGGACAGTATCTCCGCCTGTCACGCGGAAGACCGGGGTTCGATTCCCCGACGGGGAGACCTACTTTTTTTGTTTTGTTTTTTTTGCTGCTGCCAAACAACTCATCCAAAAGTTTTTGATGCAGCCAGAAGTCACAGAAGGAGTTCTGCTTTGACATCAGCCAGAGCCAAAGGAAAAGCGTTGGCCGGAAATCAAACCTGGGTCCACAACTTTGCTATGCAGCTACGCTAACCACTATACCACCAACACAGGCAGTAGAGTTTAGCTTGCGCAGTCAGAAAAGAATGCTAGAAGCACACAAGTCACTGATGGGGCCAAAGGAGTTGAAGTGATATTTGTTTGGGCCTGTCCAGGGTTTGGAATCTATCATGTACGAGAGAACACCATCCTTCCATGCAGGCTAAAGAAATTTTAAGTTGTGATGCAGGAAGCACAAAGGCTGCAAACACTGACCATAAAGAGGCATACTTCGTTCCACTGTGCGTTGGTGGATGGCCAAATTGACTCTGCTCTTGACACTCCAGTGTAGCTCTGCTTTGAGTAGAGCCCCCAAAGTTACAGGTCACAAAACCATGGAAATGTTTAGTAAAAGGTGAAAGATTTATGCTTTGATGAAGAGAAAGTCAAGCTTTGTCTCCACCCCCTTGGGCCTGTGTGCTCCCTGTGGTAAACCCCTATGTTCACCAGGGGTAATCTAGGGTGCCAACACCTGCTAACATGATTTTGATCACCCCCCTAACTCTAAATGGGAGGAGTAAATGGTTACAAAAGTCCTTTCCATCACCCATATCTTAACTATTTTTGGCTTCTCCGTGGGAGACTGAGGTTCGATTCCCCACCTGAGACACCTAGTTTTTTTTGCTGCTGCCGAAAGTCTCATCCAAAAGTTTTTGGTGCAGCCAGAGGTCACAGAAGGAGTTCTGTTTCAACGCAACCTAGAGCAAAAGGAAATGCGGTGGCCGGGAATCGAACCCGGGTCAACTGCTTGGAAGGCAGCTATGCTAACCACTATACCACCAACGCAGACAGTAACAAATGCCTTGCACACATGTGCCACTGATGGGGCCATAGGAGCTGAAGCAATCTTTCTTTGGGCCCATTGAGGGTTTGGACCCTGTCACGTACAAGAAAGAGCTGTCTTTTCATGCTGGCTAAAGAAATTTGAAGTTGTGACGCAGGAAGTTTACAAACCACAGACCACGACGAGGCGCCCTTCGCTCCACTGATTCATGTATGGTAAACCACTATGCTCACCAAGGGTAGGCGCTGGCTGGCACAGTGCTTCTTGCGTCATATACACACACACATATGTGACCCTGGACCGCAAACTAGTTAGAAGGGTCAATTTTTTTTAAAATTGAGATTTATACATAATCTGAAATCTGATTAAATAAATGTTCATGTACAAAATATCTTCATGGAACATGATCTTTACTTAATATCCTAATGATTTTTGGCATAAAAGAAAATTCATAATTTTCACCCATACAATGTATTTTTAGCTACTGCACAAATATACCTGTGGTACTTAAGACTGGGTTTGTGGTCCAGTGTCACACACACGTGTGTGTGTGTGTGTGTGTGTGTGTGTGTGTGTGTGTGTGAGACCCTGTGTGTCAAACTCCATTTTGTATCTTAATTTAAGAATGTTCTAAGAATGAAATATATTTGCAGTGGAAAACAAGACAAAAACACTAGTAAGAAAAACTTTTTTTGCAGTGTAAGGCAGTTTCTCAACTCCAGAATGTTACAGAGGTCTACCTATTTAACATACTAACAAGCTGAAAAGTTGATTTAAGTGTTTTAATTAGTAAGACATCTAAAACACTCTGTCAGGCAGGTCCCCAGGACTGGAATTGAAAATCATCGGCCCAAAGATCAGCCCTGAGACATCTGAAGCTGGAACCAGCTTCCAGATGAGCCCCAACAGCCATATTCTTACCTGTGCATGCTCTAAGGCAGGGGTGCCCAAATTTAGTCCTGGAGAGCTGATGCTCTGCAAAGTATAGCTCCAACTTACCTCAACACACCTACCTGGAAGTTTCTAGAATGCCTAGAAAGAGCTTGAATAGGTAGTTCAGTGTCATGCAGAGTTTAGCTCCAACTTGCTTCAACACACCTACCTGGAAGTTTCTAGAATGCCTAGGAAGAGCTTGATTAGCTGGTTCAGATGAGTCTAATTGGAGTTGAAGCTAAACTCTGCAGGACACTGGCCCTCCAGGACTGAGTTTGGGCATCCCTGCTCCAAGGTAAATCAAATAATGCAAACAAAGACATGCAGGGCGATGGTAATCATTCAGTTTATGTCCTTTTATTTACGTTTCATTTACATTGTGCATTTAACAGCAAGACAAAAAGCACATTTAAGCAGAAAACAGACTTGGCCACAATCATCTGCATTGTGAACGTAGCCTTAATTTCATACAGATTCGTCTTTTCTGGTGCCATTTTAAATGGCCAAGCCATTTGAAACCCTTTCCACACAAGGAACACTGATAGCGTCTCACATCTGCATGACTTTTTAAGTGTATTTGTAAGTGTAGTGGTGAAAGAAATTTTTTATTACACTGATCGCAGTTAAACTGTCTTCCTCCAAAGTGAATGTGCTGGTGATTTTTAAAATTGCTCCTTTTTTGAAACTTCTTACCACAATCAGAACACTGTAATGTATCTGCAGAATGAGTTTGTGAATGACGATTCAGGTCTTTTTGACAAGTGAAACTCTTTTCATACTGACCACATGAGAAAAGCCTCTCTCCAACATGAACTCTTAAGTGAGTCTTGAGGTTTCCTTTAAATATGAAACACTTTCCACAGTGATTGCATGTAAAGGGCTTCTCTCCAATGTGAATTTTCATGTGAGTCTTGAAGCTCACATTATGTCTAAAACTCTTTCCACACAGACGGCACGTGAAAGGCTTCTCCCCAGTGTGAATTCTCATGTGAGTCTTGAGGCTTACTTTATGTCTGAAACTTTTTCCACACTGATTGCACGTGAAAGGCTTCTCTCCGGTGTGTATTCTCAAGTGAGTCTTTAGGTTTCCTTTATGTGTGAAACTCTTTCCACAGTGATGGCACATCAAAGTGTTTTCTCCAGTGTGAATTACAACATGCCTCTTAAGCTGCTGCTTGTCTGTAAATCTCTTTCCACACTGACGACACACAAAACGTTCTTCTTTTGAGTGAGTCCTTGAGTGGTAATTAAGGCTTTCTTTACGTGTGAAACATTTTCCACACTCAGCACATACGAATGGCTTCTCTCCAGTGTGAACCCTCATGTGAGTCTTTAGATTTCCATTGTGCGAGAAGCTTTTTTCACACAGTTTGCAGGTATAAGGGCTTTCTCCAGTGTGACTCCTCATGTGGGAATCAAGGGTTGCTTTATATGTAAAGCACCTTCCACATTGAGTGCATGTGTAAGGCTTTTCTCCAGTGTGAAGTCTCATGTGAGCCTTAAGGGATTTCTTGAATTGGAAACTCCTTTCACACTGGTGACATTTGAAAGGCTTCTCTCCAGAGTGAATTATTTCATGGCTGTTAAGATGGTTTAGATCTGTAAAACTCATTCCACAATGTTGACATATAAAACAGTTCTCTTTTGAATGAATCTTCATGTGACAATTAAGAGTTACTTTACATCTGAAACTCTTTCCACACTGATCACATGTGAACGGCTTCTCTCCAGTGTGAATTCTCATATGAGTCTTCAGGCTTACATTATGTCTGAAACACTTTCCACACTGATCACATGTAAACGGCTTCTCTCCAGTGTGAATTTTCATATGAGTCTTGAGACCTACATTATGTCTGAAACTTTTTCCACACTCGTGGCATGTAAAAGGCTTCTCTCCAGTGTGAATTTTCATGTGATACCTGATGTTCAGTTCTGCTTTAAAACTTTTTCCACACAGTTTGCAGGTGAAAGGCTTCTCTCCTGTGTGAGTTCTCATGTGCCTTTGAAGGGTTCCTTTTTGAGTAAAACTTCTTCCACATTCTTGGCAGGTGAAAGGCTTCTCACCAGTGTGAACTCTCATGTGCCTTTTAAGACTCCCTTTTTCAGTAAAATTTTTTCCACACTGCTGGCAGATGAAAGGGCTCTCTCCACTGTGAATTCTCATGTGGATTTTAAGGGTTTCATGTTGACTGAAACTCTTTCCACACTGAAAGCAGTTGAAAAAACTAGCTCTTGTCTTTTGTGAGGAAGACTTTTCAGTCTTTGTGCAATTAAAAATTTTTTCTCCAGTTATGAAATCCTGTTTTTCATACTCTTCCATTTCATTTAGTACTTCACTCTCCTCCTTTAGTGGCATCAGGTCTCGGGTTAAAAAAAAAAAAAGTTATCCCCAGTTTAATTACCCACAGGAAAAGACATCAAAGCATTTCAACATTTAAAGTGCCGTATTTAAAGGAGAACTCCACCTCCAGAACAACAATTTACAAATAATTTACTTACCCCCTTGTCATCCTATATGTTCATGTCTTTCTGTCTTCAGCTGTAAATAAATTATGGTTTTTGAGGAAAGCATTTCAGGATATATATATAATGGACTTGATTGGTGCCCCAATATTGAACTTCCAAATTGTAGTTTAAATGCAGCTTCAAAGGGCTCTAAATGATCCCAGCCGAAGAAGAAGGGTCTTATCTAGTGGAACGATCTGTCATTTTTTTTCGAAAAATAAAAATTTGTATACTTTTCAAGCACAAAAGCTTGTGCAGCACAGGCTCTGGGAGGCATGTTCACGATGCTGCGAATTAATGATGGGTCATTCTTGAATGATTCGTTTATTTTGAACAAATCTTTAATGTGACTCGGGAAGAACGAGTCGTCTCGGGGAGGGTTTTTCGAGTCGTTCGTTCATCTTATGGGGATGTCATGTGATGAACGAATGACTTAAACCCAAAAACTTGTCAGATAAGAGGTGAGGTGAGCTAATCATAGACTAAAGACTCAGGTAAACAGTGAATTAATCTTTTCTCTTTCTTATAGAATTATAGTCTTGTCTTGTTTGTATTGTAATCAATGTTTGTGTACGCAGTAGATGTGTTAGGGAAGTAACATGTAACATTTTAATTCTATTTTATAAATGAACAGAATGAATGAAATGATTTGAAAAAAGATTCGTTCATTTTGCTGAACGAGACTCAAAGGTCAGAGTCGGTAAAATGATCCGAACTTCCCATCACTAGGACGAATCACATCTAAGTTTATCGTCTGTGCTCTGGCTAAAAAAGGTAGAGTATGGCGAAAAACTCAACTTCAACTTCAGAAACGTCCGACATCATGTTCCTTTTTGTTTGTAGCTTTTGTGCTTAAAAAGTATACAAATTTTTATTTTCCAAAAACAATGACCGATCGTTTCGCTAGATAAGACCCTTTTTCCTCAAAAACCATAATTTCTTTAGGACTGAAGACAGAAAGACATGAACATCTTGGATGACAAGGGGGCAAGTAAATTATTTGTGAATTGTTGTTCTGGAAGTAGACTTCTCCTTTAATTACTTTAACTGTATTAAAGCATAGAATACCATAATATGTTTGCAAATATTTAGGAAACATGCTACGTTAATATACTAATTTCTCCTAAAAACAATGCTACTGCCTGTTATTCTACTTTGATATGTGAGTTCCATGGCAGAATGTCTGTGTTTGTTTTGGTCTATAATATTTCCACCCACTGCTAATTTACCCAATAGTATTTCAACATCCCAGGTTGCCAGCTGGTGGAAAACACAGCTTGTTACAGCCATGGAAGCCGACAAATGAACTGGGTCAGAGACTGCAGACAGGTGTGTTTGATCAGGGTTGGAACTAAACTCTGCAGGAACGTAGATCTCCAGGAACAGGGTTGGGCACCCCTGCTATACACACTAAGCTACTAAAGAAGTTTCTTGTAATATCAGAACCTTTTATCAATATTGTTAATGCTTTGTTTTCTTTAAGATAAGTCCAGATAATTTCCACCTGCCAGATGCTAAACGCTTTTCCAAAAAAAAAACACCTCATCTTGACCAGGCATTTGATCACAGATACATCTCTCTAGCCTACTACATTGAGATAAACCCTATTTGGACCTCTGTAAAAATTCCAGAGCAAATGACCTACTGTTTTTTTGCAAATTCAGTGATCTTGTGAGAAATCTAATCCCGTCTGAATGCGAATGTCTTTGTTTCCAGACAATATTTTTTTCACATTGCTTTTCCTTGTGTGTTTTGGCCAATGTGAACTACCGTAGACGCTTATACTACCATGTGCATTTTCTGTATGGTGTGTGACATTAATTATGGATGACGATGAGTTTGCCTCCCAAAGGTTTTTGGACAGTAAGATTTTTTATGTTTTTTAAAAGAAGTCTCGTCTGCTCACCAAGCCTGCATTTATTTGATACAAAGTACAGCAAACACACTAAAACATTTTTACTGTTACATTTTTAAATATTTTTACTATTTAAATAACTGTTTTGCATTTGATTATGTTTTAAAATGACATTTATTCTCGTGATTTCAAAGCTGAATTTATAGCATCATTACTCCAGTCTTCAGTGTCACATAATCCTTTCTAATTCTAATATTCTGATTTGCTGCTCAAAAAGCATTATTTTAATTACTAATTTATTACGTTAAACACAGCTGAGTAGACTTTTTTTCAGGTTTCAAATTTTTTGTGACATTATAAATGTCTTTATCATCACTTTTGATCAGTTTAAAGCATCCTTGCTAAATAAAAGTATCAATTTCTATCATTTCATTTCCAAAAAGAAAAATCTTTGGATCTTTCTATTCATCAACAAATCCTGAAAAATGCACTCAACTGTTTTAAATATTTATAATAATTATAATAATAAATGTTTATTGAACAGCAAATCAGCATATTAGAGTGATTTCTAAAGTATCATGTGACACTGAAGACTGGAGTAACGATGCTGAAAATTTAGCTTTGATCACAGGAATAAATTACGTTTTAGAATTTATTCAAATAGAAAGCAGTTATTTTAAACAGTAAAAATATTTCAAAATATTACTGCTTTTGCTGTATTTTGGATCACATAAATCCAGGCTTGGTAAGCACTTCTTTAATAAACATAAAAAATCCTACTGTCCAAAAACTGTTGACTGGTAGTATAATAATAATAATAATAAAATCACAAGCCGGATCATGTAAACTGTTAAAACTTGCTTTCGTATGTTGCTCAGATATTATGAAATCAAGTTTTATATTTCCTCACTACATGCTTGGGTGCACTCGCTCCTTTGGTTAAATGTCAAATAAAATTGCTTTGATTTGGCTACTCATATGACATTCTTCAAAATATCATTCATTTCTATTGAGGTCAACATATTAATGAGTGTAGCCTGAGAATGGAAACCAACCTATTTGTTCCTCAGTGTCTTCTTGTTTCACACTGAATGCTTCTTCAATCTTAATGTCTTCACTCTCCTCCTTAATTAACGGCATCTTTATAATAGTGTGTCACATGGATTTCAATCGCTTCACCAGGAGTTTTTCTGTGTGTTTGAACACATTGTCATGTTTAATAAGAGAATAATAAACAGAAAGAAAAATGAATCCAAACTAAATATTTTGGTGCACTGGCAAGGGCGACAGACAGAGTGATGGTTAATAATTTCAGTTATCATTAGCATGCAAGGATTTGAAAAACAGAATCATTTTGGCAAGCAATTGACCCAATTTGAACAGAAAATGTCTGTTTCACCCTTCAGTACTTGAATTTGTGTTTACAATTTACAATAGTAAAAATAGCAAAAAACAAGGTGAGCAAAATAAGACACTTATTCCTCTGTATATTTGTTTTCTAATACATAATCATCCTAATCATACTTTTACTTGAAATTACATTAAAATTAAGTCTTGAAAAAGTGAACAAAGTTACATGAAGTTATGTTTAAAAACAAAAACATATCCGTCAAAGGGGTACAAAAACACAAATTCTTATGTCATTTTGCTTACATGAAGTTTTATAATAATAAATAAACATTAATAGAGATCAGAGTTGTATTTTCAATACATTTGTTTAAGTAATACAACTAATACAACTCTTTGTACACCTTCTAAACATTTATATTAAGAGAATATGCATACTATCTTCCCTTCATTTTATCCATTGTTTAAATTTTAGTTTAGTAAGTAAACCAAGTCAGTAGTTTAAGGAATAAACTCTTAAAAAGGCTTTTTAAAAAGTCTTACATTTACCTTCATAAATCCTGCAGAACTCCTGGTTACTCGTGTGAATGCGTTTTGTACATAGAATTGTTCATTAAAATGTTAAATATAACAATACTACATGAAATAATAAAAAGTTCCATTTACAGTTCTTGTGAAACTATAACTTTGTCTTAAAGCTATCGATTTAAACACCTTAAACGCTTAAAAACATACCTTTCCTCGGTAGAATCACAGCCGCAGCAGCGCGATGCAGCTTAATGACGTCATATCGCCAGACTAAAATAAAAGTCCCGTTCACAGGCTCAAACCACATGGAAAACACAAAACTAATAAAACATTCTCTATGAAAGTTGAATTAGTCTAACAATGTACTGAAAATAATATTAACACACAAAAACTAGTTATTGCTTAATGTGCTGTTTCTGTGTGTACTGTCTACTAATACAGACGATCTCAGAAGGAGCTCCGAGTTGCAAAACTGCAGGTTCATTTTTATCCTTGTTCTAATCAGAACCATTGTGTAATTTTGTCCAGCTTGCAATAAAGTTCTTAAAAGAGAGGAAAAACAACAACAACAACAAAAAAAAAACTGCAGGTTCACGTTGTTTAATATTCAAAATACACTTGTGTAATGTGTTACTATACATAACAGTTTACTTGCAGTATAAGCCTTTTGTGTTTATATTGTAATATGTTGTAGACTGTTATAACAGTGCATATTTCTCTTATCTTTTTAAATAACTATCTAGAAGTAATAAAGCATAAATACATAAAAAAATAGTCCTGATGTGCTTTATTCACAAATGTTTTATGCAATATTCAACCAGTCTAGCTTTCAAAATGGACACCCCATAAAGACCGCCCTGCTGACCATTATGTAACTCTTAAATAACACCAAATCAACTATGTATAATTTTGTTTATCTCCTTCTGTAAAGCTATTTAAAAAATGACATTAATCATAAACATAGTTTTTACAATATATTTAGTAGTAGCTTACAAGTGGTGACTATGTCAAGTTGATGTACATCTGGCAGAGATGTATGGTAAAGGTCAATTAATGATGTAATTAAACAGACAAAGAACACTATAAATTAGTAGCAAATTTGGTAGTGCTGTATGTTGTTTCAGGGTTAGCATCATCTGAAGTCCTCTGAGGGGTTAGCATCATCTCTTCTTAAGTGTTCTGGATCCAGACTGAAGCTTGTGAATTCCTAGTTACCACGGGATGTCAATCCCATGGCAGAAACAGAGAAGAAATAGGAACATAATTAGCGTAGCTGCTGTTCAAACCAAGCAAAGAAAGATTTGTTCAACCAGAGCTAAAAGATTAATAATGTGCATTTGATCAGATATAACTGCAGTAAAAGTTTATGTGATGCATTATTTGAATGCTTGGCTAACAAAATGTGTCTTAAATCAAGATTTAGATAAGCGGGAGATAAACTGTTAAGGGCCTTATAGGTAAGAAGTAATATTTTGTAGCTGATGCGGAACCTAATAGGTAGCCAGTGCAGAGACTTTAAAACTGGGGTAATATGATGATATTTTCTTGACCTGGTATGGACTCTAGCAGCTGCATTTTGGACTATCTGTAGCTTGTTTATTGAAGAAGCAGGACAACCACCTAGTAGTGCATTACAATAGTACAGTCTAGAGGTCATGAATGCATGAACTAGCTTTTCTGCTTCAGAAACAGGTAACATGTTTCGTAGCTTGGCAATGTTTCTAAGATGGAAGAATGCTGTTTTTGTAACATGAGAAATATGATTTTCAGAAGACAAGTTGCAGTCTAAGGCTAAGTCTACATTAATCCAGACACATTTGAAAACTGAGTTTTCATTTTAAAACGCTCTCTGTCCACACTAGTGTTTTCAAACGTTTTTAAAATGTTTCTCATTCACACTGAAACATAGGAAAACGTTAAATTCGCCATACTGCGCATGCGTAAAAACTCACTTAGATGATACAGACGGAACAGACATAATACGTTTTAATGCAATTCTTGGTAATTCTTGGAAATATCTCATCATTCACTAACGTGTCCATGTCGCACGCTCTCATGTTTGCTCTAAAAAGCAGCTGCCCTCATGTTTAGCTGTAGGAGTCAGGACAGCAACTGAGTACATTTTCTGTCATCTTTTTAGGACTGTAATGTGAAGAGTGTACAAATAAATAGTATCTTCAGCAGCAGCGTTAAACTTGAATAGCACATAACAGCCACAATTACCGGTATAAACATGGTACAATATGCGTCACATGACTAAACATGCGTCATCGTTTTCAAAAGCCTCCGTTTTCAAAGTCCACACTGCAACGCAAAAACGGCATTTTCAAATTTATCCACTTTGGAGCGCATTTTCAAAAAGCTCAGTTTTCCTTGACTAAAAACGCTGTCTCAGTGTGGACGGAAGGCCAAAACGGAGAGAAAAAAATGCGTTTTCAAACGAAAACGTATTAGTGTGGACATGGCCTAATTTAACACCCAGACTTTTGACTGTAGTGGAAGTAACAGTACATCTGCCTAGTTGTAGATTGTAAGCCAAGAGACTTTGTGTATTGTTTTTTGGTCCAATAATTAATATCTCTGTCTTATCTAAATTTAATAGGAGACAATTATTGGTCATCCTTCTTTAACAAAAGGTGAATTAAATAAGCAATTCACTGTTTATTTTCTCATTAAGTTTATGTCCTTTTATTTATAATCATTTAATTAGTTTGTAAAAAGGGTGCAAATAAAAGACATGAGAAGTGTTGTAAAAGCATCTCCTGTTTAGACAATTACTGTATCTAATACAGGTCACATTTTAAATGTGCTGCGGTGTGAACGTAGTCTTAATTTCACACAGACACGTATTTTCTGGTGCCATTTTAAATTGCTGAGCCATTTAAAGCTCTTTCCACACATGGAACACAAATAGCGTCTCACATCTGCATGACTTTTCAAGTGTATCTTTAAGCGTGATAGCAAAATACATTTTTTACTGCGCTGATCACAATTAAATGGCTTTCTTCCAGAGTGAATGCACAGCTGATTTTTAAAATGTCTCCTTTTTCTAAAACTCTTGTCACACTCAGAACTCTGCAGTTTCTTTCCAGAATGAGTTTGCAAATGACGTTTCAGGTCTCTTTGATATGTGTAACTCTTTTCACAATGAAGACAAGTGAAAGGCTTCTCTCCAGTGTGAAGTCTCATATGAATCTTAAGACTTTCATTATGTCTGAAACTCCTTCCACAATGTTGGCACTTAAAAGGCTTCTCTCCAGTATGAATTCTCAAGTGAGTTTTGAGGTTTCCTTTAAGTGTGAAACTCTTTCCACAGTGATGGCACATGAAAGGGCTTTCTCCAGTGTGAATTATTACGTGCCTTATTAGGTGTTTGCTGTTTAGGAAACTCCTTCCACACTGTTGACAAATAAAACAGTTCTCTTTTGAGTGAATCCTCATGTGGTTTTTAAGGCTTTCTTTACGTGTAAAACATTGTTCGCACTGAACACATATGAAAGGCTTCTCTCCAGTGTGAACTCTCATGTGAATCTTTAGATTTCCTTTGTGTGAGAAGCTCTTCCCACACAGTTTGCAGGTGCACAGCTTCTCTCCAGTGTGAATTCTCATGTGCCTCTTCAGACTTCCTTTTTGAGTGAAACTGCTTCCACACTGTTGACATGTGTAAGGCTTTTCTCCAGTGTGAACTCTCATGTGCCTTGTAAGGCTTCCCCTTTCCGTAAAACTCTTTCCACACTCTTGACAGGTGAAAAGCTTCTCTCCAGTGTGAACTCTCATGTGGACTTTAAGGTCTTCAGGTTGATTGAAATTCGTCCCACAATGAAAGCACCTAAAATAACTTGTCGTTTCTGTCTTTTGAGCTCTTTTTTGTGAGGAAGTCTTTTCAGTCTGTGAGCAACTAAAATTTTCTCCAGGTATGAAATCACTATGTTTCTCCTCTTTTGCTTCCTTTTCATTTAGTATCTCCTCTTTTAGTGGCTTCAGGTCTAAAATGAAAAGAGAAAAATATAAGTTATTCTCAGTTTAATGACCTGCAAAGGCCGAAATTAAAACACTGATATTTAAAACATCAAAATTAACAAAATTCTATACACACTAAGCTACTGAAAGAGGCGTTCCTGTGATGTCTGAAACTCATCAATGTTAACTCTGTTTTGTTGAGGACCAGTGTTTTCCCGTGGAATTAGGCTACTTCAACACTGTTGCCAGGTGTCGTTTTTGATGATATTTAGCCCTTGAAATGCAAATTTACCAGGGGAACCCAGACAAAAAATGTGTATTTTTATCCCCCAGAATGTGATTTTTAATGGGGGACCCATTTTGGCATTTCATCATGGCTACATCTCTTTTCTAGTTGTATTAGAGCATTAGACAATATAGACTAGGGGTGTTAAGATAAATCGGTTCGTGGATCAATTTTGCGATTTTTCGAATATATCGCGATTCTCTCTTGAACTGTTTCCAAGTTCAGTTTTTAACAGAAGATGGCACTGCTTGCTTTAGAAAAAGCCTGCTTGCTTCCAGTTCCTTACACACACACCACTTGAGTTAAAATCATCATTCATAAAGTTCAAAAAGGTTGAAGCGAATCACAGGAGTTCACAGTGGGCTGTTTACATTAATCTCCTGTCATAAAAGCATAAAAGCAGAGGAATTATTCAGTTGAACACACAAGTGCTCTTCTTCATGAGCATTTGAGTGTGCGGTTAAAACCTAGTCTAAAGTGCCATCTGCTGTTAAAAAGGAAACACAGAATTGATTCCAAAGAGAAACACAAATTTTACATACACTTTGCAGAATCTGCAAAAAGTGAATAATTTTAACGATATAAGAGGAATCACAAAATTTTAAATTTATTTATTTAGTAGCTCTATAAATAAACAATTAACATTTTCACATAATAGATGTTTACTGACCAAAATATTGACCACAAATCAAAATAATAACTGAATTAATAAAAATGACCCCGATCAAAAGATCCCACTTGTTCTTTACCCTTTGATTTATCATCATAAAATTGATTTTAGCAATGTTCAGTGAAAATTTGTGTATCCACATTTACTTTTTTCCCCCACATCTTAGCTCTAACCCCTTAGGATTTGAAAAAATTAGTAACTGCAGTAAATCTAGTGAGTAATCTATTATTCTTCAATTATGAAAAATTAAGAGCTTCCCAGGTGTACCTGAAAGCAGCATTTGTATTTGACTGGTCATGTGAACTTAACATGTCTGTCCACATGAGGTTGATCTGCTCCATGTCAAATAAAACTCCTTTAAGCCACTCATATGAGTTTGTTTAAAAATGTAATTAACTTCTGTAGAGGTTAACACTTTAGCAAGGACCAGATTAGGAGTTCAGCTTTAAGAATGAAAACCAACCTGTTCGTTCTTCAGTATCTTCTTGTTTCACTCTGAATGCTTCTTCAATCCTCACATCTTCACTCTCCTCTTTAATAAACGCCATCTTTATATGGCATGTGGATCTCAAATGCTTCACCAGGAGTTTTTCTGTGTGTTTAAACAGTCATGTTTAGTCAGATAAGATTAATGAACAGAAGGAAAAATATCCAAACTAAATCTCTGGGTGTGTCTCAACCAGCTCCCTAGTTTAGTAGTCAGCACACTAACGAGGGGGTCAATCAGAATATATAGTAATAATAAATAGTTCTAAATGGCCTGATTAGCCAAGACCTCCAAAAAATTCTAGTTCCATGAAAACATTTGTAATTGGTTTGAAAAGAGGTCATTATTCTTCCTTTTTTAAACACAGAATTAAATACAAAAGATGTGGTTTCTTTATTATTGATTCCAATTCAAAGGAATAAACTGAAACAAAAGAATTTTCTTAGTACAAGATTTGTGTATTCTTAAAAATTATTTAAATTAAACAACTTGGTTTTTAAATGTATAAAAGCACTAAATATATATTTTAACTTATGCCCATTTGTTGACAGAGATGGTAAACCCATTGCTGAGAAATTAGAAAACTTCAGGGTGAATGGAATGCATAAATATTTATACATTGTGCTCAGAGTTATCTTTTGTGGACCCCTCCAATCCTGTCTCTTCTTCTCCTTCTTTGCTGTTAAATGTTTTATATTAAGACATTGTTTAGGTGTAGGAGTTGGGTGATACTCTCAGCCAGGGGTCTCCATTTCTCTTGGTCATGCGGCAGTAAGGATTTGAATGAACGCAAAATTACACGAATCGTTTTTCGATGCATTTACATAATTTTGAACTGCAGGTGTCGTCAGCGTGCCATGTTTTGATCGCTTGGAGCGAAGGTTTTACTGAAATGAGGCAGCCTCAAATGTGCGCCCTACGGAGTGCGCCACCTTCAACATAAACAAGTAAATCGATTTGGAAAGCAATTTGTTTAGTTGACTGAAAAAAGGTCCGTTACCGGTATTTGCCAGCGCCAGAATTCGTGTTTACGATTCACGATATAGGGAGCGAAATGAGACGCACCTTCTCTGTTTCTCATACACTTTGCTCACAAAAATAATGTTCATTAGAGTTATATAAAGCATCACAATACTATATTTTACAATAAATGATTCATTTCCAGTTCTAGTAACAAATAATATACTTTGTGTGAAAAGTATGCATCTATTTAAACACTTTAAATGCTTAGAAACAAACCTTCCTTCAGTCGAATCACAGTCGCAGGAGCGCGGCGCAGCCTTGTGACGTCATTTCACCGGACCAAAATAAACGTCAAGTTTTTTAAATACATGTTGTCCAGCGATGTACTAAAATAACTGCCAGTGACAGTGTGCGCATCTAATTTGTGTGATTTTGTCTAAAATGTGAAGGAACAGATGTTCAAATAATGCTTTCTGCACCCAAACATAACATTTTTGCCTTTTAGATTGTATTTGTTAAGTCTAAATAACTCATTAGCATTAGAATTAAATTTAATAATTACTTGGAGGACCATAAACTCAACTAAACAATAATTTAGGTAGTGTTTTAGTAACAGGTGTAAGTTTCAACTAGATGTCCAGTGTACTACAAAATCAAGTGATGCATGATGCTGTGGAAACATCAGTCCTCAGTAACATTAATGTATTTATTTACCGGCTTATTTAGAATTATTTGTAATAAGTTAAGAGCACTATAGAAACGGAGTAAAACAATACTGAACAATACTCAAAAAAGGAAAACAAATAAATAAAAATATTATTTTGAGCTGCTAAAAATGCAATAATGTCAGATAAATAAGACACCAATTGGGAGCACACTATTTGTTTTAGGAGAAAAACAAAAAGCACGGTTTAAAGGGGCTAAAGAGGAACAAGTTATAAAAGAGATTGGTGATAAATATATGAATATAAACGCCAAAGGGGCATTTGTAAGGTCCAGAGGGCGCTGAGGAAGGTGAAAAAATGGCAATAACTTATTTATTAATTCATTTTTAAACTTAAAAAAAATGCTGAATTGGGATCTGTAATAAAGCTGCTATAAACAATATATTTTATTTTGGTACATTTGATAAACAAGTATGTTCAGTTTGTAGCATGATCATTTTTAATGTTTTTGTGCCCATCTGTGCACTTTTGTAATTTTAATATGTGAAAACGGGCCAGGACTTTTATTTTGGTTTGGCGACGTGAAGACGTAAGGCTGCGCCGCGCCGCATTCATTCGTCTGTTGATTTGAAATAAGAAAGGTTTTTGTATTTAAGTATTTAAAGTGTTTAAGTCAATGTGAACAATTCGGGTAAGTTCACAGTTTTTTTTTTTACACCAACTATGGAGTGAATTAATAGTTGTTGTATGTAATAGTTTAACGCTTTATCTATCAATAATGACCATTATTTTTGAGTTAAGCTCATCCGAAGAAAGGGTGCATTTTATTTTGTTTCCTGTATCGTGAGTCCTAAACATGAATGCTGGCAAACAGTGATGGATAGTTTTTAAACGGTAGTTTTTTAATTGCACTAATTGCTTAGCAAAAATGGCTCAGTTAAACCGGCTGAATTACTGGCTGGCCAAGATGGGTTTGGCTAATCACAATACCACTATAACCATGATTTAACCCGCATTGTCAGTGCGCTGACAATTGAACTAGGGAGCTGATTAAGATGCACCCAGAGATGTTTTGTGTAATTTTTTTTCTTCTTATTCTGTTTATCTGATCTTAAACAGGACAGTGTGTCCAAACACAAAAATTTCTTGATGAAGCAACTGAGATCCACGTGAAATACTGTTATGAAGATGGCATTTATTAAAGAGGAGAGTGAAGAAATGAGGATCGAAGAAGCATTCAAGGTGAAACAAGAAGATACTGATAAACAAACAGGTTAGTTTCTGTTCTTAAAGGTAAACTCATTTGATCCTTGTTACCTTTATAGAAGTGAATGATATTTGTGAAGAACTGCAAGTTGGGAATTTGTTTTAAAATCATAACACATGTTCATTTAAAAAAAATAATATGAAAGTAGACTTTTTTTTGGATGTGCATCTACAAAGAAAATTAAAATAATAATAAGAAGAAGTAGTAGTTTGTCTCGCAAAGTTTCTTGTGGAGTTAACTAATTTATTTACATATACATTTTGTATATTGCTTTAATGCCTAAAAATATCCAAGATATGATTTTTTTTTTTGTTGCTGTTGTTGTCGTCTATGTCGACCAGCTCTAGAAGAATAGCTATTTGGGGCTGGAAGCTAAGGAGTTTTTTTTCTACTAGCCTAAATCACATAAAGATCAAACATTATTAAAGACAAGTGAACAGAGAATAAAAAAAAAAGAACAAATAAACACAGTAGAACAAACCACAAGTTCTAGGTTATCTGTATAGAAACTAAGTAATCGAATGTAAAATAACATTAGTCTTTACTGTATTTTCTTGTTAAGTTTGATGTCAAGCGTCACCTCTTTCATGAATTCCGGGCCCAAACACTCTATCAGATGACACAAGAAAACAATAAACGGTGCTAATTATACACTCACAATGTGATATAATACTAACAAAAAATTATAATTCTACTCTTTAACTCCATACCGAAATCTCAGATAGCCAGACAATGAAAATACAAATATAAATAAATATAAAAATTATTTGTGTTTGGGATGCTGTGTGCACGGAGACTGTTGTGTACACTGTTAATTTGAAAAATGTTTAGCTTAAATGTTTAATATGAATAAACAGTGCTCATAAACGGCTGCTGAGATGGTATTCTCAAATGAAATGAGTTGGGGCTTGGACCCGGAAACAGGATTTGTTGGTGCATTCATCAGACTGATGGAAAATGAAGTGTTGCGATTTTGATGAAGTTGCGTATCATTACGCCTGCTGCACCCATGGTATGGCAGCAAAGTTCCTTGATTATTACGCTGGAATGAGAGTATAGTTCCTAGCCATATCGGCCTAGAAAAGAACAACTTTTCCTTTTCCGTTGGTCTTAGTACAGGATGTAACTACAGAAGAGTCAAGTTTTAAATAGGAAAAATATCAAAACTCTTTCGTCATTTTTGAGCGAGATGCTAACGGTCTAATCAGATTTAATGATCTATGCTAAAAGTGCTACCGCCAGACCTGGAGATCGGCTGAATGGATTTGAAAACGGTAAAACTCAACTGTTTAACTCTAGGGGAGTTGGAAAATTAGCCTATTTTCAAGAAATTGGAGTATTCCTTAAACAAGTAGATACAGATTGATCCTTGTTGAATCTACAAAATGTATTCGATCAAGAGCTGTGAGCAATTTTCTCTTTGTCTTTTGTTGTTTGACTAACATTAAGGACACAGACAGTGTCCAGGAATCACCAGTAAGCATGACTGTCGCTATGAGCTCCAACTCCTTAGCTAGTTTTGTCCTCTCCGTTTTATACAGCTCATGTATCCTAAGTTGTTGGATGCATTCCAATATGTTGTGCAGCTCTTCATTCTCAACTACGTAAACTGGCCTGAATGCGGTGGCTATCCATTTAGCAGTTGCTACCATTAATTTGCTGGAAGCTAATGCATCTGTTGTTTTCCACTGAACACTGTTGTTGAGCATAGTTTGTCAGATTTTAACAACAGGGCTAACGCTGATGGTGTTAGATGTATGCTTAGCTTGCACGTGATATCGTAGGCTGGATGTACTTCGGTGAACTAGGCGTGACAGTAGCAACACACATCCTTGGTCAATGTGCGCCTTAGAGTATAGGTAATAGTTTGCCATGGGTCAACTTCTAAGAAATCCATCCTAAAAACAACATATAGGCAGTTTCAGGTGAACGCTTATCTACTTGTATCAACTCTGTCTACTTGTGGCAGCAGTTAATCCTAGGTAAAGTCCATCATAGATTACTGAAATGATACAGGCATTGATTGTGAAAAGCCTGAGAATAAGACAGGGTGGCAAATTAAACAAAATTAGTATAAATTCCTGACTAATGTATAAGTTTTTGGTGTATATGCTCCCACAACTGAATTGTTTTCTCTTTGATCAGTTCACTGTAAATAATTACAACCTTGCACTGATGCGCTTCTGTGGGTCAAGCCATAATTTCTTTTATTTTTTTGAACCACCATGTCACGTCTGGGGTTGGGTATCATTTGAATTTTATCGATTTTTTTTTCGATTCCAATTCTTAACAATTCCTAGTTTTAATTCCAATAACATATAAAAAAAAGGCAATAAAAAATTAGGTCAGACATGTTTGTTCTGTATTTTTACAAAGCTTTCTGTTGCAGCTGAATAAAATGAGCAAAAAACAGCAGCCTACAGAACACTTAGGCCTAAGAGGAACATTTGGCTATGATTTTAACAAAAAATACCACAGCAAAAACAACTCGGACTAATATAAATTTTAGACATTAAATTATTAAAGACAAGTAAACAGTCAGTAATAAAAGAGGAACAAACAAATAAATGAGCAATAGTATAAATAAATAAAACTGACAACTTACAGGTACAGAAATTTAAGGAAGTCCACTTCCAAAACAAAGATTCACATGTAATGTACTCACCCACTGGTCATCCAAGATGTTCATGTCTTTCTTTCTTTAGTCGTAAAGAAATTATGTTTTTTGAGGAAAACATTTCAGCATTTTTCTCCATATAATAGACTGATATGGTGCCCCGAGTTTGAACTTTCAAAATGCAGTTTAAATGCGGCTTCAAACGATCCCAAATGCGGTTGTAAACGATCCCAGCCGAGAAAGAAGGGTCTTTTCTAGTGTAACGATTGGTTATTTTTATAAAAATAATACAATTTCTATACTTTTTAATGTCAAACGCTCGTCTTGTCTTACTCTGCCTGGACTGTTTTTTGTTTTTTTGTTTTTTGGTTCATGACAGTTAGGGTATGTCAAAACTCCCATCTCATGTTTTCCCTCAACTTCAAAATCATCCTAAATTGCTGTTTTACCTTTTCGTTAAGGGTGTTTGATCTTGTTTGCATGTTCACTTTGCAAAGACTGGGTTGGTACTTCTGCAGAGATGTAGGATGATTTTGAAATGATTTTTAAATTAGAGGGAGAAAATACGATTTGTAGTTTTTTGACATACCCTAACTGTCTTAGATTAATCCTCATTAAAGTTACGAAAGATATTCAGTCAAGATCAGTGAATGATTGGATTAACATTAATGTAAGGCAGCACGTTTATTAGTCTGCTGTCTCTTTAACACTGAGTGCAAGCATCAGTTTACTTTCACTTTCACTTTTCGACAAAAAAAACGGCTGTGTTTATGATGATATATTGATGTATTTTTGTGTATATTGGGCAGTAAATGTGAAAGAGAAGTCAGATCCGGCACCGGGACCACTGTTCACTGAGCTTGCATTTTAGATGTGTGCACTAAATTCAAACAGTGCTCAATTTTTTCCTTCCTGCGCTTAAAATGTTTGATTTTAACCTTTAAAATCATATTAAAATCCGAACGTAGGAATGTTAAGTGGAATCGAAATGCACGTGTCTTATCGAATACACGGTTATTAGATATTTGAAACCGGTTCTAAAATGGAACTGGTTCTCAATACCCAACCCTAGTCACGTCTCTTGAGTAGGTCCAAGTAGGCCCATTTTGTCCACAGGGATTTAGATTTTAACTTGTGTTTAACTTGTTTTTGTTTCTCTTTGCTCTAGACCTGATGATGCTGAAAGAGGAGAATAAGGTACTGAATGAAATAGAAGACAAAGCTCCGTATGAGAAACAACAAGGAGACCTTAAAGTTCACATTAAAATTAGCAATGGAGAGAGCCCTAACACTTGCCAACAGTGTGGAAAAGAGTTCCGTAAAAAAGCAACTCTTAAAGGCCACATGAGAATTCACACTGGAGAGAAGCCTTTCACTTGTCAACAGTGTGGAAGAAGTTTCACTCAAAAAGGAACCCTTAACAGGCACATGAGAATTCACACCGGCGAGAAGCCTTACACCTGCCAACTGTGTGAAAAGAGCTTTACAGCAGAAGTAAACCTGAAGTATCACATGAACAGTCACACAGGAGTTAAGCCGTTCATATGTGAACAATGTGGAAAGTTTTTCAAACGTAAGAAAACTCTTAGTTCCCACATACAGAAACACTCAAAAGAAAACTGTTTTACATGTCATCAGTGTGGAATGATTTTCCAGGACATAAAATGCTTTAACAGACACATTATACTTCACTCTGGGGAAAAGATGTTTGAATGCCAAGAGTGTGAAAAGAAATTTCGATTTAAAGTAAGCCTCAAGTCTCACATGAGAATTCACACTGGAGAGAAACCTTACACATGCCCTCACTGTGGAAAGAGTTTCAGACATAGCATAAGCCTCAAGACTCACGTGAGACTTCACACTGGAGAGAAGCCTTTCGCATGCTCTCAGTGTGGAAAGAGTTTCAAATATAAAGCAACCTTTAAGGCTCATATGAGAGGTCACACTGGAGAAAACCCTTACACGTGCAAACTGTGCGGGAATAGCTTCTCACAAAAAGGAAATCTTAAGACTCACATGAGAGTTCACACTGGAGAGAAGCCGTTCATATGCGGTCAGTGCGGAAAATCTTTCACACGTAAAGAGAGCCTTAATTACCACATGACAATTCATTCAAGAGACAACGGGTTAAAATGTCATGAGTGTGGAAAGTGTTTCCCAGATGAGAAAAACCTTAAGAGGCATGTACTAATTCACACTGGAGAGAAGCCTTTCACCTGCCATCACTGTGGAAAGCGTTGTAGATTAAAAGGAAACCTTAAGGCTCACATGAAAATTCACACTGGAGAGAAACCTTTCATCTGTCCTCAGTGTGGAAAAGGTTTCGCATTTAAAGGAAACCTTGAAGTTCACATGAGAGTACACACTAGAGAGAGGCCTTTTAAACGTCTTCAGTGCAAGAAGAATTGCACATATCAAAAAGACTTGAACCTTCATTTGCAAACTCATTCTGGAAAGAAATTGCAGTGCTCTGACTCTGGTAAGAGGTTTAGAAAAAGGAGCAATATGAAAAATCACCAGTGCGTTCACTCTGAAGGAAGGCAGTTTAATTGTAATCAGTGTAATAGAAAATTTATTTTGCCTTCACACTTGCAAATACATCTGAAAAGTCATGCAGATGTAAGACGTTATTTGTGTTCTGTGTGTGGGAAGAGATTTAAATGGCTTGGCAATTTTAAATGTCACCAGAAAATGCGTGTCTGTATTAAATCAAGGCTACGTTCACACCGCAGCTGAATGTGGCCCAAAATGGTGCTCTTTGGTGAGGCTGTTCATATGCCATTTTAAACGTGGCCCTTATAAGATCTGAAAAGTTGAAGCTTTTATTTCTTTTTAGATGTAGGTATGAATGCCTGTGGCCATGCCTGACTTTGGAATCAAAATATTAGTTACGTCGTGACATTTCACAGTGAGACAAATGTGTACGAAACATAAATAAAAGGACAGAATTAATGAAATAATGAACCTTGTGCTGCATTATTTGATTTAAGTTTTTTTTTTAAAAGGGCATTTCCACAATGTGCTTAAAGTGCTCTATTTTCACACACTAATTTTGTATGTAATGTACTAAAAATTATTCTTTAGTACTTCTCTAAAGAAATATTATTGCTTATTATTTATCTTTTTCATTTAGTCATAAAAACACTTTATAATAAGGTTCATTAGTTAACAACAGTAGTTACCATGAACTTAGAATGAACAATACTTCTATAGCATTTATCAATAATGTTAATTTCAGCATTTACTGATGCATTTTTTAAATCACAAGTTGTCAACATTAGTCAATGTACTGTGAACTAACATTAACAAACAATTTTATTAACTAATATTAACAAAGATTAATAAGTAGTCTAATAAAAGTATTGTTCATTGTTTATGTTCAATGTGTTGAAGTGTTGAAGTTATTTACATAATTAATCGATTAAGTGATGATTGAGTATTAGTGATGAACACCTGCTGTTAACTAGCAAAATCACAGAATGAAAGAGGAACAACAAGAACACAAAAGATGAGCAGAAACACAACTCCAACTGCCAAAATAGGGATGTATCTTTAAGGTTTTAACAGTGTTACTACTGATACTACTTATTGATCTGGTACTTTAATAGTATACTAGGTTCTTTTTTTTTTTCAAGAAAGAAAACTCCTGAAACAAATTAAAAATATAATTAACATTGCTTTATTTATAGCATTTTGATACTTTAGCAAAAACTAATACTAGGTTAACCAAAGTAAATAAAAAGTCTGTAGAGTGTTTCTGATTTTGTCCTTCAAAACTGTTTTTTTTTTATACTCTCCTCGATCCACTGGATGTGTTGGAGGATTAATGGCTGATTTTTAAAATAAATTTCATGGCTCAAGTGATTTTTAAGGAATTGGCCAATTCACTGATGTTTGAAGTTGTTTATTAACACGTTGCATCAAAAGCAAATAGACAGTCTATACTGGATACAGTTTACCAAAAAATATTATAAGTGAACTTTAAAGCACACATTTAAATAATAACCAAATCCATGTCATGACCCCTTTAAAATGTGTTCAAGTTGCAACTCCTAGTAAATGTTAAATTCTTCTTCTCTGTGAAGAATTACAAAAAATTTCATCTCACCTAGATTACTGCTAGTGATGTGTCGTTCTTGAACGATTCGTTTATTTTGGACATGGGAAGAACGAGTCGTGATTCGTTCAGTCGCGTATGCGCAACATCCTATTATGTTCTGTACTGG
This sequence comes from Labeo catla, assembly GCA_012976165.1. NCBI lineage: Eukaryota > Metazoa > Chordata > Actinopteri > Cypriniformes > Cyprinidae > Labeo > Labeo catla. The sequence goes on along the minus strand of VONZ01000554.1, from coordinate 333,357 downwards.
AATTAGTTCACCTGTTCCGAGTCTTGGGAGTTTTCGAGTAGTTCGTTCATCTTATGGGGCTGTCAAGTGATAAACGAACGACTCGAACCCGAAGACTCCATAAGATGAACTAATCAATTCTCTTTCCGGCTCACACTGCATAGGTTAAGCTTATGGGGCTGTCACGTGATGAACGAACGACTCAAACCCGAAAACTTGTCAGATAAGAGGTGAGGTAAACTAACATTGTAATTATATTTTGCTAAAATGAACGAAATGACTCGAAAAGATTCGTTTATTTTGCTGAACGAGATTCAAAGGTCCGAGTCAGTAAAATGATCTTGTGAATTGAACTTCCCATCACTAATTACTGCATAGCTATTCTCTCTGTGTGTTTACAAATAATTCCGAATGCTGCATCTAGGCTTTTGATGGTGTGGTGGCCAGAAAGAGCTAAGGTTCCCCGCAGCGCAGCCTAAACACTTTCAGCACCATGGAGAGCACCACCAGAGGAAGCCACAGAGGAAGGTTCAGGACCACGGATAGCTCCAACACAGACGTTCACTTTTGCAGGCTGTTAGAAAAAAGGGAAAAGGGAACAGAGAGGCCTCAGTAGGTTCTCAGCCGGGGAGGTGAGCAGATACTGAATGCCGAATTACCCTAAACCCGGACACAGGACAAGAAGCTCTGGAGGGCAGAGGCTCAGTGGGTTCGTGAGTAGCTTTGAACGCTTTAACTAACCCTTCATCTCTTCTGTCTTCCCTTTAGAGAGGTTGATCTGCTGCCCCAAGAATAAACCACAGAAGAAGGAAAAGCTTTAGTTACAGTTTTCCCCATCCTCTCACCTTATTGAGAAATAAAGAGAATTAAGTTTTGTTTCACCGCATTCCTGCCTGTCTATGTGGACAACCTCAGCTAATCTCACCAAATCATGTGTTCAAGGCTTGACAATGGGCAGATGTAAATATAAACACATCACCCCATTATAACTTATTTGCAATGGCTGCTGATCAAATTCAGAATACATTGTAAAATCTTGGGTTGCTTTCTGTCTGTAGGTTTAGACTGAAACATAGAGAAGTGTGAGCTTTTGCTATAGATGGCCTTACATTTTGGAATAATCTACCAGGGGTGCGTTATCCAAAAGCATTTTTAACCAACTATGGTCGCAAGTTCCATCATTACCAACACAGTTCAGCAATTTCCTGTAACCATAGTTCAAAAGAACATTCGCAAACATTGTCGCAAACTTGCGTGATCTGATACAGCTCGGGCCGGTTGCACCAGCTAGACGTAAAAAAGCTGAGTGTAAGCCCTACGCTGGGCTTTCCAACGTACAACTTTACGATAAATATTTACACCTGTTGCACCAGCTAAACTACGACCAGGCGCAATTACGCCCGGGGTAGACGATGCGCGTCCACGCAAACACATTCTCCCACAGTGATAGATGAGACGACACCCACGCTGCAATGGCTACAACTACTAATATAAAACTGAATTGCTTAGGACATCATAAGTGAAGACACCGCGAAATAATTTCATTAACTAAATATTTCCTAACATGTCCGCGTTTTTGTATCTGAGGTCTCCCTGCACATTCCCATGACATATTTCTTCAGACTAACACTAAAAATAAAGGCGACAGGTTAAGTAAAATATAATGAATGTAAAACAATGCTTCTCTCTAGAGTTATTTTTTTTTTCTAGCTATCAAATGAATACAATGAATGTCTTTCCTGAGGTAAATGTGAATTTACGTGACATTTGTCCATTTTAGCCTCTTGACGTCTTTCTGTGGCTAAAAAAACAAACACATTTATAAATTATAGCGTTTGTGATAGAATTGACAGAATTTGAAAACTGATATTTATCATTAAAAAGTATACACAAAACTTTTATTGGATGGCAGGAACGCTGCAAATGATGAGAGGAATTAAAGACGGTAAGTATTTCCAGCAAGATGTCGAATAGAAATATTAAGGGAAAACTTTAAGACAGTTATATACCGTTATCAGCATGTAGATTCGTCTCTCATTGTCTCTGAGAGAATTTGTGCCGGTAATGCTGTGTTAGCCGTAGTTTCTTTTTTACTTTCACTTTTATCAGTCTTGCGCAAAGTTTGCTTGTTGCATGCATGTGTTGCTTGACCCCTCCCCATAATGATTGTTTTATTATCCTTCCCGAAAAGACCATAAATATTGCAGTTGGCGTCTGCAATTAATAATTTAAGGCGTGACTTTTTATTTTACGCCTACGTTTGACTAGGCGTAAGATTTAGTCTCAGACGTAGCACTACGCCAAGATGGTGCAACGAGTATAAATTCTACGCACGACTTAAAGCGCATTTTCCGTCCAGCCTAGTCTTACAAACGGGCGTACGCCCAGCTGGTGCAACCGGCCTGGACCTGTGGTTAGAAGCATAGTCTACCTATTCATTCTCTCAAATAAAATAATGAACATTCCACTGCATTATTTGATTTATCTTTTCTTCTTTTTATTTATCATCTTTCATTTACAGTGTGGCATTTAACAGCAAGAGAGAAGTTTCACTCTTCTGCATCAGAGTTTACATTATATGGAATGAAGCAATGCCGCCATACAATTGAAACTGGAGGGCGTCAACTACAACCTCTCAATATTTGAAACAACAGGAATGGAGACTGTCAACTGCGAAGGAGTTTATATGTGCAAGACATACAGTCAAACCAAGAATTATTCAGACACCAGATATAATTTGTGACCTTGGGCCGCAAAACCAGTAAATTTTTTGACACTGAGATTTCCATTTATGTATTGTTTGTCAGGATAGGACAATGTTTGGATACATCTATTTGAAAATCTAGATTCAGTAGGAGCCGACAGCCTTATGTGCAGTGCGCCGACATGCAGTGCCGTTGCGCTACGGGCGTCCCGACTTCAAATCCCGCCCCCTTCTCTCTCTCCCACTTCACTTCCTGTCCTGTATGATCTGTCCTATCACAATTAAGGCAAAACGGCCAAAAAAAAAAATCTGGATTTTGAGTGTGGAAAAAAAATTAAAATATTGAGGAAATCACCTTTAAAATTGTCAAAATGAAATTCTTAGCAATGCATTCCTAATCAAAAATGAAGTTTTGGTAGGATATTTACAAAATATTTTCGTGGAACATGATCTTTACTTAATATCCTAATGATTTTTGGAATAAAAGAAAAATCAATAATTTTGACCCAATTTTGATATTTGGCAATTGCTACAAATATTCCTGTGCTATATAAGACTGGTTTTGTGGTCCAGGGTCACATATTTTATATTTTTTTACTAGTGGGTGCAGGACGTTATAGTTAATTTATGTCAGTGAGGATATCAAAACATAGTGGACTACCAGTAAAACCTATAAAAATTTTGGGAACAAAAATGATTCAGACACCTGACAATGATTTGCTTAAGTGTTTTTTATTTAATTGCTAAAGTGACTTTTTTTTACCTCATAGACTGAACAAAATTAAACATTGCTTAATAATTGGTCAACAAAGAATTGATAGTTGTGTAATTATTGTCATACTAACAGTTGTCTGAACAAATTCTGGTTGATTGTAATCCATTACATACCTTTCTATCAAAGTCATATTTTATTACCATTTTCTACTATAGCAAATAATCTCTGATAATGTGAAAAATGTTGAAGGTGTCTGAATAAATTTTGTTTTAAGTGTATGTACATATGATGCATATGACAAGACAACAGAAAACCTCCCAAAGTCTCCTCAAGTGGTGAATGATGAAAAAGACCATGAAGGTGGACAATCAGATTTGACCCACAATCAATTGCAGTGTTAACGTAACCTTAGCTTCACACAGACACGTATTTTCTGGTGCCATTTTAAATGGCTGAGCCATTTAAAGCTCTTTCCACACATAGAACACAAATAAGGTCTAACAAATGCATGGCTTTTCAGGTGTATCTTTAAGCATGACGGTAAATTGCGTTTCTTATTACGCTGATCACTATTAAATGGCGTTCCTCCAGAGCGAACGTGCAGGTGATTTTTAAAACTGCTCCTTTTTCTAAACATTTTTCCACATTCAGAATACTGCACTTTCTTTCTATGATGGGTTTGCGAATGACGTTTCAGTTCTGTTTGGTATGTAAAACTCTTTTCACACTGATGGCATGAGAAAGGCTTCTCTCCAGCGTGAGTTATTACATGATTCCTAAAGTGTCTTCTGTCTTTGAAACTTCTTCCACACTGATGACATGTAAAACAGTTCTGTCTTAAGTGAATCCTTAAGTGGTAATTAAGGTTCACTTTACCTCTGAATCTCTTTCCACACTGACCGCATATGAACGGCCTCTCTCCAGTGTGAATTCTCATGTGAGTCTTAAGATTTCCTTTTTGTGAGAAGGTCTTCCCACACTGTTTGCAGGTGTAAGGACTTTCTCCAGTGTGAATTTTCATGTGGGCATTAAGGGTTGCTTTACGTGTAAAACACTTTCCACAATGAGGGCATGTGTGAGGCTTGTCCCCAGTGTGAATTGTCATGTGGCTTTTAAGGCTTCCTTTACGAATGAAACTCTTTCCACACTCTTGGCATGTGTAAGGGCTCTCTCCAGTGTGAATTCGCATGTGGATTTTAAGGCTTCCTTTTTGAGTGAAACTTTTTCCACACTGTTGGCAGGTGAAAGGACTCTCTCCATTGTGAATTCGCATGTGGATTTTAAGGCTTCCTTTCTGAGTGAAACTTTTCCCACACTGTTGGCAGGTGAAAGGACTTTCTCCGGTGTGAGTTCGCATGTGGATTTTAAGGCTTCCATTTCGACTGAAACTTTTTCCACACTGTTGACATGTGGAAGAACTTTTCGGTCCTGTCTTTTGATTCCTTTTAAGTGAGGTCTTCTCAGTCTGTAAGCAACTAAAAGATTTTTCTCCAGTAATGATATCATGATGTTTCTCATACTGATCATTTTGTCCCATTTTATTCTCCTCTTTCAGCAGCATCTCAGCTAAAGTGAAATGGATAAATACAAATTGAAGTTTAATGGCACAAAGCATCAGAAATAAAAAACATGTTTGCTACATCCTTTACCCACCAAGCTACTAAAAAACATGTTACCTGTGATCTCAGAACATGTAGTCAGTTCTTCACTAAGGCAGTTAAAACAGTTTTTGTTCCTTCATGGATGGTAATGTTTTGGTTTGCTCATTTATGTTCCCTTGTGTCACTGTTCCTGTGTTTTTGTACGTTTATGATTAATTTTACGATTAAGAATCTGGATTTGGCTCCTGCACTTTCCTTGTTGCTTAGTTCAACAAACATTACAGCTAAAGAGAAGACATGATCTGTGATTTTGATGAAATCAAAAGTGCATCATTGGTCTTTAGCGTTTAGCAAAAAGTGATAGCAATAGCCTTTTTGTCTGTTTTCTTCTAGTCATGTAGCACTGATTTTAAAAAACACAGTGTATATTTACACTGTTTACACTAAAGTTCATCTTTAAGAATGAAAACCAACCTGTTTGTTCCTCCGTACTTTCTTGTTTCACTCTGAATGCGTCTTCAATCTTCATGTCTTCACTCTCCTCTTTAATAAACTCCATCTTTATAATAGTATGTCACAGTGGATCTCAGTTGCTTCACCAAGTGTTATTCTGCGCGTCTGGATAAGACAAGAATAATTAATAGTAAAAAAATAAATAAATCCAAAATCTTTAAGGGCATCTCAGTCAGCTCCCTAGTTCAGCCACCAGCACAGTTTAGCCCCCCTATGACGTCCTGAAACCCCCAAAACTTGTTGATTTTAACCATTCGATGCGTACAATCATAAGTATATTTAAACTTTAACTGCTAAATTCCAACTTGCTTTTGCGCCTTGTCTGGCACTGAGCCAAATAAACGCGCTCAGTGCTTTAAGCTTATATCACAACGGTTCAGTGTTTTCAGCCACATAAAACTAATGTTTCAGACATTTAAATGAATTACTAGCAAAAAATACATTTGTTAAATACACACTGATGTTTGTGACTTTGTTGATGCACTGGTGTGTAAGGAAAACGGCAATAATTATTTCAATTAAAATCTGACGACGTATTTTATTCATATATACAAATATTACCCCGATATTACCCCCCTTTAGCCCCCCTGACAATCATACAAGCTGGGGGCTTGTATGATCCCCTCCTCCTCCCCAGATCGTCGGACTGAGTGACAGCTATTTGTGTTAAATGTTTTAAATGGTTCAGATTATTAATAATTAAAACACACACATTATACAGGCACTTAATCATTTGTAGATTATATTTAAGACATTCTACTTTCATCAAAACGTTCTGCTAGTTTGTAAAAGCTTGTTCAGACAAACAAAAGTTTGTGTTTTCGTTGCAGTTACATTGTTTCACAAGCAGGTGTCGTCAGCGTGCAATGATTTGAGCGCTTCAAAATAGTGAATCACTCGGCGAAACAATCGATTCAATGAACTCGGAGTTTCAAAACGCTCCGTTGGGAATCGAAATGAGACGCACCGTTAATGCACTCAAATGACCTACTTTACTAAAAAAACGTTTATTAATGTTAGATGAAACATTACAGTGTTATATTAAATAATAAATACTTATTTTTACAATTATTAAATTTTCATTGATTTGAAGTTTAAATGGTCAAAAACCCAAACCTTTCTTCAGCTGAATTAGACGCAGCAGCCCGGCGCACCCTTCTGACGTTATACTCCTAGACCAAAATAAAGGTCCTCCTAACACGGGCTCAACTCCAGTAACGCAAATAAATAAAGCATCGTCGCTACTTGATTAACAGCATTATTTGTTGTGGTAAATTTTTTATTCATTATTGTAGATTTTTGAAGACCACCCCTTTTCCTCATTTCATAAATGAACTTAGAATTAATGCTTCACCCCTGTGTACAATTTCAAATAATAAGGCTATTACATTAGCTCATTTTTTCAACGAGTTTAGTGACTCATAATATTTTGTAACTCCTTTAGCAAAGTTACGTAAATGTTATTATTATTATTATTATTATTATTATTATTAATCTTTATTTATTTACTTATTCATTATTATTTCTTTTGTTTATTGTAATACATTTCATCTTGGTTTTGTAATTCAAATTTAACTACTGTCATAAGGTGTATATACTTTATAGTTGTGTATGCCTTATGTACTTGCAACTGTGTATTTTGATATTTTCTATTTTGGTTAAGCTAAAGCCTGTTTGGTTTGTACATTTTTTTTATTTTCAATAAAAATAAATAAATAAAGAGACAGCAGCGTGTGAACAAGACTTTTATTTTGGCCTGGCGGTGTGACGTCAAAAGGCTGCGCCTGTATCTGTTGTGATTTGGCTGAGGAAAGGTTTGTGTTTTAAGCAATTAACGCATTTAAATGTATACAACCCGTTCAGTTTATTTTTGTGAAATATGTATATTACATTGTTTATTATATAATTTGACCTTGTAATGCTTTATCTATAATTAATGCTATTTTTATGCTTAAAGCGCATCCGAATATGAGTAACAAAAAACGTCCATCTCATTTTGCTGCATTCATCAGTTCTTTTTGAACAGGATTTCGGTCACTGGCCAGTTGTGATGGCATAGATTTTATCGAAGTTCAATTGGTGTCGAAGAAGTCAACTGAGCCAAATGTTTACCAAAATGATTCACTGATTCGAAGCGCTAGACGACACCTATTGGTCATAACAGTGTAAATGCACCGAGCACACAAACGTGTAATGATGGCAACTTTTTTCATAAATGTTTTAATAATCTACAAACCAATAAATGTCTAAATATGAAGTGTCATCACATCTTTAATGGCCATTAACTATGCCTGATACCCTTTTCAATGCACTGACTACTGAACTGGGAAGCTAATTGAGACACACCAAGAAATTTAGTTTCTTTTTGATGATCTCCTGATGAAGCAAATGAGATCCATGTCATTTTTTAAAGATGGAGTTTATTAAAGAGGAGTGTAAAGATGTGAAGATTGAAGAAGCATTCAGAGTGAAACGAGAAGATGCTGAAGAACAAACAGGTTGGTTTCCAGTCTCAAAAGTGCATTTAGTTTTATCTTATTAAAATATTGGAACTTTTTAAAGAGAAACATGAAAACATGAAAATGTTGCAATTTATTAAAGAGGAGAGTGAAGACATGAAAATTGAAGAAGCATTCAGAGTGAAACAAGAAGATACTGAGGAACAAACAGGTAGGTTTCCATTCACAAACGGGCACTTAGTCATTTATATCTTATTAAATTGTTGGAATTTTTAAAGAGACACATCAAAACATGAAAATGTTGGAATTTGTTAAAGAGGAGTGTGAGGACATGAAGAGTGAAGAAGCATTCAGAGTGAAACAAGAAGATGCTAAAGAACAAACAGGTTGGTTTCCATTCTCAAAAATGCAACTAGCCATTTACATCTTAGAATGTTGCCCCCTATAGAACTTTTGATATTGGTAAGATATTTAATATATGTTTTTGAGGAATGTCAGGTAAGTGGCCTAAGTTCTGTGTAGTGGCTGGCATAGAGCACACTAAAGAGCAGTGACAAAAAACACAAATCACCACAGGAAAAAACTGACTGTTCTATACTGTTGATAACTGCTTGCTTATATATAAATATCTTATGTGCATTTGAATGGTCAGTTGTGTCTCAGAGAAGCTGCAAATATTCATTATACTGATAAAGCAGTATTTGTGAGCTCAGCACTGCTTTGATTACAGCTGATACCGGGGAAACCACTATTTCTGCCACTCCAAAAGCGCATATTACCTAGCGCATATACAATAATATTACCTAGTTTTTCATTTCAGTTTTGTACACACTGGATTGAAATTTTGGTAAATGTGATAATTACTACCTGAATTTTTAGGAGTTAATTTGATTATGAAATGCAGTTATCACTTCTGTAAATAACCTAACTTGGTGTACAGAACAAGAAGCATTTAAAAGGAGGATTGACAACCAGATTTAGCTGTGTATGTGGTCAAAATGACTTCTGTCCATGATCAAAATAAGTTTTTGGATGATCATCAAATTAAGAGTGTCTTTATAGTTTGAAAGCATAGTTTGTATTGCACTTTGAATTTGAATTTTCTCCTTCATAGACAATTAATTTTGAAATATCCAGGATTAATGCATTTTTCCCAGTGGACTAACATCATGATTAACAGCAGTTTCAACATGCTTCTAGAGCAGAGCGATTAGTGACATTTCTTATGCATGTTGTAAGACATGGTGCTTTATGTTGGTTTTGCTGCTTTAAATGTGTACATATTTTGATATCTGTTGCTATATGCCATTAAACTGGGGCTAACTTGTATTTTTCTCATTTTTGCCTTAGGCCTGATGCCACTAAAGGAAGAGAGTGAACAACTGAATAAAATGGAAGAGAAGGATCAGGATGAAAAACATCATGATTTCATAACTAGAGAAAAATCACAAACTGAAAAGACTTCCTCACCAAAAGAAGCTAAAAAGACAGGAACAATAAATTGTTTCACTTGCCAACAGTGTGGAAAAGGTTTTACTCAAAAAGGAAATCTTAATGTCCACATGAGAGTGCACACTGGAGAGAAGCCTTTCACATGCCCTCAGTGCGGAACCAGTTTTACACATAAAGGAACCCTTATTACCCACATAAGAAGTCACACTGGAGAAAGCCCCTATACCTGCAAGCAGTGTGGGAAGAGCTTCTCACGAAAAATAAGTTTTAAGACTCACACAAGAATTCACACCGGAGAGAAGCCTTACACATGCACTCAGTGAGGAAGAAGTTTTACACATAAAGGAACTCTTAATACACATTTGCAAAGTCATACTGGAAAAAGCCCTTACACATGCAACATGTGTGGAAAGAGCTTCTCACGAAAAGAGAGTCGTAAGATTCACATGAGAATTCACACTGGAGAAAAGCCTTACACGTGCACTCAGTGTGGAAAGAGTTTTACACATAAAGGAACACTTAATGGCCACATGAAAACTCACACTGGAGAGAGTCCTTTTACCTGCAAACAGTGTGGGAGAAGCTTCTTACGAAAAGAAAGTCTTAAGACGCACATGAGAATTCACACTGGAGAGAAACCATACACATGTAATCAGTGTGAGAAAGGTTTCAGATGTAAAGTAACCCTTAATTACCACATGAGGATTCACACAAGAACAGTGCTTCAGATGTCATTTGTATGAAGGCTGTTTCACTGATAGGAAACACCTTAAAGGAGAAGTCCACTTCCAAAACAAAGATTCACATATAATGTACTCACCCCCTTGTCATTTAAGATGTTCATGTCTTTTTTTCTTCATTCGTAAAGAAATTATGTTTTTTGATGTTTCTGCATTTTTCTCCATATTATGGACTGCTATGGTGCCCCTATTTTGAACTTCCAAAATGCAGTTTAAATGCAGCTTCAAACGATCCCAAATGTGGTTGTAAACGATCCCAGCCGAGAAAGAAGGGTCTTATCTATTGAAATGATCGGTTATTTACATAAAAACAATTTAAATATTTTTTATTGTCAAAGCTCATCTTGCCTTGCAGTCCTTGAACTCTGTGTATTCTGCCTCAAGACAGTTAGGGTATGTCGAAAAACTCCAACCGTATTTTCTCCCTCAACTTCAAAAATCATTTCAAAATCATCCTACATCGCTGCAGAAGTATAGACACAATCTTTGCAAAGTGAACATGTAAAGAAGATCAAACACTCTTAACAAAAAAAAAGGTAAAATAACGATATAGAATGATTTTGAAGTTCAGGGAGAACATGAGATGGGAGTTTGTCAGCGTACCCTAACTGTCATGAACCGGAATAAAAACAGTCCAGGCAGATTAAGACAAGACAAGCGTTTAGCATAAAAAAGTATATAAATTGAATTATTTTTATTAAAATAACCGATCCATTTCGCTAGACAAAACCCTTCTTTCTCAGCTGGGATCGTTCACAACCGCATTTGGGATCATTTGAAGCCACGTTTAAACTGCATTTTGAAAGTTCAAAATCTGGGCACCATATCTGTCCATTATATGGCGAAAAATGCTGAAATGTTTTCCTCAAAAAACATAATTTCTTTACGACTGAAGAAAGAAAGACATGAACATCGTAGATGACAAGGGGGTGAGTAAATTATTTGTAAATTGTTGTTCTGGAAGTGGACTTCTCCTTTAAGATTCATGTAGTAACTACACTGGAGAGACATTTTTCATCTGCCAATGTGGAAAGCAGCTAAGCAGTGGTTTAGCAGTTTAAAATGCCACAAGAAAATATTTTTTTGCTAAAGAAACTATTAAGTGCATAGATTTATTGTATATATGATTGATTCAGTTTAATACCTCAGAAACAAATTGTAGAAAAATGTCACAGGTAAACATGATTTCAATTTGAGTTGGGTCATCTATCGTGCATTCATAAGTAAGTGCCACACCTTAAGTACCTTATTGCTGTTATAAAGCAGTTACCACACAATGCAAATATTAAAACCAAAAATGTATGTAGTGATGTTTCTTTTATTTTAAGTAAACTCATTGAATGCTATCCTTCTGCAGGGAACAAAATTGTTCCTGACAGTGACAGGTAATAGCAGGAGAATGTTTTTAAGTCTAACATGCCTTATTTTATGGAGCTCGAATAAAAACAGAGAACAGAAACTGTTTCCATCCACTGTGTCATTTATTTTTTTTAACACCATATATGACATTTTATGACACACAGGCATCTGCTTATCTCTCAGTATAAAAAAAATGTCTGTGTTCTGTCCTTTAAGTTAAACCAAACAAATTTGCTGCACAGTGCCTTTACAGGCAGGATTGTAGATGGCTACATTTTAATCTATTAAAACTCTTTGACTTTCAGATACACTATAAAGTAGATTGTCCAACCCAAGTCTACTTTCTAAACTAACTACTAGAGAACATGAAATGCTTACTTCCAGCATATTTATTGGGCATTTCATAACAGGTTCATACTATATGTTTGATGGTGGCATGTCATTTATTGGACAAATGGGATGTGTAAAAATAATTAAAATAAACTGATTTAAAAAACCTATTAATGTGGCATTTTGAGAGGGGCAGTGGAGTTTTAACTATACAAGCCTTACACAAATATTAACATAAAACCAGTATGTGGGCACACCATATTTGCATGTCGAAAACTGCTTAGTGAAAATTAATAAATATCAGCAGTACAGCTTTGTTATGCTGAAATAATAATAAAAAAAACGTGATACACAAGTGCATTTTGACAAACTATAAAATACAAGTAACAAACATAATTTTAGAAAACACTTAGTTTTGTTTGTTTCATTAAGCCATATTGCTTCAAGTTAGAACACAATCACATGGTTGAATTCGTACCACACTTTGGGAAACGACTGAAACATGACTGTTTTGCATGTTAGATCTCACATTTTAGATAAAATACACACTCTTTCATTGGTGTTTTCGACATATCACTGGACAACATGTATCAAAAGTGTATAATTCAACTCTGAACAATACTTCTGACATATCTTTTATTATTTTTTGTGTGTTTTCTGTATTTCTATGCACCTTTGTGAGGTTAGCGTGTGAACACTGAATGGCACTTTTATTTTGGTCGGGTGATGACGTCATAAGTGTGCACCGCGCTCCTGCGTGTGTGAGCAAACTCTTTAGATGTGATTCGGCTGCACAAAGGTTTGTTTTTACGTATTTAATGTGTTTAAATCATTGTCAACCTGTAAGGCGTTTTAATGTTTAAATGTTTAATGTTAAAATATCTTTGTAATTAAGTGATAGTTACTAAATGTGAAATTGCACTACTTTCTCTAACATCTCTCTAACATTCGCATCACCACATGAGTAACGGAAAAGGTGCGTTGCATTTCTCTCCTTGTATCACGAATCAGTTCATGTTAAACACGAATTCTGACACTGGCAATTAGTGATGGAACAAACGAAGCTTTTTGAAACTCAGAGTCAGTTGAAGTAATGCTTCCCAAACTGATTCACGCAGTAAATTTAAACTCGGAGATCGCGTTTGTCGGACGCCTGCGTCAGTGAGAATGTCTTATTTCAGAATGTAACAGTTATAGAATTGACTGTAATTTCTCGTGAGCCGTAAATCACTGTTTTTGTTTTACTGTGTTTGGGTTGAAGCGCGCGAATCACCTTATGTTGGGGACACCTGCTGGTCACAATGGCAGTGGCACCTTTACAAACAATACATTAAAACACGTTAAAAGTATAATTTGTTTGTAAATCGTTGCATAAACTGCTTAGACCAGACTTTAAAAAGTTATTCATTTTTTTAAGACTGGTAAAAACTCAAGTTACAAAAGGATACACTGGTCATAAATCCAAAAATTTGGAACCGCTTACCCCAGGGGTCACCAAACTTGTTCCTGGAGGGCCGGTGTCCTGCAGAGTTTACCTCCAACTTTCCTCAACACATCTGCCTGGAAGTTTCAAGTATACCTGGTAAGACCTTGATTCGCTGGTTCAGGTGTGTTTGATTAGGGTTGGAGCTAAACACTGCAGGGACACTGGCCCTCGTGACCCCTGGCTTACCCCATGGCCAACTGTTTTTTGGTCAAACTAGTTCTTAGTATAGTTTCTATGTTTATGCATCTGGTCCCAGGCCATTTAAGAATACTATCACTCTTGCCAGTGTGCTGACTAATGAACTAGGGAGCTGACTTTGACATGCTCAGATTTTGTTTGGATTTGTTTTTTCTAAAAAACAGCTTTTCTCCAAACACAGAAAAAAACCTTCTGGTGAAAGAAGGGAGATCCACATGATGTATTAAAGATGGCGTTTATTAAGGAGGAGAGTGAAGAAATTAAAATTGAAGAGGCTGTCAGAGTGAAACAAGAAGATACTGAGGAACAAACAGGTTGATTTCCATTCTTAAAGCTTGAGTCTGTGAATAAGCATGTTGGCGTCACATAACCACCAAAATACTAATACTCCCTTCATTCATTATTACATGTCACACATTAATAGCTTAAACAAAGCGGTTATTTTGTGTAATATTGACTCTAAATATCTATCTGTTGAAAACACTGAAAGCCATTAACTCCAATCATTTAATTATGGAACTGTATCTAACAAAACATACAGGCAACTGTAAGTAAAAATGAGTGTTAAACATTTTGTATCATTATAATTTCTTAAAGCTGCAGTCCATAACTTTTTTTTGGTTAAATATGGTACAAAATCAATGGTGTTCAAAACTGTCTTATTACTTTAGCCCAATTCACAACGGTTATCTAATAATAATGTTTTATAATTTGAGTGGTACTAGTAGGTTTTCACCTTCTCTTAAATGAACAAATCATTCAAGAATGACCCATCACTATGCTTCATTAGAACAGCAGACCCTCATGTACAACCAGTTGTAATGTATGTGCCATGTGCCAAACTTGCCTTTGCTTGTATTTCATGTGCTGTCCTGAAGCACAACACATACCCTGTTCAAACCCCCACCGCTGAACATCTTGTCAAATGTTGCTGCTATGGGACCCTGTCATTTCTTGATTGTGCAGAAGTAGTTGTTGATGCTGAAATTCTTTGTCCACCCAGTGAGCAGTCAGGCTCATCATTGACATTAAGCTTACATTAGATGTCCAAATACTAGTTGTAAAATTAATTGCAGCGTCACGTTTGGCTTGTAACAAGGTGTATGTGTGACATGACAAGAGATTAAAAAAACTTGGGGTAGCACAATGTCGGAAAAGTACCATCTACTTGGAATTGCGTAGTTTGGGCTGAGGTAATTTATCAGATTTCTAAAGGCTTTGTTCTCAACTCTGTAAAACAGCTGGTAATCCAGAGCTATAAATTACATAATTTTCCTAATATTTGTTTTGGTCTTTTCACTGCTTGTACCAAGGAAAGATAGCAGAGGCTAGCTTTAGCCGCTTTTCCTTTTTTTTTTTTTTCCCCTTCAAACTGGGCATGCTCGGCCGGGTGATGGTGTTTTAAATGTCTGATTAGGTTTGTTGTGCCGAATGTTTTCGTGGTGGTACCCCCACTGTTTACGTTGGCCTTACAAATTTAGCAAATTGCGAACTTGTCACTTTCACACGCTGTGGAAAAACTTCCACGCCGACAACATTTTCACATGCGGCTATGACATCATTGCTGGCACTGCTGCTAACAGAACGGACCAGCTCGGAATCTGCAATACGACCAGCTGATCATGCAAAAAAATCACCTGATTCTGGTCTCTGGCCATTCGATCTGTGCATCTCTAGAGACACCATCATTTAAAATGTCAATGCCATTGACTTGTATTTAGATACACAACAGGATTTTTTTTTCATGGCACGTCAAAAACACATGCACTGCCCTCCAAAAGTTTGGAAACACACTAAAAAAAAATGGGGTTTTGGAAAATATTGGCATGAATCCTTTTTAATTTGTGATAATTTTGCACTGGTAAGGGACACCACAAACTACGAAAACATATTTTATTACATAAACAGTTTATACATAGAAAAAACTTACATTTTTTATTCATCAAAATATCCATCAATAGCAGCTATTACAGTGCTGCATAATCTGGGCCTAAATTCATTTTATTCTAAACTTAATTGGCAACCAATTGTTGAAGCTATTAAGGTGTGCTGACCCAAAAATCTTTGAAAAACCTGGGCCAAGTTTAAACCAGTAACCAGGCATCACAGCTGGCAAAGGGGCATGTCTGACTTCGACATGTATATATTGCCATTATTATGTAATCAAAATGAAAATTATTATTGCTGGTGTTCAATGATAATGTCAAGTTACTTTAATGTATTTGCACCAAAAAAATAATAAGGATTTATGCTGATATTGTCCAAAACCACACTTTGCCAGGGGTGTTTCCAAACTTTTGGAGGGCAGTGTAAATTCATTAAATAAATGTCCTAATTCAGCTAAAGCCTAAATCTGGCTTTATCTAAGACCTGTCTATGAAACCAAGCCTTAGTATTATTTTGTCATTTGCAAAAATAAAAAAAGCAATAGAGATCGGATACTTAGGACCTAAATCATGCTAATGCTTGTCTACAAATTGTGGCCTTAGAATTATATGGTTCTGCATTCTGAGCTCTTTTGAGAGATTGAGCTTCAAAGTTTTTGCTTTCCATGGACTTCTGTAGATAAAACCATTTTTGTTTTCTAAAAAAGGCCCAAAATGTACACAGCTTACAAACGAAACATCACATAATGTAAATAAGTTTGAATAAGAATGTGAATAACTAAATTTTGACAAAAATGTCAGATAGAACATTATAATTCTAAGGTGACGAAATATCCAATGTAATTCTAAAGCTATTTAAGAAAATGTGGTTTGTATTGTTGAAATATCTAATAGCATTAGATTGTCACTTGTAACTTTAATTATCATAGTTTGTGTGCTATGGTAAGGCTTAAATCCTGACTGAAATTGTACATGAGTACTGTTTTTCTGCAAAAATGAACATATGAAATTACACTTTTTTTTTTTTCTAATTGACCTAAAAAAAAAAATGAATAAACAATACTAAAATGTTATGAGTTAACAGTAAACGCCACTTTAAGTAGCTTAGTGCATATAAGATCTTCAATAATTATTGTATGTTTTGATGCTTTAAATGTTTCAACGTCAACCGCTTTGTGAGATTTAACTGGTTTAATTTGTATTTGAATTTTTCTAAGGTCTGATTTCGCCGAAAGAGGAGGCTCCAGAACTGAATGGAATAGAAGAGAAAGACGAAAAACATCAAGATGTCATAACTGAAGAAAAGTATTTTAGTCGCTCACAGACTGAAAAGACTTTCTCACAAAAAAGTGGTCAAATTACAGAAACTAGAAGTCATTTCAGCTGCCAACAGTGTGGAAAGAGTTTCAGTCAACACAGAAACCTTGAAGTCCACATGAGACTTCACACTGGAGAGAAACCTTTCAGCTGCCAACAGTGTGGGAAAAAATTTACTCAGAAAGGAAGCCTTAAAGTCCACATGAGAATTCACACTGGAGAGAGGCCTTATACATGCCAGCAGTGTGGAAAGAGTTTTACACATAGAGGAACCCGTAATGCCCACATGAGAACTCACCCTGGAAAAAACCCTTTCAATTGCACAGTCTGTGGAAAGAGCTTTTCGCGCAAAGAAAGTCTCAAGACTCACATGAGAATTCACACTGGAGAGAGACCGTTCGTATGTGGTCAGTGTGGAAAGAATTTCAGATGTAAAATAAGCCTTAATTACCACATGAGGATTCACACAAGAGGAAACTCTTTTAAATGTCATCAGTGTGGAATAAATTTCACGGATCAGAATCAGCTTAAGAATCACGTAATAACTCATGCCGGAGAGAAGCCTTTCATGTGCCATCACTGTGGAAAGACTTGCTCGAACAAAACAAGCCTTGAGGTTCACATTAGAGTTCACACTGGAGAGAAACCTTTCACCTGCCCTCAGTGTGGGAAAAGTTTCACAGTTAAAGGAAACCTTCAGACTCACATAAGGGTTCACACTGGAGAAAAGCCTTTCTCGTGTCATCATTGTAAAAAGTGTTTCACATATAAAAAGGACCTACAACGACATATGCAAACTCATTCTGGAAAGAAATTGCAGAGTTCTGAGAGTGACAAGAAGTTAGAAAAACTGAGCAGTTTTAAAATTCACCTGCACATTCGCTCTGGAGGAAGCCAATTTAGTTGCCATCTGTGTAATAAGAACTTTCTTTTGCCATCACACTTAAAGATACACATGAAAAGTCATGTATATGCGAGACCCTATTTTTGTTCTTTGTGTGGGAAGGGTTTTAAATGGCTCGGCAGTTTGAAATGGCACCAGAAAATATGCATCTGTGCAAAATTAATCTCGATTGTATAGAAGCATTGTTTACACATTGTTTCACTTAAATACCTCAGAATCAAAATATTAGATAAACTTGCATTTTCCTGTGAAATGCCACAATGTGAAATTAAAATTGTAAATAAAAGGACAGACATTTGAAAATTTGTTGTCCATTAGAATTACTCTCTTAGTAGTAGGGAAATAGATTATTAGACTGAAAACTGATTACCTTTTTATATTATAAAACACTTTCAGAATAATGTCAATTTTCATATTTAATTATCTACCTTATTTTACAATGCGGAAGTAAGCTACTTTTCTTTGAATATGCGAGACTTCAGATTAATTGGCCACTATAGGTATCTGTGTATATCTGTGCTACAAATCAGTGTGTTTCTGATTATGATAATAATGTAAGATAATAAGAAATACCATATAACAAATAACAAATACCAGTTTGCAGTATCCAGGGAGCATAACTGACTGTTTCTCTACAGCTAAAGTAATTAAGCGAATGACGCAAGAAGCCTTCCACGTTCAATTTACAAATGCCTGTGCCCGCTCCTATAGCCCGCTTATTTTTCTGCAGGCTTTTTACTGCACAAAAGTAGAAAAAAATAATGATTTTATTCAGCCTTTTCTTCTCTCCCGGGACAGTCCTCTGCCATTATCGAGAGTACCATGATGCATAATTTGTATTCCAAAGATGAACGAAGTTCCTACAGGTTTGGAACGGCATGAGGGTGCAGACTGCGTCTTCTACTGGTAGCATTATCCTACATTTGGTTCTCCGATCTCGAGTCACTCTAGAAGAGCTTCCTTGGGAGATCCTGATCAGAGAATGTTGGCTTTCCCAGGCTGAAAGCAGTGTGTGATATCCCTGGAATGCCTCAGAGAGATGGAAAGTTGGGACTGGTTATATTCCAGTGCTGCTGTAAAGCCACTGCTGTAAAGACTAAAGAGAAGTCAACTTTGTTTTTATATGCAGACTCGTCATCAGCCTGGATGAGGCCGATGGCTGTAGTGTCATGACAGAGGGGTCTTTTGCTATAGGGAGATGAGAGGGTTTGTATTACTTACTATTGGAGAAAGCGTAATGGCAATAATGGTAATAACCAAACGCATTACAGCCTTGATGTCACTGAATATTAGTCAGAGATGTGCGACACTCAGTCGCCGTTTACGGATTCCATAAGAATGAATAGGAAATGCCGCAAGCTGAATCCCACCTGTTGCAAAAAGTCAGTGACTTCTCTTATGAAAGAGCATTTTTTCATGGTAAACTCAAAAAAATAGTTCAATCCAACATGTGAAACACATTGAAGATTAGCAGATTGGCTGTCGATTCATTAAATGATAAGCCATTTCCTCTAAAAAGCTGTTTATTCAGTGTAGTAAAGCCTCTCCATTGACATCCTCTGGTCTCCTTTCCCATGTACTGCCAGACCGAAAGTGTTAGCTTTAGCCGTTATGCTTTTTCAGATAATGGATGCAGGCTTGCCTTCTAGTGGCTTTGGTGCAGTCATTCGTGTAGAGCAGGGGTGTCAAACTCAATTCCTAAAGGGCCGCAGCCCTTCAGAGTTTAATTCCAACACACAAACCATGTAGTTTTCAAATAAGCGTGAATGACTTGATTAACTGGATCAGGTGTGTTTAATTAGGGTTGGAGCTAAACTGCAGGGCTGAGGCCCTCCAGGAAGTGAGTTTGACACCCCTGGTGTAGAGGGAGAAGAGTAGTGGGGAGAGAACAAAACCCAGGGGGGCACCAGTGCTGGCAATGAATTTTGCAGATAATGCAGCTTGGCATATTGTTACTACTCTCAAAACTGCGACTCCCTCCATGGACCTTGAAACATCTTTTCTGATCAGCAGGTTCAGTGGTGGGCTTTTTTTTATTTTTTTTTATATATCTATTTTAACTTCAATCACTATTTTCACTTGGTGTAAATGGCATCTAATAATATTATTAGATATTATTAGCAGTAGCAGTATTGTAAAGTTGCTTTAACACAGGGGTGTCAAACTCTTCGGCCCTGCAGAGTTTTGTTCCAACCTTGCTCCAACACACATACTATGCAGTTTTCAATTAAGCCTGAAGGACTTGATTAGTTGGATCAGGAGTGTTTAATTAGGGTTGCATCTAAACTCTGCAGAGCTGCGGCCCTCCAGGACCAGAGTTTGACACCCCTGCTTTAACACTTTGCATTGCATAAATTAAATGGCCATGAGTAATTATTAACCATTCCGTTTTTTTTAAACTGCTAGAAACACTGGTTAAATTTCTTTGAAACAATTTTGTGAATATTTCTCATTTAGCGCCATGAATATGCATGCAAAATTTCGACTTTGAAATTATTTAAAAATCAAATAATAAAAAAACTATTGTAACTTGTTAAACACTAACATATTAAATACATGAGAAATTATGAAATTTAAGAATCAATGTTCACCTGAAATTGAAAACTTATCTTATGAATCATCTAAGGCAATAAGCGAAAGGGATAAAAAGTTATGGCCACAGGAGTTCATGTGTAAATGACAAAAGAAAATAGAAAGACTTCAGGCAAATTAATAAATTAGATTAAATTATTAAGTGATAAAGGATCCAGGCCCATATTAAGCTACACTATAAACATACCCCTATTTTTTTTTTCTTTAGATACAAACACAGGCAAAAGCAGAAACAAGCAATAGAATATGTAAGCAGTGATATGTAAAATAACGCAATCATCAAACATTAAACAGCATATAAATCAAAACTGCCTCATGTTACCAAATAAATTATCAACACAGAAAGCAGTATAGGAGTGTGCAAGCTTTAGGAGTATTGATGAAAGCAATTTACTCCAATATCAAATTCGATCCAGACTTACTCTTTGACAAAAATGTGATTATCTCAGCTTTTTGTTAAATTAAACTTATCCACATTCAAGTGTTGATTTATAAAATGCATGAAGATTGAATAAAAATGTTTATTTGTTCTTTTGATATGCTGCATGTTCATAGTTTGGGGACCATGAAATTTTTTTGTAAATTATCAAAAATGCCAGCAGTGAGTGGCGACTTTTTAAAAAAAACATTGGTGGGGAAAAGGTTAATATGACACAGATATGTATTTTCTGGTGCAATTTTAAACTGCAGAGCTAGTTTAAATCTCTTTCCACACACAAACACAAAATAGGGTCTCACATTTGCATGAATTTTTCATTTTATTAGTGTGATGGCAAAAGTTATTTTTAAGTCATGACAAATAAATCTGCTTCTTCTAGATTAAACACAAGTGATTTTTTTTAAATGATTCCTTTTTCTCTTACAACATGTGCAATTTCTTGCAACAACAAGTCTGTAAATGTTGTTTAAGGTCTCTTTGATATGTAAAACTCTTTTCACATTGAAGACACGAGAAAGGCTTCTCTCCAGTGTGAAGTCTTATGTGAGTCTGAAGGTTTCCTTTTTGTGAGAACTTCTTCCCACAGTATTTGCAGGTGTAAGGGGTTTCTCCAGTGTGAGTTCTCATGTGGGAATCAAGGGATGGTTTATATGTAAAACTCCTTCCACACTGAGGGCACGAGTAAGGCTTCTCTCCAGTGTGAATTCTCATGTGATTCTTGAGGCTTAATTTATGACAGAAATTTTTCTCACATTGATGACATGCAAAACAGTCCTCTCTTGAGTGAATTTTCATGTGGTAATTAAGGGTTACTTTACGTGTGAAACTCTTTCCACACTGATCACACGTAAACAGCTTCTCTCCAGTGTGACTTACCATGTGGGAATTAAGGTTGTTTTTATGTGTAAAATTCTGTCCACACAGTTTGCAGGTGTAAGGCTTCTCTCCAGTGTGAATTCTCATGTGGACTTTTAAGTTTATTTTTTGAGTGAAACTGCTTCCACACTGTTGGCAGGTGAAGGAACTCTCTCCAGTGTGAATTCTTGTATGGACTTTAAGGTTTTGTTTTTGAGTGAAACATTTTCCACACTGTTGACAGGTGAAAGGTTTCTCTCCAGTGTGAACTCTCATGTGGACTTCAAGATTATGTTTTTGCTTGAAACTCCTTCCACACTGACGGCAGGTGAAGTTGCTGTTAGATATGGTCTTCCGAACTCTTTTTCGTGAGGAGGTCTTTTTAGCCTGTGTAAATTCTTCTCCATTCATGAAGTCATTATGTTTCTTATCTTTCTTATCCATTTCACTGAGTTCTTGACTCTCCTCTTTCAGCACCATCAGGCCTAAAGCGAAAAAGACAAATACAAGTTACAGTTTAAAGGTACGAAGCAACAAACATTAAAATCAAGCCATCATGTATGCTAGATCCTAGGGGTGTGACAAGACACTTATCCCACGTGACAAGACACGAGACTGGGTTCACAAGAACGAGAGGAGACGAGATTTTTAAACATCGCTGATTGGCCATAATGTTCACGCATTCAACAGACATGACTGTGATTGGGTACAATGATAAGTGCTTCACGCTCCTCACCGAACGCTCACACATAAGCACAACGGGAGCATTTGAAAGCCATCATTATCATTGTAGCCAATCACAGTCATGTCTGTTGAGCACGTGAACACTATGGCCAATCAGCGATGTTAAGCCGATTTTTAAACAGCGCTCAAATGTGAGCGGAAAATGGACGTTTTTAAAATTTCAGTACCGAAAGTACTGAACCCGGTACCTTTTGACAACCCTATGATGAAATATATAGGGAAAATAGTCTTTTATTCAACTGAAAAAAGACAAAATGCAAAAAAAATGTAGGTGCATTTTGAACTTTATGAAATTAAACTTCCATTAATGAATTATGTGCAGTAATAAACAACATTTAAACAAGAGCTTCATGACTCTGGATAAATTAAGAATCCCAGCTGTCTTGAATAAATTGGAGAACGATTCTCTTGCAATTCTGGAGAAAAAAAGATTCGAAAACTAAACAAAATAACATAATTTACTAGTGGTTCTAAAAAACTGTTCATTGCTTAAGTCTCTTAAAAACATATTCATTTAAACAAAAAAACATTCAATGAAGGAGTCAGTGTCTCACTTCATTAAGACTTGTTTGCCTATTGAAATCTTCTGAATGAATTATTCAATGACATACTTTTTTTTTTTTTTTTAAACGGGCAGTTGCCGCCACCTCCTGGCGGAAGAGGATAAGCGTTACTATACATACAAGTGTTGAGATACTTCAGTTTTGTAGACAATGAATGTATTACTGTAGACAATACGCGTTTATACCCAAACTCTAAACTTTTATCCCAGTACTTGTTATTTAAATGTCTGTAACATGAAAAATAAAAATTCTAATGTGGTTGAAAAGTGGTTTGTGTTGCTTTTTCTGCGTTCACATTTACCCCGACCCTCCGATTCATTAACATGGGCAGCGACAAAACGTGCTTCTCACGCTCCACTGACACTCACGTTGTGAAACACACTAATACACATAGCTAAGTCATTGTCATTCAGGAATAAGATCGCGTGGGTGTTTGAATTGAGATACTTTAGATACTTTAAGATACTTTAAGGATTAATCGTGCAGCTCTAATGTTTTAGAAATGCAAAATGTTTTGCAAATGATATCGTCACAAGAGCTCACGAGACACATCGAATCTCCTCACATTCCTACTAGATCCTATACTCACTAAGCTACTGAAAGAGGTTACTTGAAATCTCAGAATCCCAGATATGGCACAATGGAACACATGACTATGTTTCTTGGGCTGTACAAAATGCTATAAATCCAGTGGTTCTCATTTCTGGTCCCGGGGACCTACTGCTCTGCAAATTTTGGGTGCTTCTCAAACAGAAAGCTGCATCCTTACAAGGGCTGCATATTTCGGTTGCCACGTCATTAAGTGTTGATTAGGGCCATCTCAAATGGAAGGATGCTTGAAAGGCAGCCTTCATTTCGTGAATGCCTTTGGTGACAAAAGATTGACTTAAAAGGCATGAATATATTTATGATCATAAAGCTAGTTTCTTAAAATAGCTTGGTAACTTTGCAGGGCTAAAAAGATTTATATATTGATCTGTATTTACTTATTTGCATTTAATGTGCTGTTCACGTATCTGTAAAAGTAGGAGAAATGTATCTTCCGGTGAACCTTACAGGTTCTGAATATTTTGGCTTCCATGTGTATTGCACAAAAAAGTGGGGGGAAAGCAATAAATCACACAAAACATACAATGTAACATTGATCCCTCACCTTTTACAGGTCTCTTTATGGTAAATTAATTTTTTGCATAATTAATAGATAGAAATTAATAGTTTTCAAAGTTTTCTGTTGAGAAAGTAGATATTGGGTTTAACAGTACAAAATTATTGTTTTATTTTAGGCAACATCAGTATTGTTGTTGTTATTATTGTTGTTGTTTATTTAATCCATAACATGGTATAATCACAAATGACCAACTTTGACCGTATTTGTCTGGCCACGTGATCTCAATATGTCAACATTTTAATAAAGATCACCAGGTTCACCTTTGAGAATGGAAACTAACCTGTTTGTTCCTCAGTATCTTCATGTTTCACTCTGTATGCTTCTTCAATCTTCATGTCTTCACTCTCCTCTTTAATAAATGCCATCTTTATGATTTTATATGCCACATGGATCTCAGTTGCTTCACCAGTTTTCCTGTGGGTTTGAACACATTTTTGTGGTTAATATTAGATTAATTACCACAAAGAAAAATAAATCCAAACTTAATCTAAAACTATGGATGTGTCTCACTCAGCACCGTAGTTCTGTACGTTAGTCAGGGTACTGGGCTGGCAAGGGGTCAGAACAGTGGTCATCTCCAGTTTACCTGATTATTCAGGCACTCCCAAAAGAACACTCAAAACTAGCACTACAACGTATTTTAAACAAACAAAAACAACAACAAAAAAAGATCAAACATTTATCATGAAAACAGTAGCAACTGGTTTTGTGAAATCATTCAGTGTTTACTGTTCTCGTTGCATTCACACTGTTTTGAGCAGCAGGTGTCTTAACCGTGCAGTGACTCATAAGATTCGAATCAGTGAATCATTTTGTGAAGCAATTGGTTCAGTTGACTCGGAGTTTCTTAAAGCTCCGTTTCTCCATCACTACCTGCCAGTGCTTGAATTCATATTTAAGATAAACTGATTTACTACATACAGAGTTACAGAGCGAAATGAGACACTTTTTCTGTTACTCACGTGTGCATTCACGCTTTGTTCACAAAATAGCTTTTAATGGACGTTAACTAAAGAAATGACTTCTTATTGGATGTAACGCGGTAACATTTATCATCATTTGTAAAAACTATTAAACACAGTTGAAACGTTTGTATCGATTTAAACATACTAAATACCAAAAACTCAAACAAATTAAAACGCAGCCCTTTCTACAGCCGAATCACAACAGACACAGGAGCACGGTGCAGTCTTATGACGGTATGTCTCCACACCAAAATAAAAGTCCTGCTTATACACTGTGTGTCTAAATACAATACATACGTACATTAAAGTGATTCCAAAGGAGTTCGGAGTTGATTTTTGGTTAAGGTGTTGAGCACTTTGAATCAGAATTAGCTTTATTCGCCAAGTTTATGTAAACACACAAGGTATTTGTTGTGTTTTTTGGGAGCTCCTGATACATACATACATGACATATGAACAGAACTGCATTTAAATAAGTAAGACTTTGGAGTGTTGGACAGTTTAAATTTTTCTACGAACCCTAAACTTCAGCATAATATATGATTATGTGTGTATGTTTATGAGGACTTTTATTTTGGTCTGACAATATGACGCCAGACGCCTGCGGTCTTGTGTTTGTTGTGATATGATTCTGCTGAAAAAAGGTTTGTTTAAAGTTTTTTTTGTCATAACTGTTCAGGCAATGTTATAATGTATACAATTGAATTGAAAATTTTAATACATCATTTAACATTTATTGGCGTTATTTATTAATTTTGTGAATAGATTAACGTTACATGCACAAAAGGTGCGTCTCACTTCGCTCCCTATAGAGCTGACGGACCCATTGTCAGGTCCAAAAGCACATTATTTGCACAGCTTTTAAGATTTATGTCTACTGTCTGGCAGAGTTTAACTTAAGCCTTCATCAAACACACTTAAACCAGCTTTTCATGGTTTTCGGTATCACAGGTGGCTGTGTTGAAGCAGGTTGGAAACTTTGCAGGAGAGCAAAGCAAAATTTCAGTTTTAAGCTTTGTCATTCTGCAATATATGGAGACATACAAAAGAACTAAATATCGTGCCTCACTGGACCAGGGTACTACATATATAAATATATATTAACAAACATAAAACAAAAAATAAATATGTAAACATATTGTTGCCTAATGGTTAGAGAGTCAGGCTTTTAACCCAAAGGTTGCTGGTTCGATTCCCGCACCAGCAGGAATTGAAGGTGGGGATTGTGAATGAACAGCTATCTTTCCACCTTCAATACCATGACTGAAGTGCTCTTGAGCAAGGCATCGAACCCCCAATTGCTCCCGGGCGCTGCAGCAATGGCTGCCCACTGCTCTGGGTGTCTGTTCACAGTGTGTGTGTGTGTGTGCGTGCGTGCGTGTGTGTACTCGTGATGGATTAAATGCAGAGGACCAATTTTGAGTAAGGGTCACCATACTTGACAATACGTCGTCACTTTCACTTTTCACTTTCACTTTCATTTCTGGTTCAAGATTTAGGAGTTTGTAGGGGTTGCTTTTCAGAGGGGAGGTGGGTGATCGGAGTTGAACCATGTTTATAATTGTATAAACATGATGTCTGTAAAATCTGTCTTATTTATTTTATTTTATTTTTTTATTTTATTTTATTTTTTTTGCCATTTACTCCATTTAAGACTATTAATTATCACTCTGATAATCATCCTTACTTGCTGATTTAGGGAGCTGATTAAGATGCACCAGGAGATTTAGTTTGGATAATTTATTCATTTATTTATTAAATCTTTTTGTTAATCATTTTCATCTTAAACATGACAAATTGTCCAAACACACAGGAAAAACCCCTGGTGAATAAACTGAGATCCACATGACACATTATGAAGATGGCTATTATTAAAGAGGAGAGTGAAGACATAAGGATTGAAGAAGCATTCAGTGTGAAACATGAAGATACAGAGGAACAAACAGGTTAGTTTCCATTAATAAAACGCTTACCTCTACAGAAATGAAATGAAATGCAACAGAGAAGCTCCTAATTTTAAGTCAGGCTTTTTATTAGGAAAAATAGAATGCAGGTAGTCTAAACAAAACAGTTGTTTTGGGCAACATTAAACCTAATTTCTTCTTCTGAAATAAACAATGAAAACCATTAATTACTCTCACTCAGTGCAGTAGTATTGTGAGAGATGTGTTTGTTCAACTGGTCAATCTTTTCAGTTAAAGAGAGATGCAAGGCTCCAGATTGCCAATGAACAACATTTTTGCTCTTAAAGTTTTATTTATTGGTATTTCCAGTACAAATCATATTCTAAAATACCTCAACCCTCACCAACAAATCCCTGGGATTACATCCATGCTGGCCATCTGTAAGAGTTGAAAATTTAAAAGTACTATATGCATAAACACTCAACTATGTTTATATGCAAACATAAGTATGCTTATATCACAACCTTATAATCAGATAAAAAGTTTTGTTCTGATGAGTTCCAGATGCGAATGGAGGAAATTTGTCTGCCTCATGTAGTAGTCAATAGCAGCTAAATCAGCTAAGCAAGCAAAGAAAGACATCGCTGCTGAAGACGAACTGCATCATGTGAGCCTTGCTTAGCATATGTGAGGAACACAGAGCTGCTTCTACTCCATTTTGCATCTGGAACTGAAGCTCATCAGAACAAAAGTTTGTCTGGTTATGCTTTTATATATATATATATATATATATATATATATATAGTATTTTACTCCAGTTGTTTTTAATCCTGGTCCTGTGGTCCCACCATACATTTTATATGTCTCTCTTATTTAAGACACTCAGTTCTGTTTATGTAGCTCTCTGCTAACAAGCTGATGATCTGGATTTGATTAAATAAAGGAGACATACAAAATGTGCAGAGTGGTAGGCCTCACGACCAAGATTAAAAACCACTGCCTTATTGTATATAGGATAGGATGGTCTATACGGCATACATGTTGTGGGTTTTGATTCTTTGAATGTCTAATATTTCTATGTCTTTTGCTTTGTGCCTTTAAACCGGAGTTAATCTGTATTTGTCTTTTTTCATATAGACCTGATGACACTGAAGGAGGAGAGCCAAGAGCTGAAATATGAAATGGAGTACAAATATCAATATGAGAAACAGCATGATTTTATGACTGAAGAAAAATCCTTAAAGACAGAAAAGACTTCCTCACAAAAAAGAGGTCGGAAGAAAGAAACTAAAAGGTATTTCACCTGCCAAGAGTGTGGAAGGAGTTTTGATCAAATTGGAAACCTTAAAGTCCACATGAGAATTCACAAAGGAGAGAAGCCTTTTACCTGCCAGCAGTGTGGAAAGTGTTTCAATGAAAAAGGAAATCTTAATACCCACATGAGAGTTCACACTGGAGAAAAGCCTTATATCTGCCAACAATGTGGAAAGAGTTTCAGTCAAAAAGGAAACCTTAAAGTCCACATGAAAATTCACACTGGAGAGAGCTCTTTTACCTGTCAACAGTGTGGAAAGTGTTTTACTGAAAAAGGAAACCTTAAGGTCCACATGAGAATTCACACTGGAGAGAGCTCTTTCATCTGCCAGCAGTGTGGAAAGAGTTTCACTCAAAACGGAAACCTTAAAAAACACATAAGAACTCACACTGGAGAAAAGCCTTACACTTGCAAATTATGTGGGAAGGGCTTCACACGGGAACTAGGCCTTAGTTATCACATGAACATGCATACTGGAGAAAAGCCGTTCGTATGTAGTCAGTGTGGAAAGAGATTCACACGTAAACTGACCCTTGAGACCCACATTAGAACTCACACTGGAGAGATGCCATTCGTGTGTGGTCAGTGTGGAAAGTGTTTCAGATGTAAGGAAAACCTTAATCACCACATGAGGATTCACTCAAGGGAGAGCTATTTTATATGTCATGTGTGTGGAAAGAGTTTCACGTACATGAATCGCCTTAAGAGGCATTTAATAACTCACACCAGAGGAAAGCCTTTTATGTGCCATCACTGTGGAAAGAGTTTAACAAATGAAAGAAGCCGTAAGACTCACATGACAATTCACAACGGAAAGAGACATTTCACATGCCTTCAGGATAAGAAAAGTTTAAGATATCGAAGAGGCCTAAAACATTTGCAGATTCACTCTGGACGAGGGGGATTTAACTGCAATCAGTGTAATAAAAGATTTCCTTTGCCGTTACACTTGCAGATACACCTGAAAAGCCATGCAGATGTTAGACCCTATTTGTGTTCCACATGTGGAAAGCGTTTTAAGTGGCCTAGCGATTTACTATGGCACCAAAAAATACGTATTTGTGTGAAATTAAGACTTCGTTCACAACACAGTTAAATGTAGGGCAAAATTGGGGCTTTTTTGTGAGTCTGTTTACATGAACTTTAAATGATCAGGTATTTGCCAAACCAGTGATGCTTCTACAACAATCACCCTGTTTTTCACTTCCTTTGTCTCTTAATTTATTTGAATTAAACTTCTATTTGCTTCACCCTTTTGTACTTTGAGACGTATTTTCTTCACTCATGTGGCCATACCTCACCATCAATTTCGCAATAGTTTTCAACTGCTGAGTGGTTGTGGTGGAAAAATGTTCAGAGTTTTCATGTTATTAGATTTTTAACAAAAATAAAATTTATACCCAGGGGCGTTTTACCCCACCTATAGGGCAAAATGCCCCCCAGTCTGACAAAGCCATTTGCTTTAAACATTCACAGCAAAATAAGAGTACAGGCAGTTTTAGCTTAGAATTAAAAAGAATATAATCAATAATTATGAATTACACAATTATAATAGCCTGTTTGAAACATTTCATTAGTCGGTGATAACGTGAGGTAAATGTTACATATAAAATTCAAAAACTTTTATGTAACAAACTAGTTAGAATTAATTTGATGGAAAAACAAAGGATTTGATGTTCAGGACAGAATGTCTATAGTAACTGATCATTGCCCCTTGGGAGTTTTACCTCACTGACTGTGTTAGAAAAAAAAAAATATTTTTACATAAATAGCAGATACTCCCTATCTACAGGCCATCATATGTAACTGTGATATTCTACAAAACAACAAGCTGTAAAACACTTTTTTCCTTACTGCTGAAAATAAGATCATTTACTCTGAAATCCGTTTTCTCTCCGGTACATCAGCAGTGTGAGCTTCGTGGTGAAAACCTCTACATCACTCTTGTCAACGCAGTTGTAGCATAGTTACAATAAAAATTTACCTTAATCTTGCGGTTATTTTGGGAAAATAGTTGGGGGCGTTTTACCCCATGGGGGCGTTTCCCCCCACTCTTCCCAACTGTGTATAGGACTTTTATTTTGGTCTGTGTGTTACGCCATAAGGCCGCGCCGCGCGGTATCTATTGTGAATCGCCTGGAGAAAGGTTTGTGAATTATAGCATTTAAAGTGATTAAATTGATACAACGTATTCATGCAATTATGGTTTGTTTTTACAAACTATGTATATTTATTACTATTTATTGGATGTAACATTGCGTTCTAATACTTTCTGTTAAGCAAGCCTACGCTTGACTAACAAAACGTGCATCTCATTTCGCGTGAAATCAGTTTATAGTAAACAGCCGAAGGCTGCGAGAAAAAAAAAAAAACATTTATTTATTTTTTCATTTTATACACCTGCGATCAGATTTCACTGTGTTTGTTAATGTGGTGTGTCCAAACATGTACCTGCAGGGCAAGATAAATTACAACGTTTACAATTTCTATTTGTTTTGTTTTGATAGAAGTGTTGTTTATTCAATATAATATATAAATCATGATAAAGGGTCATGACATTGTTTTTGAAGGCATTGGCTAATCAGGTAATTTAAGACCATTAATTATCACACTGACTGTGTGCTACAGAACAATGTAAGTTACTGAAATGTACTTTGTTTTATGTTCTCATCTTAAATAAACACTCAGAAAAACTCCTGGGGGAGCAGCTGAGATCACTTGACATACAGTTGTAAAGATGGCGTTTATTAAAGAGGAGATTGAAGACGTGAAGATCGAAGAAGCATTCAGAGTGAAACAAGAAGATACCGAGGAACAAACAGGTTGGTTTTTTTATTTTCTTTAAAGCTAAACTCGGTCATTTAATCCATATTATGTTTTCTTCAACAATAATAATGATATTTTTGAAGGATTTGAAATCAGTGCTTTAAAAAAAAAAAAAGTGGTTTTACTTGACATAACGCATGTTGCATGGTGGACTCTCATGTTGAGGTCACATGACCAAACAAATACTAATGCTGCCTTTAAGTGCACCTGAGAAGCATTAGTTATAACGTCATGCCATGTAATAAATTAGAAAGAAATGTGATAGTAGTTTAATACAGTAATTTTGTGTAACATTAAACCCAATATCAACTTATGAACTGAGCAGAATGCAAGCCATTAGCTTATATTACTTAAATATGAAACAGTGTCTAACAAAAGTGTTTATTTTGTACAAATCAGATGGGCTGATTGATTCACTTTTGGAAGGGCAGTGGTTTCCCTAGTAACTGCTGTACACAGAGTAGCTCTGTGATCATAGCTAGTTTGTGTGGACAACATTATTTGATAATCAAATTGAATTTTTTTTTCTTTTGATAGTATTAATTAGTTAATGCAGTTGGAACATTCACTCTGCTAAGCTGTAGGGTTGTGCAGTTTTTTTGCAGGTTGTGAGGAAATTAGGGTTGTCAGATGAAAATTTTTAATCGTGTTAATTACATGATGTTTCAATTAATTAAGCACAAAATAAATTTGACTCTGAAAATACCCACAAAAGATTATTTAAAGGTATTGTGTTAAATGAGAAAGTATCAATTACACATTATAAATTGTAACTTCAGAAAGAAATATTTCCTTTGATTCAACATAAAAGTTATTACGCATAAACATTTTTTTGTTTATACAATGAAAGTCATTGGTAACCAAAACAGCTTTGTTACCTTTGCTACTCCAGCAGCAGAATAATTAAAGTTCACCATACAAAAATGAGGTTGCTACAATTTTTACAGATATTATTGATTTTGATAATGAACATAAATTTATATCTGCATCCTACCTCAAGCTACTATCAAATATGTATTCTAAAAGACAAAAAAATGTTATGCTATTATTAATATTATCAGGCAACACAAACCTGTTTCTTGATTTGAAACAGTATTACTCAAAAAATTATCCGTCCAGAGTTTTTATCATGGTTTATTGTCAAACTGGTAACCATTTTGTTCCTACTATAAATAAGTGCTCTTTTCTGTCTTTCTGTGTAATCAATTCATAATCTGAAGAAAAGTTTGACTTCTGATCTGTTTCTGTCTCTGTAAAACAAGTTTGTATTATTCTGTAGTTGGTGTATGAATGAAATGGTTTACAAATACTCTTAAGAGGACACTATTTTTTTTAATAGTTTAGACATCAATGGCAGTGATTGCTCTATAATAAATCAGTTCCACTGGGACAAGCTGCTTGATAAATGACAAGTAACCTTTTTTGGACTGCAGATTTTTCAATGAATCCTAAGTTAACAATACTGACTGTTTTAAAGATTGTTCTGATTTGTTTTGACTATTGTTTTGAAGGTACTGAGAGTTCATTTAACACCTGTTTTGGTAGCTTAGTGCATAGGATTTAGCAAACATTTTGATTTTGATGCTTTGAGTTACTAAATTGGGGTTAACTTGTATTTGTTTTTTCACTTTAGACCTGGTGGCCCCAAAAGAGGAGAGACAAGAATACAATGTGAAGGAAGACAAAGACAAGAATGAGAAACATCATGATTTTATAAATGAAGAAAAATCCTCTAGTTGCATTCAGACTTCCCCACAACAAAGAGCTCAAACGACTGGAAGTAATTTCACCTGTGGTCAGTGTGGAAAACGTTTCACCCAAAAAAAAAACCTTACTATGCACATGAAAATTCACACTAATAAGAAGCCTTACTCATGTCCTCAATGCGGGCAAAGTTTTACTCTTAAAGGAAACCTTAGTAAACACCTAAAAATTCACACTGGAGAGACCCCTTACACCTGCACAGAGTGTAGGAAGAGCTTCTCACGAAAAGGAAGTCTTAAGACTCACATGAGACTTCACACTGGAGAGAAACCGTATACATGCCCTCAGTGTGGAAACAGTTTTACACGTAGTGGAACCCTTAATACCCACATGAGAATTCACACTGGAGAGAAGCCTTATATGTGCAAACTGTGTGGGAAGAGCCTCTCACGAAAAGAAAGTCTTAAAACTCACATGAGAATTCACACCAAAGAGAAGCCTTACAAATGTCCTGAGTGCGGCAAGAATTTTACACGTAAAGGAACCCTTAATTCCCACATGAGATTTCACAATGGCCCTCACTTTTCACAAAAAGAAGGTCTAAAGACTGTGAAGATTGACACTGAAGAAAAGCCATGGAGTTTCACAAACAGGAAACGCCTGAAGAATCATGTAGTAACTCACAACAGGAAAAAGCCCTTTGTGTGCCCACACTGTTTAAAGTGTTTCACATTTAATGGAAACTTGAAGGTTCACCTGAGAATTCACACTGGAGAGAAGCCTTACACATGTGATCAGTGTGGAAAGAGTTTTAGGCACAAAGTAACGCTTGATTACCACATGAGGATTCACACAAGAGAGAACAGTTTTCTATGTCATCAGTGTGGGGGGAGTTTCACAGACAGCAAAGAACTTGAGAACCATGTATTAACTCACGGTAATAACACTGGAGTGAAGACTTTCATGTGCCATCACTGTGGAAAAGTTTGCATAAACGCAGCAAACCTTCAGATTCACATACGTGTTCACACTGGAGAGAAGCCTTTCATCTGTCTCCAGTGTGGAAAGAGTTTCTCACGCAAAGGAAACCTTCAGACTCACATAAGGCTTCACACTGGAGAGAAGCCTTTCACGTGTCATCAGTGTGAGCAGTGTTTCACATATCAAAGAGACCTCACACGTCATTTGCAAACCCATTCTGTAAAGAAATTACAGGTTTCAGAGTATGACAAGAGGTTTAGAAAAAATCACCAGCGCATTCACTCTAGAGGAAAGAGATTTAATCGTGTTCGGTGGAATAAAAAAAATCTTTTGCGATCAAACTTACAGACACACCCGAGAAGTCATGCATTCGTGAGACCCTATTTTTGTTCTATATGTGGAAAGATTTTTAAATGGCTCAGGAGTTTTAGATGGCACCAGAAAATATGTGTTGTGCAAAATTAAGTTCAGGTCAGGAGTTCTCAACTCTGGCCCTTGAGGTCCTGCAGTTTAGCTCCAACCCTAATTGAACACACCTGAACAAGTTAATCAAGGTCTTCGGGATTGCTAGAAAGTTACAGGCAGGTTTGATCAAGGTTGGAGCTGAACTGCAGGACAGTGGATCTCGAAGCCCAAAGTTAAGAACCCCTGGTGTAGGTCATCACTTACATGTTTGATTCAGTTAAAACCTCAAAACTATTCATTGTTAGTATTATTGATATTATTAATAATCATTATATTAGTTGTGATTATTAATATTAAATATTAGATGAATAAAATTCTGTTGCTGTGAAATGCCACAACGTAAACGAGCAATCAGAAAAATAAAAGGATGGAAACTGAATGAAATAATAAACACTGCATTATCTGATTCAATGTATGCTTTAAACGTGTGTTTTCATTCTGAATCTGAATTTAGCTACTGTTGAAGTTTCTGTGATGACATCTGGAAGCTGGTTCCAGTTGTGGGTAGATTTTTTTTAGCAGCATTGCCACTTTCTTTCTATGATTCTAGGGCCATATTTACTAAAAGTCTGTATCAGACTAAAAGTTCCTCGTAATACTACGATCAAGCTACATTCACACTGTGAGCCTTAGTGTTCAATTTGCTCAGATCAGATTTTTTTTTATATAGCTGTTCACATTTTGTTCCTATATCAGATTTCCAGTGTGAACAGATCATGGTTCTGAACTGACCCGTGTGTGCAAAAGAACTATACGAATAGGGTTGCCAGGTTTTTACAAAAAAATCCGGCAATTTGATTTTCAATACTAGTTCACAATGAGCCCAATCCCGTTTTTGGGTGCTAAATGTCACATTAGTGCTGTCAACTCAACACATGGCTTTGAAAATCAACCCGAGGTAACGGTAAAAAAGGAGCACAATTCCACAGGAAAACTGTGGTCTTGGCAACACGTGCACAGCGCACTGTCATACAGAAGTAAACAGAAAATATAAAGTACTGTCAGGAATTATGCATTTATTTATTGTGTGATCTGCTGCAGAAGCCAGCAAAATTATGCACTGCCAATATGAATAATAAAGACAAGGATGTGACGGAAGATATTTTGCTTGTATATACCCTGATAGCACACGTACATCACAGAGACGTCTATTTGATGTCTGGATTTACATCTGCAAGACATTTTTTTAGAGTATTTACTCATCTGCAATATGTCTATTGGACGTTTCCTATCAGATGTCAAATGGACGTATATATATTTTTAAGATCTTTGTAATTTAGAATGTATATATAAATCCGATATATGTCAGACGTTTGTACACAACAGATGCTTTCCAGATCAAGAGATCTTTAACAGACATCTTGCAGACATAAGTGTGCTATCTGGGTAGAGTTGTCACTGTTAATACATGAGTTCTGACACATCACTGTACATCCACTAACTACCTTTTGCAACTGTCTTGATAACTTTGGGTGTGTTGAAGTGACTCCTGTGAGTGCAGAATTGTCACAAATGTTGATCTAGAGCAGGGGTGTTCAACCCTGTTCCTGGAGATCTACCTTCCTGCAGAGTTCAGCTCCAACCCTGATCAAACACAACTGAACCAACTAATTAGGATCTGAAGGAGCACTTGATAATTACAGACAGGTGTGTTTGATCAGGGTTGGAACTAAACTCTGCAGGAAGGTAGTTCTCCAGGAACAGGGTTGGGGTGATGTAAAAGTTGCATGAATTCCGATAGGACTGTTCACACTGCGATCACATTGCAAAGACCTGTATCGGATTTAGTACCACATACAGAAGTGGCACAAATCAGAATTGTAAAGATCAGATTCCATGTGGTTTGTGCTGTTCACACTGTCATGAGAAAAAAAGATCTGTAAAATGTGAGCAAAAAAAAAAAAAAGAACAGATTTGGGCCACATTTGCCTGCAGTGCGAATGTATAATTTGTATACTTCGGGCTTTAGGAGGTTTCATAGTGGTAAGATAAAAATCTTTGTGAATTTGGCCATAGATATTGTCCATAGATATTGGTGTCAGTTCACACTACTGTTAACACTTTATCTGACAAGCGGATGTGAAGAGACCCGTTTTCTGGTTTGGTCAGGTGACATTTGACATATATCCTACTGTAAAGATTTCTAAGCTGCAGCATCATTCCTAAAAGTGAAAGAAATATTCCGGTTAATTACAACATTCACATCATAGCATAAATTCCCATACACTTGTTGTCACATATGGGTGTTCACTCCTGAAGCAATATCAGTAATAGTGGAAAAATTGCATTGGGTCATTGAGAACTGTTTCAGACAAAACTATCAGAGTACTAGAGATTTATTTTTGTAGAGGCCCTAACATGTAGGACTCCCCATCTACATCGGCTTACAAGGTTAATTTACATAATTGCCAGAAAACTAATGCAAACTGCAACTAAGGTTTAGGTTTTGCAGTGTTTGGTGTTTAGAGTAACTCCGTTGAATCCAAAGTACTGTTCCACATCTTATTTATTCTAATTCCATCACAATCCATCCCCAGCCTGTCAGCAGACAACCACTTGTCTAGGTATGTATGTATGTCAGGTAGGTCACTACCTTTATTAATTTCACACCTCACATACTCATTGGGGTAAGATTTTCACGGAGCACTGAGATTTTTGGTATTTCTCTTTCCATAAGTTAGAATAAAATTTAAAAAAAAAAATATATATATATATATATATATATATATATACATACATACATACATACATGTTACTGAAGGAAAAAAGGTTCCAGACCCCTGGTATAAAGGGTTTCTACAAAAAAAAAAATGTATTTTGCCATTTTCAGCACACACTTGGACAGCATGTATTTAAATATATATTTCACCAAGAATAAATCTCTGAATACCTGTGATATGTTTGTTTGTTTATTTATTTATTTCTGTGTACTTTTATGAAATTATTGGTACGTAGGGTTTTATTTAAATCGAAAATCAAAAAATGTACAAACCAAACAGGTTTTAAATTAATCAAAATAAGAAATATCAAAATACACAGTTGCAAGTACATAAGGGAGGCACAACTGTAAGGTGTATACACTGTATGACAGTAGTTGAATTTAAATTACAAAACCAAGATGAAATGTATTACAATAAACAAAAGAAATAGGCTAGTAATAAATAAGTAAATAAAGATAAAATAAAATAATAAAAATACATTTACACCACAACAAAGAAGGTTGTTAACCAAGTAATGTTGCATACAGTTTTTGCTCAGTGGTTTCAATATCACTTTCACAAAATTGACAAGAGTTGTACTTTGATCAAAGGAGCTCTTTCGATATGTATATATTATTCTTTATTTTAAAATGAAGCTCTTTTACTATTGGGAAAATTAGAAAAGATAGGTAACTCATTCTTATCTCTTTTAATTCCTTTGAATCAAAATTTGGGTAAAGTCTGTTAATGAAAACACTACTTATAGCGTGTAGGTAGGACTTTTATTTTTGTTGTAGACATGTGACGCCACTAGGCTGCGCCGCGATCCTACATTTGTGATTAGGTTGAAAAAAGGTATGCTTTTAACGATTTAAAGTGTTATAATCATTGTAAACCGTTTAGTCGACTGCATAGAATTAATTTATTATTAAATGTACCCCTGTAATGCTTCAGCTAACATTAATGAACGTTATTTTTTGCGAGTACAACGCATGCACAGTTAAATAACAGAAAAGATGCGTCTCGTTTCGTTCCCTTTATCGTGAATCAGGCTATCGTAAGTAAATATTAAAAGTTTCTATAGTTTGTGCTCTTTCATTAATTTATACAGTTTTGAGTGTTTTAGGCTATCACTCTGACTGAACCTCCTGCCAGTGCACTGACTACTGAACTAGAGAGCTGATTGAGACGCACCCAGAGAGATTTATTTTTCTTTCTGTAAATTATTCTCATTATAAACAGGACAAATCGTCCAAACACAAAGAAAAACTCCCGGTGAGTTCCATGTGACAGCTTTGGTTTACATAAAAAAGATGGCGTTTATTAAAGAGGAGAGTGAAGATGTGAAGATTGAAGAAGCATTCAGAGTGAAACAAGAAGATACTGAGACACAAACAGGTTAGTTTTAATTCGCATATTTAGTTTGATATCATTTATCTCTTCAATAATCATCCAGCACTCCTGGAATGCAAAAAGTAGTATGGAGGATGGATAATCTGTTATGCAAACCATGTCTTGTTTAGACATATTGTTAATTAGTAAAAACAATACGGAGGATTAAAATAATATATGAGTTGGAACATGCCCATTAATATGTAAGAACTAGATTAGGGTCATTTTGTGTAAACTCAACCAGAGGTCTTCAGCTAAATTTGTTTTGAATAATTTTCTTTCTAGCGAAAGAAATGCATAAATGAAGCAGAAATCTAAACTGTTAAATATTATAGATGAGTATTTACTGAGCTACATTTGTAGTTTCAATGTTATTTGTTTTTCAGACATTCTCCTTTAAATACATTAAGTATTAGCTTTATACAAAGTGACCCACATTTGTTTTCAACCATTGAAAATTGGTAAAATGTAACAATTTGGACATTGCCATACACATGGCAATCAGGCAGGCATAGTTTGATAGAGGAAAGGAAGATACTTTTCTATTTTCGATTTAGTTTTTCAGCCTTTCCTCTTTAAAAGAAAAAAATATAATTAAAATATATTTTATTGATTTTTAATTTGGGGGCAGTCATGGCCTAATGGTTAGAGAGTCGGGCTTGTAACCCAAAAGTCGCTGGTTCGATTCCTGAATTGAAGGTAGGGATTGTGAATGAACAGCGGTCTTTCCACCTTCAATACCATGACTGAAGTGCCCTTGAACCAAACCCCCAATTGCTCCCCGGGTGCTGGAGCAACAGTTGCCCACTGCTCTGGGTGTGTGTTCACTTCTCACTGCTGTGTGTGTGCACTTGTGATGGGTTAAATGCAGAGGACCAATTTCGAGTATGGGTCACCATACTTGACAATACGTTGTCACTTTCACTTTTTCACTTTCACTTTCAATTTATTCATTGAGCCATATTGAAATCACCGAAATTCTAGAAATTAATCTGGAGGGCCGGTGTCCTGCAGAGTTTAACTCCAACTCTAATTAAACACACCTGAAGCCAGCAAATCAAGTCTTAATAGGTATACTTGCAACTTCCAGGCAGGTGTGTTGAGGCAAGTTGGAACTAAACTCTGCAGGACACCGGCCCTCCAGGACCAAGTTTGGTGACTCCTGGTCTATTATAAACCTATTCCCTTGGGTGAAGTGATAAGTGATTTGATATTTGCCAGCTTTTTTATGAAATACAGAATTTGATAATTATTTTGATGTCTTGTGTTGGTTTTGATGTCTGTTGCTTTGTACTGTTAAACTGGTGTTAACTTGTGTTTGTCTTTTTTCACTTCAGACCTAATGGCACTGAAAAAGGAAAGCCAAGAACTGAATAAAATGGAAGAGAATCAGTATGACAAACATCAGGATTTTATTACTGGAGAACAGTCTGCACAGAACGAAAAGCTCTCCTCACAAAAAAGAGGTCAAAAGACTGACTCGACCAGTTTCTTCACTTGCTGCGAGTGTGGAAAGAGATTCAATCAAAAACAAAACCTTGAAGTCCACATGAGAATTCACAATGGAGAAAAGCCTTTCAGCTGCCAACAGTGTGGAAAGAGTTTCACTCAAAAACAAAACCTTAAAGTCCACATGAGAGTTCACACTGGAGAAAAGCCTTATACTTGCACTCAATGTGGACAGAGTTTTACACACAAAGGAAACCTTAATGCCCACATGAGGGGTCACACTGGAGAAAGTCCTTACACCTGTAGACTGTGTGAGAAGAGCTTCTCACGAAAAGAAAGTCTTAAGACTCACATGCGAATTCACACTGGAGAGAAGCCGTTCATATGTGGTCAGTGTGGAAAGAGTTTCAGATGTAAAGAAAACCTTAACTGCCACATGAGGATTCACTCAAGAGAGAACTGTTTTATATGTCATCAGTGTGGAAAGAGTTTCCCAGACAGGAACCACCTTAGAAATCATGTAATAACTCACATCGGAGAGAAGCCTTTCATGTGCCATCACTGTGGAAAAACTTGCACAAACAAAGCGATCCTTGAGATTCATTTAAGAGTTCACACTGGAGAGAGGCCTTTCACCTGCCCTCAGTGTGGAAAGAGTTTCACAAATAAAGGAAACCTTAACATTCACATGAGGCTCCACACTGGAGAGAAGCCTATTACATGTCTTCAATGTGGAAAGTGTTTCACATATCACACAGACCTGAAACGTCATTCACAAACTCATTCTGGAAAGAAACTGTAGTATTTCTCAGTGCTGCAAGAGGTTTACAAAACAGTTTTGGTTTGAAATGCCACCAGAAAAATATGCATCTGAGTAAAAATTCACTTTAATACATCTGAATCAACGCGTTAGATAACAGTCATCTTGCTTTGAAATTCCACAATGTAAATAAAATATATATATATATAAACAAAGGATATAAGCTAAACAGTTTATGTTGCTGCCTTATGCTTAAATGATTTAACTATGGTACTAGAATAGTCTCAGAATTAATGTATTTACAAAATATTATTAACAAATCTATAAGCTAGGACAGGAAAGGAACAACATGTCCAGATGTCCACCACTCTGGCAGCAGTGAAATCCTTCAGGTTGTACCATCTCTCTGGTCTTGAAGTGGATCAATCACATTGCCCATCAGAGGTTGCACTTCATTCCCCAGCTGATGAATTTAAACCTGCCACAGGAGCTGCTGATGCATTTCTTCTTAGCTGTCATAAAGTTCTGCACTTCTATAACAGTTGTTTCGGTCAGCTACCAAATCAGACATCAGAAGACAACTTTGTACTGCTGAGAGAAGTACGAGAGGTCCCCTGTCTGTCCTTCAAGAACTATATACGTTGAGATTGGGGAAAAAAAGACTTTTGTTGTTTGGTGGGCACAACGTCACTGAACACTATAACAGCCAGGCACAAGAAATTATTTCCCCTGGGGAATTTTCCTCATGAACAGTTAAAATGCCTTGCTTGCCTTGTGCAATAAAAACTATGTGCAATATCTTATATTTAACAAAACTACCTCTTTTTATTCTGTTCCCTGTATAACTTTATTTGTATATAGCACATTTGTACATACAAGGTTTTCTGTGAAAAAAAGGCCAAAAAGGCCTGTATATTTGCAAACAGCAATATACATATTCATAACACAAATTAATGTGCACAAAATATAATTTTTTAAACAATCGGATTTACATTTACAAAATATGATTCCCAAATGCTAAACATAAAGTATGTTTGCACATTTCTGCAGTGTTTCTGCATGTATGGATTGAATCTACTTTTGCAAGTCATTGTGTACATTTAGCCGCTACTGTAAATTTGAGGTACTTAAATATATTTAATGCAATTTTATACTTGTGCTTAACTACATCTCAAAGGCAAATTTTGTACTTTTTACTCTACACTACTTATCTGAGAACTTAAGTTACTACTATCAGGATTAATTGCATCTGAAATAAAAGTTTGTTTACATAATAATATATGGGTGTTGTGTATATCTGTATATATAAATATACATATGTATTTAAAAAATATCTACACACACAATAACAGTTAATTCTACAAAAGTAATAATGTTTTTTATTTTAAAAAATATTTGCCTGTTACTCTAATAAAGGTTTATTTTTGCTGACAAACCTTGTTGTTTTGTACAGTATTATTAAACAGCAGTTAAACACATATTAGATGTAGCACAAACTTTTTTCCTGGCAATTCTTTTCAGCATTATTTGACAATAGTCAGTGATGATGTTTTTTCCAAGAAATCAACTCTGAAAACTGCTTTCATACGTTTTATATTTGTATATTTTTGAGTGTATTATTTGTAAGTTGTTTATGCACATTTGTACTTTTAACGGGTGAACAGAACTTTTACTTTGATGTATGTCGTCGCAAGTTTGCTCCTCGCTCCTCCATCTGTGTTTCAGCTGAAGAAAGGTTTGGTTTTTTAATGCATTTAAAGTGTTTCACTAAGCCCTTTTACAAAGGATGCAAAATGAATTGAATGTAACATTGTAGTGCTAGTGAGTAAAACACGTCTGCACATGAGTAACTGAAAAGTAGCGTCTTTCACTTCGTATATTATCTAAATCAGTTTATGGTAAAAACATTATTTTTTGTTACCGTTTTTATTTATTTATTTATTTATTCATTTATTTATTTTAATTAAATAAAAATACATACAGGCGATACATATCACAAATATCAGTTAAAAGAACAGGGTAAGAAACGTAGAAATAGAAACAATAGAAAACATTTTACAACAAGACACAATAAATACTTAGAATATAATTATTAAGTTTAGAATAGAACAGAAACAACAAAAGCAACAAATAACTGACTATAAAAATTAATTAAGTAAATGAAGTATGATTCTATATGTGCATAATTCTATTGATTTGTACTATTAAACTGCAATTAACTTGCATTTGACTTTTGTGCTTCAGAACTGATGGTCCTGAAAGGGGAGAGTTACAATACAAAAGACATACATTACAAAAGACAGTAAGGTTTGATAATACATTAATATAGAATGGAGATAAAAAGCTTTGAATGCACAGCTTGGTGCAGTCAGGTTTAATCACACATTCCAGCCAATCAGAACCTAGTATATTAATCATTCTCCCACTTAAAATCATGCTGTTAATCTATATGGAAATATGCAGCATGTTAAAATCAATCTTACATTCAAAACCAATATTTGCTTGTTGGTTTATTTTGTTTTATTTATTTAACAGCTAATCTGAATTTTGTTTATTTTTACTAATGATGTAAAACCTGCTTGCTCCAGTGCTTTTTATGTAATCCGGTTTGGTTTTTGTTGATCAGATATTGTATTTATTGATCATTAATGGCTTCTTATAATTCTTAAGTATATAAACACACACACGTCTCTGCACTTGTGTGATTTTAGACAGCAGCTTGTGAACATGACTTTTATTTTGGGTGACAACGTGACATCATAAGGCAGCGCCGCGCTTCTGCATCTGTTGTGATTCGGCTGAAGAAAGGTGAGTGTTTTTAAACATTTAAAGTGTTTGCTTCGATATGGTCCGTTCAGACAACAGTATAGCTCTTACCAGACAAGTAATGAGAGAATTATTACTGACTTTAACATCTAATATTGATGAACGTTATTTTTGTGGAGTAACGCTAAAGTCTATCCGCACATGAGTGACAGAAAAGGTGCGTCCCATTTCTTTCCCAATATCATCGATCAGTTTATCGTAAACGCGAATGCGGTTAATCCAATTGCTTCGCAAAATGATTCACTGATTCAAAGCGCTCGAATCATCGCACGGTGACGACACCTGTTGGTCAGAACAGTGTAAATGCGAGGAGAACACAAACATGATCA
This sequence comes from Labeo catla, assembly GCA_012976165.1. Lineage (NCBI taxonomy): Eukaryota > Metazoa > Chordata > Actinopteri > Cypriniformes > Cyprinidae > Labeo > Labeo catla. The sequence continues at coordinate 289,738 of VONZ01000554.1, read as the reverse complement.
TTAAATATAATATACAGATATTAAGTGCATGTGTACTTTTTGTTCTTTTATTTATTTACAGTTGTAGTTTTGACTTCTTTATCACTATGACTGACTTCTTGCCAGTGTGCTGACTACGGAAGTACGGAGCTGATTGAAATGCACCCAGAGATTTAATTTGGATTTTAATTTATTTCTATCCAATTATATTCTCATCTTAAAAATGCTAATGTGTCCACACACACAGAGAACACCCTGATGAAGCAATCCACGTGACACACTAAAGATGGCGTTAATTAAAGAGGAGAGTGAAGACATGAAGATTGAAGAAACATTTAGAGTGAAACAAGAAGATACTGAGGAACAAACAGGTTAGTTTCCATTCTCAAAGCTGAAATCAGTCATCTGATACTTATTAAAATGTTTCTCTTTGAAAAATGATTAATATTTTATAAGGTCATATGAGCACCGTAATTAAAGCTGTTAATTAGGCATTGTTATAAAACAATATCTGTGAAAAATATTACTTTTGCATAAAGCAAATCATAAAGGTGAGTGATCAGTGTTACCCTTGTTGTCTATAAGTGATATTTTGTTCATCCTCAAGTGCTTGCTGTGTCAAACCAGTACTTTGAAAGCACATATGTTTTTAATCAGTCTGCATGGAAATACAATTGTGTGCCCTTTACTCCTTAAAGTACTAACTTTTGAAAGGAAACAAAATTGAAAAACATTTGGGTGACAGTGGTAAAGTCATCTGTGCTTTGTTTAAGAAAGATTATATGTAACATCTCTTAGTATCTTAGTGCATGTAGATCTAGTATACATGTTGGTTTAATGCTTTGTGTTGGTTTAATGTTTATTTCTTTGGGACATTAAACTGTGGTTAACTTGTATTTGCCTTTTTTGCCATAGATCTGAAGGTGCTGAAAGAGGAGACAGAAGTACTGCATGGAAATGATGAGAAAGATCACTGTTTCTTAAGTGGAGAAAAATCAATTAGTTGCTTACAGACTGGAAAGACTATCTCACAAAAAGGAGCTCAAAAGACAGAAACTAAAAGTTTCACCTGCCAACAGTGTGGGAGAAGTTTCAACAGAAAAGGAAACCTTAATTACCACATGAGAATTCACACTGGAGAGAAGCCTTACACGTGTCCTCAATGTGGGATAAGTTTTATTCAACGAGTCATGCTTAAAAGGCACATTAGAACTCACACTGGAGAGAAGCCTTTCACATGCAAGCTGTGTGGGAAAAGTTTCATTCGAAAAGGATGCCTTAAAAGTCACATGAGAACTCATACTGGAGAGCAGCCTTACACATGCCCTCAGTGTGAAAGGAGTTTTGCACATAAACAGACTCTTAATGCCCACATTAGAATTCACAGTGGGGAGAAGCCTTACACCTGCCAACAGTGCGGAAAGAGTTTCACTGAAAATGGAAACCTTAAAGTGCACATGAGAATTCACACTGGAGAGAAGCCTTTCACCTGCCAACATTGTGGAAAGAGTTTTAATCAAAAAGGAAACTTTAAAGTCCACATGAAAATTCACAGTGGACAAAAGCCTGCAAAGAGTGTGGAAAGAGCTTCACAGCAGAACTAAACACATTCAGATGTGATCAGCGGAAAGAGTTTCAGATGTAAAAATAACCATAAATTCTCACAAGAAGATTCATATTTAATTGTGATCAGTGTAATCTTTTGCCATCACACTTACAGATACGCCTGATAAGTTAGACTCCATCCAGCACAGTCATGTGGGGCGCAGGCAATTTTGTTTCCATGAAGGCCCCCACGTGGGTTAGTCTAGATGGGCTCATGAAATTAACACTATTAAGTGTTTATATAATGCACACTACATATTGTGTTAATGAGATAAAGTAGTTCACTCACCCCCTTGTCATCCAAGATGTTCATGTTTTTCTTTCTTCAGTCGTAAAGAAACTACATTTCTTGAGGAAAACATTGCAGGAATTATCTCCATATAATGAACTTCAATGGTGCCCCCAAGTTTGAACTTCCAAAATGCAGTTTAAATGCAGCTTCAAATGGCTCTAAATGCAGGTGAGGAAGAAGGGTCTTATCTAGCAATACGATCTGTCGTTTTTTAAACAAATTGACAATTTATATATATATATATATATATATTTAACCTCAAATGCTTGTCTTGTCTCGTCACTGTGATGTGCATGCGTAGTCTGTGTAATCCAGGTCAATACAGTTAGGGTATGTCAGAAAACTCCCATCTCATTTTCTTCAACTTTAAAATCATCCTACATCGCTGTTTTACCTTTTTTGTAAAGGGTGTTTGATCTCCTTTGCATGTTCACTTAAACACTGGGTCAGTAGTTCTGCAGCGATGTAGACATGAACATCTTGGATGACAAAGGAGTGAGTAAATTATCTGTAAAGGTTTTGTTCTGGAAGTGAACGAAACTTTTAAGTGCTGATTGAGCATTAGTGATAAACACCTGCTGTTAACACGCAGAGTCACTGAATAGGAACAAGAAGAACAGAAAAAAAAAAATTTTATGGGTGAAGTAACATCAACAATGTAATATTTGCACCTTAAAATTATTGGGTGAGCTATTTCTTTAAGCATATTGAAACCTATTTTCCATTTAATTTGTAGTTCAGGATTAAACCAAAGAGTGAGGATTCATTCATTCATCTCCAGGCCATGTTTGACACAATATGAATTTTTTTTTTTTGATTGAAACTTTGTCAGGTGCTGAAAAATAGCCCCTTTTACATCCAGCAGAAATACCAACTCAAAGGCAGTCATAAGTGATGGCAGGTTTCGGCCATCCTATATCGAGAACCAGTATCTGATCCAAAAATCTGAAGGGGGAATGTACTTCTGATTAGTTGAATGTACATGGTTTAACTTAAGCAGTTTTAAAGTTTGTTTTTAGTCCCCTATTTTAGTTTCCTATTTTGTTTTTTGTTTTTTAAATACAGTGATGCTTTTAAAATATTTATCAGAAATAAACAATGTTGAATTTTTTACTGAGACAGTCTACTTTGTTTTCATTATGCTTTCTCACTTGGGAAAATTTGCCCTCAAGCCCCATGACTTCTGTTATGTATGACATACAGTAAGTAAAATAAGCTCACATAAAGACATGTTTCGATATTCTTCATCATGTCTTTTCAATGTGTTTTTCTTTAACTCATCCCCAATGTTAAAACATCATTTTGATCTAATAAATAATTAAAAATTAACAAAAATAAATAATTAAAAATAAACAAAAATACATGTGTACATGTTTATCTTTCTTCCGGAGAGTTGAGGTGCAACAGTTCTGTTTCACTGTACACTTTTTGAAGATCAAACTCAGTGTATTATATGTTGAAGATCATAAATCAGACTTTCTCCAGATAACAAAAGGTGTTAGGTGTTAGTTAATCTTTAATCATATCCTCACAGCCTACAAATAATAATTAAAAAAAAATAGAAACCAATTCTCAGAATTTTAAGTCTTAGTCTTAGTTTTTAGTCTAGGGCCCTAATACTGAATACTGCTGACATATTTTAATTTTTTTGTTTGTTGTTATAGTCTATGCACTTCTGTAATTTTGAACAACTTGTGATAGTGAACACGACTTTTATTTTGGTTCTGCGATATGGCGTCATAAGTCTGCGCTGTGCTCCTGTATCTGTTGTGATTTCGCTGAAGAAAGGTTTGTGTTTTCAGTCATTTACAGTATTTAAAGCGTTGCAAACAGTGTAGTACATTCTTTTGCAAAATGAAGTAATCATGAATGCAGTAAATACAGCTTTGTAATGTTTTATTTAATATTAACGACCGTCATGTTCTGTGAGTAAACCGCATTCACAGGCGAGTAAATGAAAAGGTTCACCTCATTCCGGTTATCTGTATCGTTAATTAGTTTATACTATTTGGGCACTGGTAGGTAGTGATGGAAAAACGGAGCTTTTTGAAATTCCGAGTCAATTGAACCAATTGCGTCTCAAAATGATTCATTGATTCGAAGCGTTTGAATCACTAAATGCTTAAGACTTGAATGCAAAAAGAACAACAAACACCAATGTATAACGACAACTTAAACCAATTGCATTTTTTTAAAATTCAAGCATAATCTATTAAATGTAATCTACAAATAAAGTCAAATTAAAAACAAATTAAATTCATGAATATGAAGTGACTGTAAATTTAAATTTTGATTGTTTTTGGCCAATCAGGACATTTAAGACTATTAACAATCACTCTGACTGACACTCTTGCTAGTGCTCTCACTACTGAAATAGTGAATTTCAGTTAATTAAGTTCAGTTAATTAGCCTGTTCTCATCTTAAACATGATAATGTGTCAAACACACAGTGAAACTCCTGGTTTAAGCAACTGAGATCACATGACAGCATAATAAATATGGCATTTATTAAAGAAGAGAGTGAAGACGTGAAGATTGAAGAAGCATTTGGAGTGAAACTAGAAGATACTGAGAAACAAACAGGTTGGTTTTCAATCTCAAAACTGAATGATCCCTATTGAATTGTATTTGGTGCAAAACACATCATGATTTCATTACTGGAGAAAAATCTTTTAGTTGCTCACAGATTAAAAGGAGTACACCTCGATGTGATTTCACCTGCCAACTATGTGGAAAGAGTTTTGATCATCAAAGAAACCTTAAAGTCCATATGAGAATTCACACTGGAGAGAAGCCTTATGCTTGCCAACAGTGTGGAAGGAGTTTCACTCAAAAAGGAAGTATTAAAGCCCACATGAGAGTTCACACTGGAGAGTGCCCCTTCACCTGCCAACAGTGTGGAAAAAGTTTCAGTCGAAATGGAAACCTGAAAGTCCACATGAGAATTCACACTAGAGAAAGCCCATACACCTGCCAACAGTGTGGAAAAAGTTTCACTCAAAAAGGAAGCCTTAAGGTCCACATGAGAATTCACACTGGAGAGGCACCTTTCACATGCCAACAGTGTGGAAAGAGTTTTAAACATAAAGGAGCCCTTAATTCCCACTTGAGAACTCACACTGAAGAAAAGCCGTTTGCATGTGGTCAGTGTGAAAAGTGTTTCAGACTTACAACTGCCCTTAATAAACACATGAGGATTCACTCAAGAGAGAACTCTTTTATATGTCATCAGTGTGGAAGCCGTTTCACAGACATGGAACATCTGAAGAATCATGTAAAAATTCACATTGGAGAAGACCCATTCATGTGCCATCACTGTGGAAAGAATTGCAAGAACAAAGGAAACCTCGAAGCTCACATAAGAGTTCACACTGGAGAGAAACCATTTACCTGCCTTCAGTGTGGAAAGTGTTTTGCACTAAAAGGAAACCTTAACATTCACTTGAGGCTTCACACTGGAGAGAAACCTTTCACTTGCCTTCAGTGTGGAAAAAGTTTCGCACTTAAAGGAAATCTTGAGGTTCACAGGAGGCTTCACACTGGAGAGAGGCCTTACAAATGTCTTCATTGTGAAAAGAGTTTCACAAATAATAGAGACCTGAAATGTCATTCCCAAACTCATTCTGGAAAGAAATGTTCTGAGTTCTACAAGACGTTTACAAAACGGAGCAGTTTAAAAAGTCCACTGAACATTCACTCTAGAAGGCAGCGTTTTAATTGTGATCAGAGTAACAAAAATAGTCTTTTGCCATCACAACTAAAGATACATATGAAAAGTCATGTATATATGAGACCCTATTCTTGTGCGTTTTGTAAAAAGAGATTTAAATGGCTTAGCAATTTCAAATGGCACCAGCAAGTATGTATCTGTGTGAAATCAAAACTACATTCGCGAATGTGGCCCAGAGTCATTTTTATGCTTTAACATGATATTTTGTGACCATTTAAATGTGGCCCATAATCATCTAAACAGGCGATATTCCTATAAAACTGATTCATCATAAGTGTTCATCATAATGCATCCTTCACTTCCTTGAAGCTTTGTTTTTCCTTTTTTCATGTACCTGACCATTTCCTTTGCTGTAGTTTTAAATATTGAGTAGTTGTTGTGGATTCCCTGTGATTTCAATTGAATAGCACAGTATTTGTATAAAAATATGAGTGATGACGATGTACCAGTAGTTCCTAACCATGTTCCTTGAGCCCTTAGTTTGGTCAGAGTCTTGGTTGTTCCAAACTTCTATCATTAAGCAATTATGGAGGCCACTGTGCTCTTGGGAACCTGCAAAGCAACATAATATTTTGTAGCCTTCTACAGATTATCATGTTTTGGCAATTTGCTAAGAGAAATAACAGTTCTAGTTGATGCAGCACTGATGGGGGTGGAAGGAAGTGGACTCCTAAACACAGTAGAAGTGATGAGCAAACTGATTTTGTTTATTCATTACATGTTTTCATTTAGGGATGCCATTAATAGCAATGTAATTTATGTCTTCTGACCAACTTCTTATCCATGGCATTATACCATGACGATGCAGTTGCTATGAGTAAACAGTTGTTTTTTTTTAAATGTCTCCAATAATAATCTGCATTGATAATTTCCTTAAATTAAACAACCAAATGTATGAAATTCATGTTTAATGTGTAACAACCATATCATGTATATGATAAAAGCTTCTCATCCAAATGTTTAATATTGTCAGTAAAACATTTGCTTGCTAAACTATTATTTATTTTGTAAACATGGCTTTGTACCTCACTTTTATCTACTTTGTGAACTTTATCAACTCATACACTTTTATAACACTCACGTTACATTATTAGTCACTTGTCTAGTATGAATAGTTTTGCCTATTAGACAAAATTATTTTAAAACATTTTCAGGACATTGGCCAAAATGTATTTAAATTTAGATAAGTAAGTGTAAAATAGGTCAGACGATTTTATTTCATGTGACCTATTGTGATTTTAGGCAGCAGCGTCTATGTGTTCCAATGTGCATAGTATCCACCCTATCTACCCTAAATAACACTGTATATTATAGAATTTGGGATTGATTGTATGAACGCTGGGACGCAGGCCGTGTGAAAAAGACTTTTATTTGGTCTGGCGATATGACGTCATAAGACGGCGCCGCGCTCATGCATCTTTTGTGATTCGGCTGAGGAAAGGTTTGTATTCGTAAGCATTTAAGCGATTTAAATAGATGTAAACCGTTTAGTAAGTATTATATATATTACAAGCGACGCAAAAAGAATCATTTATTATTAAACGTAACATTTTAATGCTTTATCCAACATCAATTTGTGAATAAAGCACATCCAAACACGAGTAACAGAAAAGGTGCGTCTCATTTTCGGTCCCTACATCGTGAAACAGTTTATTACAAACACCAATTCGGTCACAAGTAGTGATGAGAAAAACGGAGCTTTTCAAAACTCCTAAAGAGCTGAACCAATTGCTTTACAAAATGATTCAATGTTTCGAAGCGCTCAAATCACCGCACGCTGACGACACCTGCTGGTCAAAATGGTGAAAATACAATAACTCACAAACGTGTATGTTTTCATATTACCATTCGGTGTAATTTAGGTTCCTTTTGAATTTGTAGAGCTAGTTTGAGTGGTCTTTTTCTGTTTCATCATACCATTTATGACCACTTTGGATTGACATTCTTGCCAATATGCTGACTACTGAACTGATTGAGATGCACACAGACATTTAGTTTGGATGTGTTTTTCTTTCTCTTCTTAAACATGACAATATCCAAACACAGAAAATTCCTGGTGAAGCAACTACAATTCATGTGACACTATTACAAAGATGCCGTTTATTAAAGAGGAGAGTGAAGACATGAAGATTGAAGAAGCTTTCAGAGTGAAACTTGAAGATTTTGAGGAACAAACAGGTTAGTTTCCATTCTCAAAGCTAAAGTGAGTTACAGTTTGACCTTGAGTGGTTCACCTCATGTGGACAGACTGAGATTACATAACCAGGCAAATACTAATGCTATCTTCAAGTGCATCTGAGTAGCTACTACTACTACTACTACTTTTACTTTGTTATTATGACAAGTCACATGCTAAATTGGCAAAAATAATACAGAAGTAGCTTAAATAAAAGTGTAAATTAGGTCAGAGGATTTTATTTCCTGTGACCTTTAGTGATTTTAGGCAGCAGTGTGTGAAGAAGACTTTTATTTGCTCTGATGATATGATATCATAAGGCAAAAAAGCGAGCGCTTTGAAATAACATCCTTTTGTGATCTGACATGGTTTCATATCACAAGATGAGGCAAAAATAATTGTATTTATAGTATTTTATACAGTGATAGAATGTTACATCGATTAGCATTGTTATAAGAGTCTTTATTCTTACAAAAATGCCAAAAATATCTTGAAGAACGGAAAAACCATATATTGTCGCAATTGTATGTTTATTGTATTGATGTTTCATAAAGTAAAACAGCTCTATCTGTATTTTATTCAGCTCCAGCAATATGCCTTTGTTTATATAAGGTATTTTCTGGAACGTCATAAGTTTTATTACTTATGTGAGTCTCACTTGAGGATTTTCTGCATGAGGGCGCCCTCCAGCTACGAGTATGAATGAAACAGACATTACGTGTCTACTCATTAAAGAAGTCCACTTCCAAAACAAAGATTCACATATAATGTACTCACCCCCTTGTCATCCAAGATGTTCATTTGTTTCTTTCTTCAGTCGTAAAGAAATTATGTTTTTTGAGGAAAACATTTCTGCATTTTTCTCCATATTATGGACTGCTATAATGCTCAGATTCTGAATTTCCAAAATGCAGTTTAAATGTGGCTTCAAACGATCTCAAATGCGGTTGTAAACAATCTGAGCCGAGGAAGAAAGATTTTATCTAGCGAAACGAAGTAACGAAGTAATTTTCATTAAAAAAATAACATTTAAATAAGGATGATTTCAAAGTTGAGGGAGAACATGAGATGGGACTTTTTCGACATACTCTAACTGTCATGAACCGGAAAAAAAAACAGTCCAAGCTGAGTAAGACAAGACAAGCGTTTGGCATTAAAAAGTATATAAATGTAATTTTTTTAATGAAAATAACCGATCGTTTTGCTAGATAAGATCCTTCTTCCTCGGTTGGGATCGTTTACAACCACATTTGGGATCGTTTGAAGCTGCATTTAAACTGCATTTTGGAAGTTCAAAATCGGGGCACCATATCAGTCCATTATATGGAGAAAAATGCTGAAATGTTTTCCTCAAAAAACATAATTTCTTTACGATTGAAGAAAGTAAGACATGAACATCTTGGATGACAAGGGGTGAGTAAATAATTTGTAAATTGTTGTTCTGGAAGTGGACTTCTCCTTTAATGCTCACAACACCATATTTTGGGTAATAATAGGAACAATCAAAATCCATATTCGTACGTTTTTTTCCAGTGAAGACAAGTGTACAGGAGTTTTATTATAGTAGTATACTTCAGTATTTTATAGTGAAAATGTTACAGTGATAATGTGTACAATTTTGTTTAATGCTTTTATATATTAATAATATTAGAACACTCATGTCCTGTGTAAGTGATGAACTGCACTGCTTGTGGTTGTTTTCAGAGATGGCAACGTAGCACCAGTGCTTTATGTAAAATAAGATAATGTACACCCCTGCATTGGGGGAGTAACTTCATAACTGCAACTTAATAATCTAAAATCAAACTGTTTGAATATTTGAATTTTACAAATGCTGTTGTTAGTAATAATACATTCTCTGTGCAGTACAAATTAAGATGTAGCAGCTTATGTTTGGAGGGTTTTGATCTAATAATTGTTTATGTTTGGTAGAATTTATTAGATGAAAATTACTGTTATACCATATTTTACATCAATAATACACTATGTTAACTTGAAGAGGTTTTAAGTTTTGTCAGGTTGCAGGAAAATGTAAAGTATAACAGTAAAAACTAATGATAAGGTCCTTCAGGGGAAGCAAATGTGAGCAAAAAAGCAGAGGACCTAATACTGAACCCTGTGGCACTCCATACATGTGTTTAAAAGATGTCTCTTCATTTATACCAATGAATTGGTAGTGGTCTGATGTATAGGATCAGGGGTGTCCAATCTGCTCCTGGAAGGCCACTGTTCTGCAGAGTTTAGCTCCTACCCTAATTAAACACACCTAAACCTGCTAGTCATAGTTATTAAGACTAACAAGAAACTTCCAGTCAAAGCTGGTTCGAGTTAACCTCTGCTAGACATTGGCCCTTCAAGAGCAGGGTTGGACACCCTTAACCTAAACCATGCTAGTACTTTTTCACAAATGCCAACATAATTCTCATGCCGTCGTGGTCTATGTTGTCAAAACATTTAACACGAGATATATAACTTTAATAAACATATTTAATAAGACCTGAATTGGGTGTCAAAGACATACAAAGAGACATACAAAACGTGTAGTTTTGCATTATCTGAAAATGCAAAAGGAAAGCACTGGGTGAAGAGAGGGGGGCGGGATCAGCAAAGGACCTCAAGATGGAAATCGAACTCGGGTCGTCTGCAGCACTGTTGCACTAACCACTGGGCTATCGGTGCCGACATCTGTCTGCTTTTTTAGTCTGCTTTGTTCAGAATATGTCTAAAAAATCTTCAAACAATATTGAGAAGAGATTCTGTGAATTTTTCTTTTAGTATCAAACTATAGCTCCTAGCATACATATTGGATTTGATGGCTTTTGTTGGTTTTAATGCTTTAATGTCTTTTTTTAGCTATAGACATGATTCCAGTGAAAGAGGAGAGTCTGAAAGAAGAACTGAATGAAATGGAAGAGAAAAATCAGGATGAGAAATGTTATGATTTCAAGAGCGGAGAAAAATCCTTAAAGACTGAAAATACTTCCTCACAAACAAAAGGCCAGAAGACCAAATCTAAGAGTTATTTTACTTGCTGTCAGTGTGGTAAGAATATCACTAATAAGCAAAACCTTGAAGTCCACATGAGAGTTCACACTGGAGAGAGGCCTTTCAGCTGTCAACAGTGTGGAAAGAGTTTTAATCAAAAACAAAACCTTAAAGCCCACATGAGAGTTCACACTGGAGAGAAGCCTTACACCTGCCAACAGTGTGGACAAAGTTTTAAACTTAAAGGAAACCTTAATGCCCACATGAGAATTCATACTGGAGAGACCCCTTACACCTGCAAAGTGTGTGGGAAGAGCCTCTCACGAAGAGAAAGTCTTAAGAGTCACATGCACATTCACACAGGAGAGAAGCCTTGCATATGTAGTAAATGTGGAAAGAGATTCAAATGTCAAGAAACCCTTAATCAACACATGAGGATTCACCCAAAAGAGGACTGTTTTATATGTCATCAGTGTGGAAAGAATTTCATGCATAAAAGAAGCCTCAACACTCATATTAGACTTCATACTGGAGAGAAACCTTGCATCTGTCATCACTGTGGAAAGAATTGCACAAACAAAGCAAACCTTGAAATTCACCTTAGAGTTCACACTGGAGAGAAGCCTTTCAACTGCCCACAGTGTGGAAAAAGCTTCTCGCAAAAAGGAAACCTTCAGACTCATATGTATATTCACACTGGAGAGAAGCCTTTCAAGTGTCTTGAGTGTGATAATAGTTTCACATATCGAAGAGACCTGAAGCTTCATTTGCATACTCATTCTGTAAAGAAATTATGAGCAATTCAAAAATCACTTAGATCTGGAGGAAGCCAATTTAATTGTGGCAGTGGTAATAAAAATTGGAACCAGAAAATATGTATCTGTGTGAAATTAAGGCTATGTTTACTCAAATGGGATTGTCTACCTTCATGATCACTTGTTTTATTTGTGTTCTTCACCTTTTTATAGTTTGCCTTGCCTTGTCACTTTGAAAAGCTCAAATGATTATTTTAAACCTCAGACTTCGAGGTGTTTGTTTTCTAACAGGTAACAGAAGGAAACATCCAAAATAATCTTGTAAATGTCAGCTTCCAAAAAAATCTCCAAAAGGACACCTGATAACCAAATTAAATTGAGTCTATTCAGAAATACTGTGAAAAATCACAGAAATCACAGTGAAAAACATTCCAGAACATACTTCTTAGTTATATATATATATATACACACACACATACATACATACATACATACATACATATATATATTTCTTTAGGTCGTTTCTGATACTCCGTAACATTTCAACTTGGAAAATACTTTTTTTTTTACATATGTTTTTACATAGGATTCATTTTCTAAGTACCCCACATAATTAGGCACTATTAAACCCCCCAAAAACATTTACAACCTTTATTTTATTTATTTATTTTTTATTTTCAGATTCGGACACGTTTTTTCTCAATGCCGTAATAGACAAAATGAGAGGGGTTTAAAAAGGATTTCTAAAAACATCTATCTACTGCTCATGTGTCCCTAATACAAACAGAATAATAACAAATGTAACATTTATCATATTTTTCACGTTTTACAGGTCTCAAGCTAAAATACACAATTTTTTTTTTGTCTGTCTGGTCTCTTTATTTTTGAAAAAAAAAAAAGTTTTATTTAAAAGTTGAACTAAAACCACAATTTTACTGTTTTAGTTCTTAATATGATAGTAATCAGAAAGAAATGCTTTCATTCTCATTTGTCTTCTCTATATTTTTTCAAAAATATTAATGTGACAAGGTGTGACTGGGTTGAAGACTGTAACACATTTGAAGGGATACATTGCCTTCAGTTTTATTTTTTGGTTTTGTTTCTCATATTGTCCCCCTTATTTCTGTGTCAACATATCTGCATGCCTAACACGAGCTGTGTTTCAATCAGCCTGTTTTTATGCGCATTTTGGAATGTCGCATACAAAAAAACTCTGAATGGAAACGCTAAGATGCACATATAATAATTAGTGAGTAGGATACAAGTGAGTAGGATAAACTTTTTATCCGATAAGAAAAAAATGCGCATAAACTACGATGGAAACACTTTTCACATGTGACTTTTCCAAAAAGGTGATTTTGGAAGCTCATTGGAAGAACACATAGTTTCTTATTTATTTGTTTTTTATTCGTTTTGCTTAAAAATTAATAATTTTATGTTTAATACAAGTGAGTTTGTCCTGTTTTATTGTTAATCAATTGACGCCGTATTGCCGCTATTTCGAAACTGAAAGTAAAATGTGCGCGGGCATTTAAAAGTGAAGAAAATCGTGGAAAATAGGGAAAACTGTAACGAACTACCCCACAACCTCTCCCCCCGGTAATACCAAGATTTTGTTCTCTTTGTGTCGTTGGGTGGAAACGGTGCTTTATGCGCAAATGTTTTATGCGATATTTCAGTTTTGCGCATAAGTTCGCATCTTTGGGTGGAAACATAGCTACTGTCTTTCTGATGGAAACGTGGGTGAAATTTCTGATTTAGGATGCTTGTTTTAAAGTTTAAGTGTACATATTACATCAAAATGTATATTTATATAATAAAAATATGAGTTGAGTTGAAACATGATTTTGGTATTTATTTGCTGAAACCATGAATATTTTATTTTATTTTTCTCATTAAAATTAATAAATGAGGTAAATAACTCAACCCCGCACGTCGCAAGTTTACAGCCCTGTAACAATGAGAAACACATATATTTGTGATGGTGTTGAGGTAACTGCTCCTCATAGTTAGAGTAGACCATATACAGGTCCTTTTCAAAAAATTAGCATATTGTGATAAAGTTCATTATTTTCTGTAATGTACTGATAAACATTAGACTTTCATATATTTTAGATTCATTACACACAACTGAAGTAGTTTCAAGCCTTTTATTGTTTTAATATTGATGATTTTGGCATACAGCTCATGAAAACCCAAAATTCCTATCTCAAAAAATTAGCATATCATGAAAAGGTTCTCTAAACGAGCTATTAACCTAATCATCTGAATCAACTAATTAACTCTAAACACCTGCAAAAGATTCCTGAGGCTTTTAAAAACTCCCAGCCTGGTTCATTACTCAAAACCGCAATCATGGGTAAGACTGCCGACCTGACTGCTGTCCAGAAGGCCATCATTGACACCCTCAAGCAAGAGGGTAAGACACAGAAAGAAATTTCTGAACGAATAGGCTGTTCCCAGAGTGCTGTATCAAGGCACCTCAGTGGAAAGTCTGTGGGAAGGAAAAAGTGTGGCAGAAAACGCTGCACAACGAGAAGAGGTGACCGGACCCTGAGGAAGATTGTGGAGAAGGACCGATTCCAGACCTTGGGGGACCTGCGGAAGCAGTGGACTGAGTCTGGAGTAGAAACATCCAGAGCCACCGTGTACAGGCGTGTGCAGGAAATGGGCTACAGGTGCCGCATTCCCCAGGTCAAGCCACTTTTGAACCAGAAACAGCGGCAGAAGCGCCTGACCTGGGCTACAGAGAAGCAGCACTGGACTGTTGCTCAGTGGTCCAAAGTACTTTTTTCGGATGAAAGCAAATTTTGCATGTCATTCGGAAATCAAGGTGCCAGAGTCTGGAGGAAGACTGGGGAGAGGGAAATGCCAAAATGCCTGAAGTCCAGTGTCAAGTACCCACAGTCAGTGATGGTCTGGGGTGCCATGTCAGCTGCGGTCAATGCAGCTAGCTATCAGGAGATTTTGGAGCACTTCATGCTTCCATCTGCTGAAAAGCTTTCTGGAGATGAAGATTTCATTTTTCAGCACGACCTGGCACCTGCTCACAGTGCCAAAACCACTGGTAAATGGTTTACTGACCATGGTATTACTGTGCTCAATTGGCCTGCCAACTCTCCTGACCTGAACCCCATAGAGAATCTGTGGAATATTGTGAAGAGAAAGTTGAGAGACACAAGACCCAACACTCTGGATGAGCTTAAGGCCGCTATCGAAGCATCCTGGGCCTCCATAACACCTCAGCAGTGCCACAGGCTGATTGCCTCCATGCCACGCCGCATTGAAGCAGTCATTTCTGCAAAAGGATTCCCGACCAAGTATTGAGTGCATAACTGAACATAATTATTTGAAGGTTGACTTTTTTTTTGTATTAAAAACACTTTTCTTTTATTGGTTGGATGAAATATGCTAATTTTTTGAGATAGGAATTTTGGGTTTTCATGAGCTGTATGCCAAAATCATCAATATTAAAACAATAAAAGACTTGAAACTACTTCAGTTGTGTGTAATGAATCTAAAATATATGAAAGTCTAATGTTTATCAGTACATTACAGAAAATAATGAACTTTATCACAATATGCTAATTTTTTGAAAAGGACCTGTATGGCAGCAATAAAATAAGTACATTGTATATACTTTATTAAAATAAAATGTTCATAAATAAATAATTTTCCTTTCATTATTCATTTTTAAAATATTTTCTGCTCATCACTGGACAACATGTATATACATTTGATTTCCTCTGACCTAATTTACATTTATACAGCATGTAAATTTCTATGCACTTTTGTTATTTTGGTCAGCAGGGTGGGAACATGACTATTATTTTGGTATAGCGATGACGTCATAAGTCGGCGCCGAGCTCCTGCATCTTATGTGATTTGTCTGAAGAAAGGTTAGTATCTTAAACATTTAAGCTGTTTAAATCTTTTTTTTCTAAGCAATGAAAAATGAATTGTTTATTATTGAATGTAACACTGCAATCCTTCTTCTACCATAAGTTAAAGTTTTATGTGAATAAAGCGCATCCAAACATGAGTAACAGAAAGGTGCGTATCATTTTGCTTTCTATAGCGTGAATCAGTTTATTATAAATACGAATTAGGTCACTGGCAAATAGTGATTAGAGAAACGGACCTTTTCAAAACTCCGAATGAACTGAACCATTTGCTTCACAAAATGATTCACTGATGCGAAGCGCTCGAGTCACAGCGCGCTGACGACACCTGTTGGTCAAAATGTGACAAGTTTTACAAACTATTTCATTAAGGTGTAATCCATTGAATACAGTCTACAAATCATTAAATACCAAATAGAAATCATAAATGCATATTAAATCTCTGCATAATTTATGTTCATTTTGAATGTGTAGTAGTTTTTTTTAACGTCTAATCAAAGACTGATTATCACCCTGTTTGACATCTTTGCCAGTGCACTGACCAACAAACTAGGAAGCAGATTGAGACACACAGATTTAGTTTGGATTTATTTTGCTTCCTGTTCATCATTCTCATCTTAAACATGACAATATGTTCAAACTCACAGAAAAACTCCTGGTGAAGCAACTGAGATCCATGTGACATGCAGTTATAAAGATGGCGTTTATTAAAGAGGAGAGTGAAGACATGAGGATTGAAGAAGCATTTGGAGTGAAACATGAAGATACAGAGGAACTAACAGGTTAGTTTCCATTCTCTGAGCTTAAGTCAGTTCACTATTTGACATGGAGTATAGCCTCCAGGACAGACATGTTGAGATCACATGATCAGGCAAGTACTAATGTTGTCTTCAAGTGCACCTGAGTAGTCCCTACTTCCAAGTTTGGCATTTTTTATTATGAGAATGGAGTTAGGCAGCTGACACAGCAGTAGGCTTATGTTTTACGTAATTTTTCCTTTTTTAAGCTATTTGAAATATTCCCAGTAATTAAACTGTAAGTAAATGCATTTTGCACCTTCATGTTAGTTAATCTATAATGGGCGATGGGCAAATTCGCTTTAAAAAAAACGTATTAACTACACGTAAAATCAGTCTTTTTTTACTTAATTACCACATATGGGTTTTATGCCATAACATATTTTTATATGACTGACTTTATTTAACGTGAAAAAAAAAAAAGTGAGTTACTAATTATAACACTTTAAAATCGTCTGAGAGTCTGCACCCACTGCCTTGTGGTTAGTGCGACGACATATAGTGCAACTGTGCTCACAGTGACCGGAGTTCGAATCCCGCCTAGAGGTCCTTTGCCAATCTTGCTCCCCTCTCTCCTCCCAGTACTTTCCTGTCAGCATTCCCCTTTCCTCTCACAATAAAGGTATAAAAAGCCAATAAATATAACTTTAAAAAAAAATAGTCTGAGAGCAGAATTCAGTCAGCGAGTGCATGGCCTGAACAAAACACAGATGACTCATCTGAATGCCTTTGATTGGCCATTGCATTCATAAGCTAAAAAAAAAATCGTGAGTGATTGGTTATAATAAGTGTTGCCAAGTCCGTGGTTTTCTTGTGGAATTGGGCTACTTTAACACTGTTGCCACAGGTTGTTTTTCATGTCTGCGAATATACCAGGGGAATCCTGACAAAAAAAAAACAAAAAAAACATGTATTTTACACTTCACACCATGATTTTTAATGGGGGACCCCCCTCCCCCCTCCTCAAAACGGGATTGGGCTAGTTTTGAGAAGCAATTGGGCCAGTGCTAGCCAACAAAGGCAGCTTTGAATTTAATACACTCTGTTAACGTAGAGAAGTGTGAAGTTTTGTCAGGTTGCAAGAAAATATAAAGTATCATTATCATAACAGTAAAAACTAATATCAATTTCCTTTAGGGGAAGCAAATACAAGGAAAAAAGAAGAGGACCTAATACTGAGTCATGTGGCACTCCATACATTCACTCCATACTTTTTCCATACATACGGGTCGGTTCAGCTCGGCTCAGCTCGGTTTGCATTTTCACTGCAGTTTAGTACCGCTTTGAGTGGGCGTTCGATCCTTCGCTGGATGTACTGATTTAAATCTAGGGATTTTAAATCTGGTGTCTTGTCTCAAGATCAACCGTACCGTGCCATACCATGCAGAGGAAAAGCGCCATTACACAAACAAAGTGGTAGTGGTCAGATGTATACGTCTTAAATCAGAGGTGTCCAATCTTCTCTTGGAAGGCCAATGTTCTGCAGAGTTTAGCTCCTACCCTAATTAAACACCTAAACCTGCTAATCAAGTTCTTAAGATGAACTAGAAACTTCCAGGAAAGTGTTTCGTAGCAGATTGCTGGACATTGGCTCTAGGACAGGTTTAATATACGGGTTGGATTTGATGCCTTATGCTGGTTTTAATGCTTGAATGCTTTTGTTTCACTATAGACCTGATGGAACTGAAAGAGGAGAGTCTGAAAGAAGAACTGAATGAAATGGAAGAGAAAAATCAGGACAAGAAATGTCTTGATTTCAAAAGAAGAGAAAAATCCTCAAAGACTGAAAAGGCTTCCTCACAAAAAAGAGGCCAGAAGACAGACTCAAACAGTTTATTCCACTGCTGTCAGTGTGGTAAAAATTTCTCTCATAAGCAAAACCTTGAAGTCCACCAGAGAATTCACACGGGAGAGAGACCTTTCAGCTGCCAACAGTGTGGAAAAAGTTTCACTCAAAAACAAAACCTTAAAGCCCACATAAGAGTTCACACTGGAGAGAAGCCTTACACCTGCAAATTGTGCGGACAAAGTTTTACGCTTAAAGGAAACCTTAATGCTCACATGAGAATTCACACTGGAGAGACCCCTTACACCTGCAAAGTGTGTGAGAAGAGCTTCTCACGAAAAGAAAGTCTTATGACTCACATGAACATTCACACAGGAGAGAAGCCATTCATATGTGGTCAGTGTGGAAAGAGATTTAAATGTAAAGAAACCCTTAATCAACACATGAGGATTCACTCAAAAGAGGACTGTTTCATATGTCATCAGTGTGGAAAAAATTTCATGCATAAAAGAAGCCTCAACACTCATATTAGACTTCATACTGGAGAGAAACCTTTCATCTGTCCTCAGTGTGGGAAGAGCTTCTCACAAAAAGGAAACCTTCAGACTCACTTAAGTATTCACACTAGAGAGAAGCCCTTCAGGTGTCTTCAGTGCGATAATAGTTTCACATATCAAAGAGACCTGAAACGTCATTTGCAAACTCATTCTGTAGAAAAATTGTGAGCAATTTCAAAAATTACTCTGGATGAAGCCAATTTAATTGTGGGAAGGGTAATAAAAACTGGAACCAAAAAGATGTATCTGTGTGAAATCAAGGCTATGTTTACTTATCAGATGAATGTGGGCCAAATGTGATTGTCCAACTTCATGACCACTTTTATTTGCATCCTTCACCTTTTTAAACTCCCTCTAATTGCTCCATTTCACATACTGATACCTCAGAATCAAACTATTTAATCAAACTTATGTTTTGCTGTGAAATGCCACAATGTAAAAGTAATTCTAAATAAAAGACACAAACCGTACATAAATAATTAACACTGGCAAATGTGTTGCTACTGTTGGGCTGACCAAAAATGTGACACTGAATCTCCACACCAGGAATATTGGACATAGTCTCTTTGGTATCCTGTCAGTTAACGTTTCCTTTGTCAGAGTGATGATTGTGTTTGATGCCCATATAAACACCACAGACCCTCACAAACTCCTCCAAAACATGACAACACACATGCTTTGGCATGCATCTATTATAAAACACCAGTGAGACAATGGTTTGCTTCATGCAGTTTTTAGATTGGAGGATACTGACTGGCTAAATTTTGTCAAATCTCGAGTATGTTCATATCTTTTTAGCTAATTTGCTACACTGACCCACCTCGTTTGACCAATTTCTTCATCAACCTAGAGCTGAACTTGAGACATGTGGACAGACAGGGACATGTAGGGAAAGCATAAATGATTTTATATATCATATTGTATTATATACAGTTGAGGTCAAAAGTTTACATACACCTTGCAGAACCTGCAAAATGTTAATTATTTTACCAAAACAAAAGGGATCATACAAAATGCATGTTATTTTATGTTTAGTACTGATCTGAATAATCAGAATCAGAATCAGAATCAGAATTAGCTTTATTGGCCAAGTGTGCGCAAACACACGTTGTGGTTTTTGTGGTTTCTTAAGGTGCTCCTGGTACATACGTACGTACATGCATACATATCTGACATGAGAACAGAGAAAACATTTAAATAAAATAAAAACTTAAAATAAATAATAATGTGTATGAATCTGGAACAGAAGATTTATATACAGATTTGTGCATTATTTACTCTATATACAGCTGTATAAAGAAGAGATGCGCATGTGTATTTACATAATAATACTACAGAAAGAGACACCAATTAGAAATGAAGAAAAAAAATACAGAAATGAATTGTAGAACACACAGGTAATGATTCATGTTTTAGCTGTTTAAGCTGGAGATGGCATTTGGGAAAAAGCTGTTTTTATGCCTAGATGTTCTAGTGCTCTGAGATCTGTAGTGTCTGCCTGAGGGGAGAAGTGCAAACAGGTTGTGTCCGGGGTGAGAGGGGTCTTTGTTTATGTTTCCTGCCCGTTTCTTCACTCTAGAGTTGTACAAGTCCTGAAGGTTGGGCAGGTGCACACCAATGATCCTTTCTGCTGTCCTAACAGTCCGTTGCAGTCTTCTTATATCTGATTTGCTGGCTGCCCCAAACCAGACAGTTATAGAAGAGCACAGAACTGACTAGAATAAGATATTTCACACAACAGATGTTACCATATAGTCCACAAGAGAAAATAATAGGTATAGTTAATACTGTGTTGTTACCTGAATGATCCACAGCTGTGTTTGTTTGTTTAGTGATAGTTGTCCAAGAGTCCCTTGTTTGTCTTGAACAGTTAAACGGCCTGCTGTTCTTCAGAAAATTCCTTCGGGCCCCACAAATTCTTTTTTTTTTATAGCATTTTTGTGTATTTGAGCCCTTTCCAACAATGACTGTATGATTTTGAGATTCATCTTTTCACATTGAGGACAACTGAGGGACTCCTATGCAACTATTACAGAAGGTTCAAATGCTCACTGATACTCCAGAAGGAAAAACGATGCAAGTTAAGAATTTGTCCAGTTAAAATGAAAAGTTGCCTCTATTTATTGTAGTAGCCTACTATTGCTGGCTTCATGTGTACTCATGCCAGCCAGTAAACATGCCAATCTTCATGAATTCCTGATGCCCTGGGTGATAACAGCAATTTAAATATCAGTCATTTATATCAATGGAAATGAGAGATAAAGGCCGTAATACTAACGTTGTCCACCAGATAGAGGCACAAGACAACAAATTAATTTAGATTGCATAGTTTAAAATCTGTTTAAATGGTTCAATATATTAACTATACACAAAATTCATTATAGTTTAATAAAGTTCAATAAAGGCTAAAACAATCTAAACTAGTCATTTTCCAAAGAAATCTGTTATCTCCAAAATATCTTATTAATACCTTATTAAAATACCTTTACCCTATTTTTAACCTTATTTATATATCCTAAATTCAGAAAACATTTGTCAGGTTGTCAGACATGACTGCATATATTGCAGTCCAGTCATGATGATGGAACAATAACATCTGTCTATTGTAATACAGTACGTAAAATAATACTTCCATAGTAAAGCACTTAAATATTTGTATTACATTTGAAAAGAGACATGGCCATTGTAACATAACTGTATCCTCTACACAAGGCGATGGATTTCTGCAGGTTTTATGAGGGTAAATTTAAGACTTTTAAAAGACCTTTTTAAGACCAATTAAAGAAAATTTAAGGGAAAAAATAAATAAATAAATAAATAAAATCGAAGGGAAAACAATATAGCAATATGTTCTTTGAGTTTTACTTTCACTTTCAAATTAGCAGCAATTCGGCTTGAAGCAGTTTGTTTTTAGTTCTTTGAGTTTTCCCTCTTTTCATCACTTTCCTTCGGTTTTAAGGAGCTTGTAAAAGCATTGTGCGCGTTTTACTTTCACTTTTAAATTAGCGGCATTAACAAACTATTTTTAACAAAACAAATAAAAATACAACATGTTATATGCATAATATAAAATGATAACTTTATGAAGCTTCATTTGGACAACTTTAAAGGTGATTTTCTCTATATTTTGATTTTTTTTTGCACCCTCAGATTCCATATATTCAAATAGTTGTATCACAGCCAAATATTGTCCTATCCTAACAAACCACACATCAATGGAAAACTTATTTATTCAGCTTTCAGATTATGTATAAAGCTCAATATTGAAAAATTTACCCTTATGACTGGTTTTGTGGTCCATGGTCACAAACAAAAAAACGAAAAAAAACAAAACAAAAAAAAAATACACAGTTTAAATAAATAAAAATCAGAAGTGCTTTCGTCAAGATAGACCAACACATTCTCTAGCTGCAAAATTATGTTGACATTTGTAGAGAAGCATAAGCATTGTTTAGGTCCCATCTATCCAACTGCTGCCACTATGCTTATGCAAATGAAGAGGAAAAATATAGTTATTATAATAAAGGTTTAATCTTAACTGTTCTCTTAGTAAAATTAAACACACACACACACCAAATTAAACCATTATGACATTTTTTCAAATGAGGATCAAATGAATTCAGCTTTGAGAATGAAAAACCAACCAGTTTGTTCCTCAGTATCTTCTTGTTTCACTCTAAATGTTTCTTCAATCCTAATGTCTTCACTGTCCTCATTAATAAACGCCATCCTTACAACAGTATGTCTCGTGAATCTTAGTTGCTTCACAAGAAAAAAAACAATTAACAGAAGGAATAATAAATGCAAATTAACTATCTGTGTGCATCTCAGTCAGCTCCCTAGTTCAGTAGTTAGTGAACTGGCAAGAATGTCAGTCAGGGGTTTCCCAAAGCAACTATGGTCTCAATTCTGTCATTAGTAACCATAGTTAGCTAAGGATGCTTTTGGGAAACAGAGAGTGATGGTTATTGGTCTTAAATTGTCTGATTAACCAAAAAAAACTAAAAACTAGCACTAAAGATGAATAAAAGAAGACCTATTATATAACAGCTGCATATTTACATATTTTTGTTTTCAAATTTTATTTCTTTTTATTATGTAGATCACGTTTGCTTTTTGTTTATAGGGTGACAAGTTGGTTTGTTCTCGTTGCATTTAAACTGTTTTAACCAGCAGATGTCATCAGTGTGCAGTAATTCAAGTGCTTTACACACATTCCACCTTGTAAAAACTCACTTGAGGGAGTAACATTCACTAACAGCATTACCTGAGTTGGTTGTTTCAATACAGTGGTATTTTAACCCTCGAAACTGTGAATCATTTTGCAAACCTCACACGGAGGTTCCAATAGCTCCGTTCCCCTTCAGTCGTTCTCTACGATGTTACGTCAATACTGATGTATTTGGGGTCTCCTTTGGGAGCCCAATGACCTCCGATCTTAGAAGAAAAAGCCAATGAAATTTGGTGAGTGGAATTTGCATACCACGCCACACCCCCGTACATACGGGTATATAAGATGGCGGCGTGCAGCCACTCATTCAGATTTCTGCTTCGGAGCCTATCACTGTTCCCAAGCGCAAAAGAAGAAAAGAAGAAAAGAAGATTCTTGCTGTTTTGCTCTTCGGCTGCGGGAGAAGACCAGATTCCTGCCACTTCTCTCCGCTTTCCAGCGAAAATACTGCCCCGAGTGCACCGAGAGTGCTGCGGTTCTTCCCTGGGCAACCAGCTAAAACAGCAATTTTCCTCAGCTTACACGGTCGTCGAGAGCCTTATCATTCGATATGTCTTTCCGACTATGTACTTCTGGATGTGGTAGTTTCCTGACTACTGCTGACGGACATGATCGCTGTCTCACATGCCTGAGCCGTGAGCACGCTGAGACGGCGTTTATGGATGGTTCATGCCCTCATTGTGAGTGTATGTCCATGGCCACGTTAAGGTTACACCTCTCATTTGTGAGAAGGCTCCCTTCTTTTTCTCCCCGGGCTAGTTCGTCGAGCTCTAGGAGCTCCACGGCTAATCTGGTTAGGAAGATGGGTATCCTGATGGTTACAGCCTGGAACGTAGAGATGGGTTAGCCCCCTCGGAAGTCCAACTCGCGGGACCGGGAACCTCGGCTGCGGTGGCACATCAATTGCCTCGAGCTGCTGGCAGTGTTTCTCGCGCTTCGCCGATTTCATTTGACGTTGCAGGGGAGGCATGTGCTGGTTCGCACGGACAACATGGTGGTCTACACTCTGGTGATACATCAATCACCAAGGTGGTCTACGCTCTCGTCGCATGTTGCAACTTGCCCGCCATCTCCTCCTTTGGAGTCAGAAGTGGCTCAGGTCGCTTCGTGCCATTCATATTCCAAGGGAGTTGAACCATGTAGCCGACGCGCTCTCACGGCAACTCACTCTACCTGGAGAATGCCAATGGTCCAGCTCATTTGGAGTCGATTCGGGGAAGCCCAGGTAGACCTGTTCGCTTCCCCAGAGTCCTCCCATTGCCAGTTGTTTTTCTCCCTGTCCGAGGCTCCCCTCGGCATGGATGCACTGGCACACAGCTGGCCCTGGGAATTAGTCAAGTTAGCCTTTCCCCCAGTGAGCCTCCTTGCACAGAACTTGTGCAAGATCAGGGAGGACGGGGAGCAGGTCTTGTTGGTTGCGCTTTATTGGCCCACCCAGACCTGGTTCGTGAAACTCATGCTCCTCGCGACAGCCCCAGAGGAAGGACCTCAGGGGAATCTGGCATCCACATCCCGATCTCTGGAACCTCCACGTGTGGCTTCTGGATGAGACACGGCAGACCTCTCTGGCCTCCCCCAGGCCGTGATAGATACTATCACTCAAGCTAGGGCCCTCTCTACGAGGCAGGCCACGCTCTGAGGTGGGATCTATTCGTTGATTGGTGCTCCTCTCACCAATAGGACCCACAGAGATGTCCACGCTACAGAGATTCCTTTTTTCAAGAAAAGTTGGAGCGGAGGCTGTCCCCCCTCCACTTTAAAGGTCTATGTGGCAGCCATCACCGCGTACCACGACACGGTTGATGGTCTGCCTCTGGGAAGGCATCACCTGATTGTAAGGTTCCTGAGAGGTGCGAGGAGGTTAAACCCACCTCGTCTGCACCTCATCCCCTCTTGGGATATCTCTGTGGTCCTTTCGGGCCTTCGGAGGGATCCCTTTGAGTCGCTAGAATCAGTTGAGCTTAAATATCTGTCACTTAAGACTTCGCTCCTGATTGCGCTCACTTCCATTAAGAGGGTGGGGGGACAGCCGTGCCTTGAGTTTGGTCCGGCTGATTCTCACGTTATCCTGAGATAACCCTGTGCCCAGGGTTCCCAACACTCCATTTTGAAATCAGGTGGTGAACCTGCAAGCGCTGCCCCCGGAGGAGGCAGACCCAGCCTTAGGGTTGCTGTGTCCCGTCCGTGCACTTCGCATCTACGTGGACCGCACCCGGAGCTTCAGACACTCTGAGCAGCTCTTTGTCTGTTTTGGTGGACAGCAGAAAGGGAATGCTGTCTCCAAACAGAGGTTGGCCCATTGGGTGGTTGACACCATCACCCTCGCTTACCAGTGCCAGGGTGAGCCGTGCCCCCTAGGCATCTCTTTGGCAGACATATGTAGAGCTGCGGGCTGGGCAACACCTAACACCTTCACGAGATTCTACAATCTCCGCATAGAGCCTGTTTCCTCCCATGTTTTAAGGTAAAATCAAGGTAATTACGGGAGGGCAGCTCGGTGTCGGCTTCCTGGGCCATTCCTTTGGATCAGTGCACCTTTCCCAGTTGTTCCCCTTGGTGAACTCTGGGTCCTCCATGCCCTCCAGTTCGAACTAGGCAGAGTAGTTCGCTACTGTGCTGGTAGTGGGTCTCCTTCGCCCCCTCCAGATGTGGCTCAGGTCTATATCTTCCATGATTTGGCTTTCATGTTCCATTAAAAAAAAAAAAAAAACATAAAAAAAATCTTTTTCACATGGCAACTACTTTTTGTCTTTGTGCTCCGCCCCCCAACGGTCTGCTTCAGTCTCTGGCATCCCTGGGGGGCCCCCTTTAGCCGGCTTCCAGGGCGTTGGGCAGGTTACAGATTGAGTCCATTTGTCCTGGCACGCTTGCCTGTCAGCATTTGTCCTCAATTACGTAACTCAATTCAGGCTTGTGGCGTTTTCCATAGGGACCCCAGTATGTCAGTATTGACGTAACACTGTAGAGAACGACTGAAGGGGAACGTCTCGGTTACAACTGTAACCCTCATTCCCTGAAAGAGGGAACGGAGATGTTACGTCCCTCTTGCCACAATCCTGAACCACGCTGGGATGCCGGGTCCTCCGCAGTGTTTCTCGCATTTCGCCGATTTCATTCGATGTTGCGGGGGAGGCATGTGCTGGTCCGCACGGACAACATGGTGGTTTATGCTCTGGTGATACATCAATCACCAAGGTGGTCTATGCTCTCGTCGCATGTCGCATGTCGCCCACCATCTCCTCCTTTGGAGTCAGAAGTGGGAACGGAGGGAACGGAGACGTTACATCCCTCTTGCCACAATCCTGAACTACGCTGGGATGCCGGGTGATTCTCGTTTCTTCAGCAAAAACCTGAATGAGTGGTAGCACGCCGCCATATTATATACCCGTATGTATGGGGGTGTGGCGTGGCATGCAAATTCCACTCACCAAATTTCATTGGATTTTCCTTCTAAGATCGGAGGTGATTGGACTCCCAAGGGAGACCCCAAATACGTCAGTATTGACATAACGTCTCCGTTCCCTCCTTCAGGGAACGAGGGTTACAGTTGTAAACAAGACGTTTCTCTTATTACTGCGTGCCAGTGACCGAATTCGTATTTACAAACTTATGACGTCACATCGTCGGATCAGAATAAAAGTCCTGTATGGTGCATAGAAATGTACATAAAGAAAATACACATAAACAACAAAACATATGTCAGAGGTAATCAGAATTTTATTCATAGTGAAATATACAGGTGAAATATATAGGACTATAACCTACTTTAAAAATACAAAAACAAACAAATATGCAACGAACAATAGGTCACATATTTGCAATATGTTATTGTGCTAAATTATTTGTGACTGATTGTATATGAAAAAAAAGGGGCTAAAGAGAAACATCTGATCATTTTGAGCCCTAAACATACTCAGCCTAATGTCAAAATGACAAACAAATCAGAAAAAGGGTTCATTTTGATGATGATGATGATGATGATGATGATGGTGTAACTATTAAAAAATATACAAGTTGAATATATTGATAATACTGATTGTTGAACTTATTGCATTAGATACAGCTGTGGAATATGTGGAGGGTTAATGATACCTTTGCACAAGATGAATCAATTGTAAAGTGTAATGGCAGTAGGCAAGAATGACATCCTGCAGTGTTCTCTGTTGCACTAATCTGCATCTGTTGTTTGTTGAATGTACTTTTCATGCCATTAAGCATGTCACGGAGGGGATGTTGTCCATGATGGTCAGTAACTTGGACATTATTCTCCTTTCTGCCTTAAACAAGTTCAGAACTATTTCATAGTTAGTACCACCAATTTTAATCCCATTGCCTCAGCACAGAGGGCACTAGTGATGACAGACTGATTGAACATGCAAAACATTTACAAACATTGAAGAACTTCATTCTTCTCAAGCAGTAGAGTTGTCTCTGACCCTTTCTGTAGATCTCTTTGGTGTTCTCAGTCCAGTCCAGTCTGTCATCAATGTGGATCCCCAGGTACTACCCCACTATCTTCACATCACTGCCATGAATAGAAACAGGTAAGGTTTGATCCTTTATCCCTCTGAAATAAATGACCATCTCCTGTTTTAGTTACATTAATTTTTTAGTGGATCACTCCACATCACTTTACAAACCCATTGACCAGTGCTGTTTATTCCATCTCTTGCCCACTCCCAACACAACCACAGCAGAGTCATCTGAAAACTTCTGTAGGTGGCATGCCATTAAGTTGTAACTGAAGTCTGATGAATGGACACAGGGCAGATACCTGTGTTACACACCACCCGCTCAGAGAATTGGGTATGGGATAGGGTTGTATGTGTTTGCTCCACCTACGACCCGTCTCATTTTCTCTGTACATCACTGCATGGTGAGTAAACGAGCCACATCCTTTATCTAATTTGTTTAATTACAATGATTAATTAAAACATTGCATTTATGATGTTATTAATTATCAAAGGAGATCTGAAGTAGTTTAAAAATAAGATTGCCCTTGTCTAATTTAACTCATTATAGCAGTGATTCCCAGCCTGTTACCTGTGTGCTTCTTAGCTTGGGAACTTACATGCTTTGGCAAATTATGGATGCAAAAACAACCTTTCATAGGTAGTTTCTAACAATGCTTCAAATGATTGGCAATTAATCAGAACCAGCTGATAATCAGTTAGTCTCTTAACTTGCCAATCACGCAAACTGATTTTATTTTTATGACACAAAATACATGAGCGTGCTCATACTGAAATTCAAATAGAAGAGGTGTATATATGTTGTGAAGTTGGGAGATGGCACGGGCAGCCCCCTGTCCTTCCAGACAGCGAAATTGAGGCCTATAAATCAGCCTGAATCACAGGGAAAAAAAATAAATTCTAAATTCCCCCACTACAACCCACACTTCTTCTGGTCAGACAAGAGGCAGAGCCAGATATTTAGTACAGGGGAGCAGTGCTCAGCAGAATTCTTCTTCTAAAGAATAAAGTTGGCATGACATAACAGATGCAGATGAGGATGGAGTTGTAATCAACTGTTCACAACTGCAACATATTCACCACTTGAGCCTTTTCAGCTCTTTTTCACAACTCTGTTGTAGACACAGTCAGAAGGAATACAAATGATTTTGTGGCAAAAAAGGGCCAAGGCTGGTAAGAAATTTCTTTGTATACCGCTTACTGTGAGAGACTTTTTTATATATATATTGGTGTTGTTATCTATATGGGACTGGTGAATGCAAAGACTATTGGGGACTACTGGGCAAGGAAGGATATTTATAGTTTTTTGTTTCCACAGTTAACAATGTCCAGATCACATTCAAGCCATTTCTTGGAATCTTCTTGTTTCTATTTTTCTAACCTAAAAGAAGATGAAAATTATGCAAGGAAAAAGGGAACCCTGGACTATGATAGACTGTTCAAAATAAAATCCCTCTATGCTGACATTGTTTCACCTTGCACGGCAGCTGGCAGTGGATGAGTGTATGGTTGCTTCAAAGGCTTTTGGACTAAAACAATGTATGAAGGACAAACCCACCAAATAGGGTTATAAATTGTTTGTCCTTGTGGATTCAGTTTATGGATATACCTGGAACTTTTATGTTTACAAAGAAAAGTCCTCCACAGAAGTTGTTAAATGCCAGAGTTATGAATCTGTAATGCAGCTTTTGGATTTCGCAGTTCTTGGACAGCGCTATCAGGTGTTTATGGATAACTTCAACCAGCTCGACCCTCCTCTCTGATTTACTGCTCAAGCATACCCTGGCATGTGGCACTATACACTTAAACAGGCAGGGCTTTCCAAGGACCAAAGCCAAAGACCTCAGCAGAAAGGCCAAAAGAGGGGACATTCGTTGGCTCAGGCATGGAAAGGTCCCTTTTGTAAAGTGGATGGATACCAGAGAAGTCACCATGTGTTCCACAATTCATAAAGCATACAATGGTGACACTGTGAACCATCAGATCAAGACTGCTGGGGTATAAAAGGGCTCTGCCCTATTTGGCGCCACACAGAGTTTCACTGTGGGTGGCCATCCCTACCGTTTTATCAGGACGAGCCATTCTGCCAGCTCACCCATGGCCTCTTTCAATGTCAGCTCCACTTCTCCCTTCACCAAAAAACATAAAACTCCAGAAATCCAGAGATTATCACAAGTGTTCACAAACAGTGATAGACAAACAGATGTTTGGAATCTAGAATGGCATCTACGTTAATATTACTCTGTTTTATTCTTATTCCAAGGTTAACGAAGCCACCCATATCCAGCCCGTATCCAGTCCAGATGGTGGATCAGCATCTAGAGAGGACCTCTATACCCCTGAATGTCAGTAGAGACCATGTCAACTAGATGAGCCCCAGAGACTGGTTCCCTGTTAAGACCTCGTCACCTAGACAGTCATCAGCACAAGACCATGAGAACCAGTTGTGTCCTCTGCACAATCTGACTTATGTTGCAGCCTGGAATTAAACTATGGAATGCTGGTTTTGTCTGGCCAGAGGAGAACTGGGCCCCTGACTGAGCCTGGTTTCTCCCAAGGTCTTTTCTCCAGTTCTATCACCGATGGAGTTTTGGTTCCTTGCCACTGTCACCTCTGGCCTGCTTAGTTGGGGACACTGGCAATATTGTTGACTTGATCTGGATGATGACATCACTGAATCAAAGATAACTGACTTTAACTAAAAATGTGACTTTTTACTATTGTCCTCTTGCCTTATCACTATTTTCCTGTTTAATTATGCAACCCACAGCTGGAACCAGCTTGTCAATAGATGAGCCCCCAACAACAGATTAATAACTTACTTAACTGTGCATTCTCTCAATAAAGATGAATCAAATAACACATTGTGATGTTCATTTAATTCAGTTTGTCCTTTTATTTATGATTTTCATTTATATTGTGCCAT
The DNA here is from genome assembly GCA_012976165.1 of Labeo catla. Classification (NCBI taxonomy): domain Eukaryota; kingdom Metazoa; phylum Chordata; class Actinopteri; order Cypriniformes; family Cyprinidae; genus Labeo; species Labeo catla. Next base: position 259,545 of record VONZ01000554.1, on the reverse strand, counting down.
GTCACAGCAAAATGGAAGTTTATTTATCTAATATTTTGATTCTGATGTATTAATCCATATCAAATATATGTACAGTGCCTCCTGTCAAACAAAATTAATTTAAAACTACTGATGCCATCTTTAATTGCAGATTCAGTTAAAACTCTTATCACACAAAGAAAAAAAATAGTGTTTGCATCTGCATGACTTTTTGGGTGTAACTGTAAAGGTAATTGCACACTGAATCCGAAATTTTAGTATGCGTTTTTTCGTATTCATCGTTGTAAAAATTCGTCACGCACAGAATCCTTGCACACCAAGTCAGATGCGTATTAATTCATCCGTTACGAGAAAATTTGCAAAACAATACACAATGGAATCTTCAAGCAGTGAGGATGAGTTTGTTGTCCACTGTCTTCTTAAAAAGAGAAAAAGAAAGGACATATTGGGTCCATCCAATTATAAGGCATAGAGAGGAAGGAGAGAATACTTTTTGTGTGTAGCTCCTTTTTAAGGAGCTGCGGGATTATCCCAGGCAATTCAAAGTTTACTTTAGGATGTCAGTGAACTTTGATGCTTTAAAGCCACATATTAAAAAGAAGACCATTAATTTCTGTGAACTCGTGTTCTAGGACAAAAGGTCATTGGAGTCCAAAATTTTTGCACGTTAAAACATAAATATGACCTCACGTTTACACACTGTTTCCGAAACTTTAATATGTCATGAAAAATTTGCATCGGGTTCAATTTTATGCGTTTTTTGCATCCGTAGCAAGCATTTTGAGAGGTGTTTTGACAGATCAGAGCCCCATTACAAGCGAACACCAAAATCCAGAATTGCGTCTGACAAGTTCATCCACTTTGCCTCTTTGTTTCATGTCTGTGTGATATGCAAAACTCTTCTCACACTGATGACACTTGAAAGGCTTCTCACCAGTGTGAATTCCATGTGAACCTTAAGGTTTGTATTGTTTGAGAAAGGCTTTCCACAGTGATGGCACATTAAAGGATTCTCTACAGTGTGGGTTTTTACATGATTCTTAAGGTGTTTACTGTCTGTGAAACTCTTTCCACACTGATGACATAGAAAACTATTCTCTTTTAAGTGAATCCTCATGTGGCCAGTAAGATTTAAGCCTGAAGCGCTTCTCAAACTTCTCATCACACGTGAAAGGCTTCTCTCCTGTGTGAATTCTCATATGGGCAATAATTGTTGCTCTATGTGAAAAACTCTTTTCACACTGAGGACAGGTGAAAGGCTTCTCTCCAGTGTGAATTCTCGTGTGGCTTTTAAGACTTTCTTTTTGAATAAGACTTTCCAAACTGAGGACAGGTGAAAGGTTTCTCTCTAGTGTGAATTCTTATGCGAACATTAAGGTTTCCTTTTTCTGTAAAACTCTTTCCACACTGAATGCAGGTAAACTACTGTTTTCTGTCTTTTGAGCACTTTGTTGTGTGAAAGTCTTTTCGGTCTGTAAGCAACTAAAACATTTTTCTCCAGTTATAAAATCATGATTTTTATCAAACAGATCTTTCTCTTCCTTTACATTATTCCATTCTTGACTCTCCTCTTTCGGCAGCATCAAGTCTAAGGCAAAAAAGACAGTTGTTCCTCATGTTTTTTGGGCCAACACCCAATTATCAAGGTCCTTTTCCTTTTTGTGTTTATTACAGAACTACAGTGCTACCGTCTTGGAGACTTCAGTGCCAACCTTGCTCCAACACACATGCCTGTAATTAACCAAGTAACCCTGAAGACCTTGATTAGCTGGTTCAGGTGTGTTTGATTGGGGTTGGAGCTGAAATCTGCAGGAAAGGGGATGGAAACCCCAGCTTTACAGGAAACATTTACATAATCTCATTCCTAACCTTGTGTTGACTAAAATCAATTTAATAGCATCTCATAATGTTTGTATCATGTCTGCCTTCCGTGATGGTCTAGGTTTCTCTCCATCTCCTGGACTCAAATTGCTTATGTTGCACAAGTGCCTTCTACTATCAAAACCTGTGTAATGGGTTACACCCTAAGCTTTTCCATATTTTACGCACTGTTCTACAGGCCTACAGGTATGTTTGGGCTGTTGGGAAGAAGTTACTAACAATAAATTATAACAATACAAAAATCACATGTGTGAAAAGCATCATCTTTAATAGTGGTCGTAATGTTTAACTTCAAGTATTATATGATTAAATCTCAAAAGAAGTCACATCAAACACTATAGTTGTGTGGGGTGAAGATACACTAAATGTGATTTGCTGTGACATCACAACTGAGTAGCTTTTTGGAAACTAAAACTGATTAGTACCTATGAGTAGAATCCATTCTGTGAGGGACCGAGGCATAAAATAATGAGGAGCATGAAAAAAGTTGTTTCCAGAAAAATAATTACTTTAATAAATCACCAAAAAATGGTTCACACTTGAAAAATCAAAGTTCACAAACAATCAAATCAAATAACTAGGCCCAAAAGGAAATAAACAACAAAAGCAACAAACCAAAACTAAACTCAGGTTACAAAGACATGTGCCAACCAAACCAAATAAAACCTCACTCCACATGGCACAACAGGGCATTTTAAACAATTGGACTAGACCATCTTAGACACCAGAAAGGGGGGAAAACAAGAAACACCAACTACAAAGTAAAACAACAGAACACATAAACTACTTAAATGCCTGAAAAAAAATTAATACAAATTATAATAAACATAAACAAAATACAAATAATGAAATAAAGAATTAAACAAACAGTCCTCAATTAAACCATCTCAGGTTTCCCTGTGATTAATCTGTCCATGTCCATGGATGCTGGTAGGTGGAACTAAAGATCAACGGAGGCAGCGCGGTGGTCCTTTAAAAGACCGGATCATGCATCAGTAGCTCGAAATCCGTATCTCTTCACGCAGCCCACAGCGTGGTAACTTCAACTCAAAGAAAACTGTATTAACAAAAATAAACAGCACACTACACTGAACTGTGTGCACTCCAACTAGTTACATTGCACTGTGAGTTAATAAAGTGTTCCGAAAAGACAAATAACTGAGTTTGCGTCTTATTTAAAACAAAGTTCATTAAATCAATATAAAGTAAATCCAAACAACAAGAAGCGTATATGTATGCGTGGATGTGTGTGTGCATGTATTACTGCTTACTGATGTGTGGCCATATCATGGGCCATCACACATTTCATGGTCTGAATTTAGACCAGAGGTGCCCAAACTCGGCCTTGGAGGGCCAGTGTCCTGCAGAGTTTAGCTCCAAGCCCATTTAGACACACCTGTATCTGTATCTTATCCTTAATATGTGTTTCCTGAAACGTTCTTAGTTAAGTTTACATAATAGCAGTGCAAAATCAAAGTGTGTACTAAAATTTTAGTCTCTTGGCTACCATGTTAGAAACTGCAATTCCTAAAAAAAAACCAAAACAAAACAAAACGAGTAAATTCAGCATGCTTTTAGATCTTGTTCATCCAATTTTGTAGAGACAAACTCAACAAAACTACTGTACCGCCTCAGCCCCGAAATTCAGCTGCTCTTCTTTTTCTTTGCATAGTAGCTGTTGATTATTTGTTTTGCATGTTGCGCTTTTATTGAGTAGCTCATCCAACAACAGAAATTAGAGATTTACACCAATATGATGCAGCTGCTAGGCAATCAACCCTGGTCATGGAGTAAATGCAGACACTGTGGAAAATATTTTATGATAATATAAATGACCCTTTTAAAAACCAGTGAAGGCATCCCGTTGCCAGTTTATGATACGCATGTTTGGGCATGAGGTTGCTGGCTCAAAATTATATAATATATAAATGTTCAGGGTTGGATTTAGTTTGCAATTTGTATTATCTTTGTAAGATCCCACACTGTAAAAAAAAAAAAAAATCCATAAAGAAACGTAAGAAGTACTGGCAGCTCATTACCTGAACTTTGTACTGTAATTAAAAAAACAAATTTTCTGTTAATTTACAGTCTGCCAACAGTAAAAAAAACAGGACTTTTTCTGTTTTAATGGTGTGTTTATATTTACCGGTGCATCTTAATAAATTAGAATGTTGTGGAAAAGTTCATTTATTTCAGTAATTCAACTCAAATTGTGAAACTTGTGTATTAAATAAATTCAGTGCACACAGACTAAAGTAGTTAAAGTATTTGGTTCTTTTAATTTTGATGATTTTGGCTCACATTTAACAAAAACCCACCAATTTACGATCTCAGCAAATTAGAATACTTCATAAGACCAATAAAAAACATTTTTAGTGAATTGTTGGCCTTCTGGAAAGTATGTTCATTTACTGTATATGTAGTCAATACTTGGTAGGGGCTCCTTTTGCTTTAATTACTGCCTCAATTCGGCGTGGCATGGAGGTGATCAGTCTGTGGCACTGCTGAGGTGGTATGGAAGCCCAGGTTTCTCTGACAGTGGCCTTCAGCTCATCTGCATCAGTGTGGCTTACCGTCCTTGTGAAGGGTGTCAATGATTGTCTTCTGGACAACTGTCAGATCAGCAGTCTTCCCCATGATTGTGTAGCTTAGTGAACCAAACTGAGAGACTGAGAGCTGATTGGCATGTCATCATATTCTAATTTGTTGAGATAGTGAATTGGTGGGTTTTTGAAAAATGTGAGCCAAAATCATCTCAATTAAAAGAACCAAAGACTTAAACTTCTTCAGTCTGTGTGCACTGAATTTATTTAATACAAGAGTTTCACAGTTTATGAACTATAATAAACAAACTTTTCCACGACATTCTAATTTATTGAAATGCACCTGTACACACACACACACACACATATATAAATATCGCGTATCGAGGTCGCGTTAGCAGAAAATTCTCTGTCATTGACAGATTACACTGAGGGTGACCTATTGTAAAATTGTGGCTGTAATTCCCACCCTTGTCCAGTTGGTGGCGAGCGCACTTCAGTCTGGCAGCAGAGCACGGGATACAGAACAAAAACAAAATTATCACAAATGTTTTCCTATGCGTTTAATTAAGCACAGGAGAGTACACAGAAACTACAATGATCTATCACGCCACATTACAGAGCGCCAAAACGGTATTTATTGCTTGAATTTCCTAAGGAAATGGACAGAATTTGAAATCTGAGACTTTGTTTCACATCAAAAGTAACACAAAGCCTAGCCTATTGGTATTTATTGGAAGGAAGACGCACTATGTAATGTACTGTTTATTCATCAGCTGAAAACAGCATAGACCAAGAGATCGATTGTAATTTAAGAATTTTGACGACCCCGGACAATGTTGAAGTCTAGCGCAACCTCTATATAAGTATATCTATATCTCTCTCTCTCTCTCTCTCTCTCTCTATATATATATCCTCATTGGGGGCTGAGCCCCCCTAAAATGAAAAACCTAGATTCTATACATTTTTCTTCAAATATCTACAGGTTAGACATTACATTCAGACCCAGCAAGGGGTCTTCCTCTTTCACCTCTCAAGGCTATCTTGTCTGAGAAAAAAGGTCCTAAGGGTCTCATTTCCTTACATAGAATTTATTACACCCCAGTTAGATTGCACTCCTTTGAAAGCTCTACTCAGAACTCTGTCCGAGACGTAAAGCAGATAGAGGGACTCTCCTACATATGCTGTGGTCTTGCCCTGACTTGGAAGAATATCGGAAAGAGGTCTTAGAGATTATTGCCATAGTTGCAGGTACTACTGTGCCTAGAAAGCTTAGGCTTACCCTTTCAGGGGATACCACACTACTTGATCAACACAGTCTTAATTTGAGATTTGTTGGGCTATCCCTACTAGTGGCCATAAAATGTATAACTTTGAGATGGAAGGATTCTAAGGAATCCTAAGGGGATCCCCCCTCATTCTCTTTTCAGTTAATATAGGAGATCGAGGTACTTGAGGAATTGCTTAACCTGGATACTTACAAATCTGCTGGATTGGATGAATTAGATCCATTATTTTTAAAGAAAGCAGCTTATATTATTGCAGCGCCCCTCACTTGCATTTTTAATCTTTCTCTCCAAACTGGTGTTTTCCTGAGGGACTGGAAATCTGCTGCTGTAACCCCACTTTTTAAAGGGGGCGATAACTCAGATTTAAATTGTTATAGACCTATTTCCATTTTGCCCTGTCTCTCTAAAATATTAGAAAAATTGGTTAATAAGCAGCTTATGCACCATTTGGAAACTTATAACATTCTTAATCAGGTTCAGTCTGGCTTCAGATCTGGGCATAGTTGTATTACTGCTACACTTAAGGTTCTCAATGACATAATATGTGCCATTGACAAGAAGGAGTATTGTGTAGCTGCATTCATTGATCTGGCAAAGGCTTTTGACTCTGTGGACCATGATATTTTGCTGGACAGGCTAAGAGGGATGTGACTCTTTGAGAGCTGTCTGGCCTGGTTCAAGAGTTACTGTGCCGTTAGTTTACAATCAGTAAGGGTAGAGGGGCTTTTGTCTGATCTCTTGCCCCTATTTAAAGGGGTTCCTCAAGGAAGCATATTGGGCCCTATACTTTTTAATATCTATGTTAATGATATTGCTCTTGATGCAGGTGACTCTCAATGTGCTTTCTCTCGTCTTCATTTAGTTTTAAATACAAATAAAACAAAATGTATGATTTTTAACAGAAATCTTCCACATGTGGAATATCTGGCTAAAATTCTCACATTGGATGGCTCTGAGACTGATTATGTTGAATGCTACAAATATCTTGGTATTTGGCTTGATAGCAAACTGTCATTTGAAACTCATATAAAAGTACTGCTCACAAAGGTTAAAACACTGTGATGAGTCGGCTGCCTCCCCCTAATTATCATCATCACCCTGTCCGACCCGCGGTCCGGACATGAACCGCACACATGAGACAGCTGTGGGCCAGGATGCCGGGCCGATTTACCCACCCCAGGAAGTGCCGTGGCCAAAGTGGATGAAGCCGCTAATAGAAGCCGCTGCCCCTCATGCCACAGACCTCGGCGGGGAGCAAGTGCAGCCGCTGGACTCCGCCCCTTACCTGGACCCTTCCTTTCTGAACACTGCCCCTCCTTCACGGAACCCCTGCACATTGAGGACACCAGATCCCCTATGTACTTTGGACACTTTTATTTCCCCCTTTGGACACTTTTGTTTAATTATTTAATAAAAGCCTCTCCGAGGCCTGACGTCACGCCCACTGTGTCTGTCATTTTGCTCCTCCTGCCACAACACGCATTGGTTTTCTTTATCGTAACAAATCTTATTTTACGCATTCTTTGAGACAGCTGTTGGTTAAAATGACAGTGCTTCCGATTCTGGATTTTGGTGACATAGTTTACAGGTCTGCTTCAAAAACTCTCCTTCATAAATTGGATGTTGGATATTTACCACGCTGCGATCCGCTTTGTGACTGGAGCTGCATTTAACACTCACCATTGTCACTTGTACTCTTTATTGAACTGGCCTTCTCTTCATTCTCGTAGACAAATTCATTGGTTTTTGTTTATTTATAAAACCCTTATTGGGAAAACACCATTATATTTACAGTCACTTTTTAATATTCATAGTACAAGTCATAATCTGTGCTCTAGTAGTTTTATTAATTTTTGTATAACTAAAGTTCGTACTTGTTTTGGTCGTTATTCCTTTCAGTTTTCTGCTGCCAATGACTGGAATCATTTGCAGCAGACTTTAAAGCTTAGTTCATTTGTTTCACTTACTACTTTTAAAAATTTAATTCAGTCTATAGTACAGGATTATTGTACTTGTTTTTAGTCACTTGTTTGTTTTATGTTATTGTTTATAATTGTGTTATGTGCTTGTAATTGTATAATGTCTTTATTGTTTTGTACCTTTTGTACTTATGCTGCCTCTTGGCCAGGTCGTCATTGTAAATGAGAACTGGTTCTCAATTGACTTTCTGTCACACACATACACACAGGAGGAGACGAGAGGTAAGTAACAGTTGAGTGTAAGATTTATTTCACAGTTAAGGATGAACAGAGCGGTAGTTTGAAATGCAGAGAAATAGCTTAGCTGACTGTCCTGGTAGTGATGAGCAGATATAAGTCCGATATTGAGCCACAATAAGTCCAGCCGGAACACGGAGAGCAGAGTCCAAGGGGAAAGCATAAGAAGCCAGGAGCTGACGTAGGAGGTGTAAACGGTAGACCCGACAAACTGAGAATGGAACCAGTGCTCTATATAAAGGGTGGAGTTAATCAGCTGCAGGTGTGCGTGATCAAAACTCCGGTGATGAGGAACGAGTGGGCGGTGCTCCGGGTGGTGTGGCAGGTGAAGGTGGCTGTGGTGAATGCCTGACACTTACCTGGTTAAATAAAGGTTATTATTATTATTATTATTAAACTACCTTCTACTTTTACGTGGACTAAAGAAGTGGCATCTTTTATATATTTGCATTTTAATGCATTTAGTTTGAAAAAGCATCAAGATTTGTTAGTCAAATACTGGGGCAGCTTCCTTTCTTATTTGGGTTTAACAGAACAGAATGCTTAGGTAGCATCTAACTTTCTATGTTTTCTTGTTTCATTTTATTTATTTGTGGCACAATGGTTTCGAGGTCTGCAACACATTATAGGGCAGTATATGTGGGGGTGACCTATTTATTCTGTATTTTATAGGTTGTGTTTAACTTCACAACCTATAAAAACAAACCTTCCACAGTGATAAAAGACTGTGAGTTACGAGAGTCTCAGCAACCCTGTCCTTTTTGTTTCCTAAAACACACACACACACACACACACACGTTTGTGAATTGTGGGGACTTTCCATAGACTTCTATAGTTTTTATACTGACTAAACGATATTGTCTATCCCCTAACCTAACCCTAACCCTAAACCTACCCCTTACAGAAAACATGTTTGCATCGTTACACTTTCAGATAAGCTTCATTTACTATTTTTAATAAATTTTTTAACATTGTGGGGACCGGCCAATGTCAAAAATTTCAGGTTTTACTATCCTTGTGGGGACATTTGGTCCCCACAATGTAGCAAGAACAAGTACACACACACACACACACACAGACTGAGTTCACACAATTGCCCTAAAACTTTGGACTTTGGACCACTAAAACAAGATTATTTTTCTTACACTACTGGCAGATAATTTTACTTCTTTTAAGCAAAATGCACTTAATTTTGCTTTTTCCCCAGGAAACAGGACTAAATAACTTACGTCTTTTGCTTATCTACTAAATGCATCTTGATTTAAGAATATTTCAATATTTTGACTAGAAACAAGACAAAAATACTAAGTAAGATAACCCTTTTTGCAGTGCAGCAATCAACAGGACTCAAGAGAATCAGTATGTAATCCACAGCTACTTTGTGATTTAAGCTACTACTAAATATATTGTAGAAACTTATAATTTCTGTAAAGCTGCTTTGCGATGGTTTGTATTGTGAAAAGTGATATACAAATAAACTTGAATTTAATTGAATTTACAACAAAACCATGATGTTTACATCTTGTTCTTTAAGATTTGAGACTTGACTGGGATTTTAGACTTGCAAACACTGACTTTTTTTAAATGATGTAGTAAAGATTTGCAGTGGTGAACATATGTTTTTATTCACCACAGCTTGTGCTATATCCATATTGATTTAAAGCAAATTCAAAAGAGATGAGCATCACTATTCACTTCCACAATACATGAACACATCAGTGAAAAAACAAGTGCTCGTTAGTATACTAAAAGTAAATATTTATTTGTTTGTGTGGTCGGAATATAAGATTTTTACAAATATGATTCACAAAATGTACAATATTAAATATGTATAACAATAATACAAACCGATACAGATTTATATTCTGGGGCTGTTGAATGCTTGAATGTGATTGGCTGATGAACATTCTAAGGTGTGCAATTATTTTCAGGGAAATTAGCGTAAAGTACCTGTACAGCACACAGATCTAACAACAAAAACAACATGAAACATGATTTTCGAAAAGTAAATTTTCATATTTATGGTGAACATGAAAATTTCAACTACTGGGCGGCAGCTATATTAATCAGTCCAGATGAAAAATTATATAAATGGAAGTGGACAGCAAAGGCAGCTGGCAACAGCAAATGACATACAAAAATCAGCAAACAACAGCTAGACATACTTAAGGGAAAAAAGCATGAAGAAAACACTGTTGGAAACTCAGAAGACCAGGAGACTCTTGGGTATCTTCAGCAGAGTTCTTTATTGAGAATGTGCTGTGTGGTGCAGCAGTCATGCATGTCAAGCTTTCCTTCCCTAAGAGCTGGATAGACATATCCAAATATAACATCACTGGTCAATCAGATTTTAAATCATCCATCACCCTATTGAGAGTCATTGCCAATCCATGTGAGCCCCTTTTGCCCAGTTAAAATGCCCACCTGATGCCACATCCTTAAACAAGGTATAATCAATTGCATGGTATCAATTATTGGAACACCTTTGAAAGCAATTAACAGTTATGAACCTTGGTAGCCTTTTAAGTCCAAAACCTCACCATGCTTGTTGTATTCTGCTAGTTAAGACCTTTTCAGCAATATATGGGTGATTCTATGGCTACTGTGGGTACTTTTATGTTCTTTGGTCATATTTTTAAAAATACATATAATACATGTAAATTCCTCTTTCTTTGTCAAACTAACAATAAAACCACCTTAAAAACGTTGAACCAACTTTCTATTATGATTTTTTCATACTTTTCCACCTCCTTATAGGTGTCAAAATCACTGTTTTCTCCTTGTCGCACACCCAGACTTTTAAACTTCAATGAAAGTGCAGTTTAAAATATGACTTATCTGGTAACTATTAATGTACCTGACTTACACACTAGTAAAATAATTAAAATACATTGTAGTATTTAATGTGAGACAACTATCAATATTACTTTTTATACAAAATATAGCTGCCGCACAGTATTGGTGTCATTTCCACCACAACACTGTAATGTCCCTTTAAAAAGTTTGTGTGAAAGATTGTTTATTGGAATTTATTAGAATTTTTTTTTTTTTTTCTAATAAATATCTCTACTGTTTCCCTACATTCACGTTAATTCATTGTCATTTCCACCACGGCCCTGTCATTTTTCTATCACCACACACATTTTTTAAAAAAATATTTAACAAAATAACAGCTGTATATTGAGATGTGGTGGAAATGACATTTGTTCATTGCAGGTAGGAAAAAATGTAAAATATGAACAATTTCTCTTGTAATCTAAGTTTGTCTTCTTACAGACCTTAAAACTAGACAAATTATTTAAACTTATGAGACTGTTCCGTGACTTTTGAACAAGTTTTTTTATTCAACTTTACAAAGCTAAAAGTGCCCCTAGTTGAAGAAACGCCCATATGACTTTTCAACAATATAAAACTATCTGTTATGTATGATGCTCAACAGATTGCACGTCCTATAAAGTCAATTTGGTTACATAAAATATATAAATATGATTTGTGGCTCATATCTTGACCTTTATCTCTTTCAGTCAAAAATGGATAATGCCCTTTTCAGCTGTTGAAATTTGCATCCCTAATTATGTTATGTATTGTACTGGAGTTTGGTTGCCTTCTATTGGTGGCTTGTTAAAAACCTCAAAATCCTAAAGCAATATGTCCCAAAAACACAACAGGAAACTATTTTTTAATGGTTTTAATGGTTACAAGTTGATGGTTTGTAATGTTTGTAATGGTATTTATTGTGGAAACCATTACAATTTCTGTGATAGTTTATTTTTTTGTTTGTTTGTTCTGTTGATCTGCCTGTTTTGTTTGCCATGTATTCTCTACAAATAATTAAAATTGAATAATTGAAATCAGAAATCAATAATCAGTCATTTAGCTTTGCGCTATAAAATCAGATAAACACTCAACTAACATATTTTAATACTCACTGAATGTTGCACATTGTTTGTTTGTCTATCATCCTAATATTTATAAGATTTATATAATTTACAAAATAGTTAGTTAGTTAGTTAGTTAGTTTTTCTACAATACTATTTACAAATAAAAAAGTTTCCAGACATTGTTATAAAAGGTGTCTGGACATAAACATTACAACTAACTCTATCATTAGTTGCTGTTATTATTTTCAGCACGTCACTGGACAACGTGTGTAAACCATGATTTAATCTGACATATATTTTATTATTAGCATATATGTGTATAAATGTCTATGCACTTTTGTGATTTTAGACAGCAGTATGTGAGCGGGACTTTTACTCTGGGCTGATGAGGTGATGTCACAAATCTGCGCCGCACCGCGCCGCGCTGCTGCGTCTGTGGCGATTCGGCTGAAGAAAGGTTTGTTTTTAACCATTTAAAGTTTTTAAATATATGCAAACAGTTCTCTCTGTTTTGTACTTTCTTTCACAAGCGATGTAAAATGAAGTTTTCCTTACCTAATATAATCTTGCAGTACTTTATCTAACATTAATGATCGTTATTTTGTGTAAGTAAAGCGCGTCCAGAAAAGGCGCGTCTCATTTCGCTCCATATATCGTGAATCAGATTATTGTAAACATGAATTCAGCTCTGCTAAGTAGTGATGGGACATGGGCTTTTCGAAACCTCGAATCAGTTGAACCAAATTGATTCGCTGTTTTGAAGCGCACGAATCACCGAACACTGACAACACCTGGTCAAAACGGTGTAAATGCAACGGGCACACAAACGTGTAAGCTTTTATAAACCGATGACAGACGTTTTATTGAAGGTGTAATCTCGTAAAGGGCAATCTCTTTAATTATGTTCAACTTAAATGTAAATATAAGTCATAGCTAAACATGAAATGTCTGTATAATTTGTGTTCTCTTTTATTTGAAGTGCTGGTTTTGAGTGTGTGTGAGTGTGCTTGTTTTTGCTACATTGTGGGGACCAAGTGTCTCCACGAGGATAGTAAAACCTGAAATTTTTGACATTGTGGGGACTGGCTTGAGGTCCCCATGGGTACAAAAGCTTATAAATCATACAGAATGAGTTTTTTTGAGAAAGTAAAAATGCAGAAAGTTTTCTGTAAGGGTTAGGGTTAGGGTAAGGGGATAGAAAATATAGTGTGGAGAGTATAAAAACCATTGCACCTATGGAGAGTCCCCACAAGGATAATAAACCAGATGTGTGTGTGTTTGTGTTTGTGTGTACTTGTTTTTGCTACATTGTGGGGACCAAATGTCCCCACAGGGATAGTAAAACCTGAAATTCTTTTTTTTTTTTTTTTCCCCACAATGTTAAAAAATTATTAAAAATAGTAAATGATGTTTATCTGAAAGTGTCACGATGCAAACATGTTTTCTGTGAGGGCTAGGGTTAGGGTTAGGGTTGGGTTAGGGGATAGACAATATCGTTTTGTCAGTATGAAAACTATATTAGTCTATGGAAAGTCCCCACAATTCACAAAAACAAACGTACGTGTGTGTGTGTGTGTTTTGGTTTATTTCGGGACCTTACCAGCGCACTGACTACTAAACAAGGGAGCTGAATGAGACACGCCTAGAGATTTAGTTTGGATTTATTTTTCTTAATGTTAATTATTCTTATCTTACACCTTATGATGTGTCCAAACACCCAGAAAACTGTTGAAGCAGCTGAGATCCACGTGTATGAAGATGGCGTTTATTAAAGTGGAGAATGAAGACATGATGATTGAAGAAGAATTTAGTGTGAAAAACGAAGATCCTGTGGAACAAACAGGTTGGTTTTTATTCTCATAGCTAAACACAGTCATTTTATCCTTATTAAAATGTTGAACTGTACAGAAATTAATAATCTTTTTGAAGAATGTCATAGTAGTGTGTTAATTAAAGCTGTTTTATTTGAAATTGACTGAGCTGACTCATGTGCCAAATACTAATGCTGCCCTCAAGTGCATCTGAGAAGATCTTACTTCCAGTGTATTACAACCTGTTATGTTTTAAATAAGAGAAAATAATACAAAAGTAGTTTAAAATGATTAACTTATAATTATTGACTACCCAATAGCAACTTAAAAACTAAAAACAATGAAAATCAATAATTTCTATTATTTAACTGTCCACCTAACAAAAACATTTATTTTGCATAAATCAGTGAAACGTGAGTGACTACCTTTACATTTTTTTTTTTTTAATATAAATTTTTTTTTTTTCTTCTCATTCTTTAAAAACATTGTTTCAAACCAGTCTTGTAAACGTGAATTTGTTTTCAGGTGGACTGTTTTAGCAGATGGTGTGCCTTTTTATTCCTGAATGTCCTAACTTTTGAATGGAAGTAAGACTGAAAAAACTAATGCATTACATCAGTGGCATCATCTATAAATTCTTCTTTTTAGAAAGAAATATAATCCACCTCACATTTAATATCACATTAAATGTTAAGCTAAAAATATTCAGAGATTTAAAAAAAAAAATATATATATATATATATATATATATATATCTCTCAGAGGGTTAAAAACACCTTACAGGCAAAATAATGTTGTATTAAAATACTTCAAAATAATTATTGGTAAATTATACTGTATTACACATGAGATGGTTTGAATCAAACTGTTCGAATCAAAGACACAAATTGTTTGCCAAAGAAAACATCTGTTGTGACTTTCGCTGTGTTACTTACAGCTGAATAATAACATGATCACACCAACAAATATATATTTTGAAGAAAGTAATATAAATACTGTTTGATACGAAGAAATTCTGGCATGTACATTTTCTCAGTTCACTCTCCGTTGCATTAGGTGCAGACCTAATGCAGTTTGCACACGAGAAACATATAGTTGATAAAGTATTAAGAAGATCTTAGCATTATGAAAGAAATATTTTTCTCCAATATGCAGCAGAAAATTGAGCTTCAGTAAGTAGAAGGAAAGGCGAAACATTACAGGAATTTAAATCATAAGTAAATTGTAGAAATGAAAGTTATAATATTTTATAGCCTATATTAAGCATGCAAATGTCCCGGATTGGGAGCACCAGGAGAAGTTGCCAGTTGTGTGTTTTGTTGCTTTTAATATAACACAGCTCAGTCTTCAAATTCTGTCAATTTTATCACAAAATACAAATTATAAATGTTTATTTTAAGTTTATAGCAAGATATACTCCGAGAGTGAAGTTGGAATACTCAGCGAATTTAAATCGTAAATAAATTGTAGAAATGAAAGTTATAATATTTTATAGCCTATATTGAGCATGCAAATAAATCTGCAAAATGTTAATTATTTTACCTAAATAAAAAATGCATGGTATGGTTTTTTTTTTTTTTAGTACCGACCCAAATAAGATATTTCACATGTAGTCCACAATAGAAAATAATTGTTCAATGTGTAAAAATGACCCCATACACTCGATTCTGAATGATCCACAGCTGTTTTTGTTATAGTTGTTCATGAGGACTTGTTTGTCCTAAACAGTTAAACTGCCTGCTGTTCTTCACAAAAAATCCTTCAGGTCCCACAAATTCTTTGGCTTTTTAGCATTTTTGTGTATTTGAACCCTTTCCAACAATGACTGTATGATTTTGAGGTTCATTTTTTCACACTGAGGACAACTGAGGGATTCACATGCAACTATTACAGATGGTTCAAATGCACACTGATGCTTCAGAAGGAAAGACAATGTATTAAGAGCCGGGGGGTGAAAACTTTTTGAATTTGAAGATCAAGGTAAATTTAACTTGTCCTTTGGGAAACATGTAAGTATCTTCTGTAGATTATGAAGGGTGGTACTGTCATTCTGTTCAAAAGTTTACACCTCTGTCTCTTAAAGCAGTGGTTTTCAAAGCGGTCCTGCGAGCACCCCTGCCCTGCATGTTTTGTATGTTTCCCTCATCTAACACACCTGATTCAACTCATCAACTTGTTAGTAGAAACTGCACAACATGAATTGAATGTGTCTGATAAAAGAGACATACAAAATGCGCAGGGTAGGGGTGCTTCCAGGACTGGTTTGAAAACCACTGTCTTAAAGCATCAGATTTTTTTCTGAAGCATCAGTGAGAGTTTGAACCTTTTGTAATAGTTGCATATGAGTCCCTCAGTTGTCCTCACTGTGAAAAGAGGATAAAATCAAAGTCATACAGACACTGTTGGAGAGAGTTTAAATATACAAAAATGCAGAAAATCTAAAGAATTTGTAGGACCTGATCTGAAGAATTTTTCTGAAGAACAGCAGGCAGTTTAACTGTTTAGGACAAACAACTATCAATAAAAAAAAAGCCACAGCTGCGGATCATTCAGGTAACAAAAAAGCATATGGTTTGAGTATGTACTTGAATATGGCTATTGTTGGGGCTCATCTGGAAGGTGGTTCCTGCAGGAGGTTTTGTAATAGCTGATTATTCGAATTGTATTATCTCTGATCCTAAGTGTTTTAGCGGGTGTTCTTCATTTCGCTTTTAGACAACACACTTGCAGATTTTCCTGAAGCGTCTTCCTCTTCAAGTGGACGAGGGACATTTATATGGAAAGACCCTCATCCCCTTGATTTTCTGTAACTCAAACTGAAGTGATGTGGTTTCTCTTACAGATGCTCCAAAGTCTTGTCCGGCCAAACTTCGTGTCATTCTTCAAGAGCATGACATTCGCAAACTGGACTTGCCTAATGGAATCCCTGGGACTGTGGGTGAACTGGAGTCTATTGTGAGGAGGGCATTTGGCCTTATTGGGAACTTTATTTTGCATTATAAGGATGCTGATTTCGGAGAGGAATATTTTTCTCTTACCTCAACAAGTGACATCAAGGACAAGGACACAATTAAGGTCATTCACATTGTCGAACCTCCCACACTTACTCTGACCTTCACAGATGTGGAGAGTTCCATTAGAAGTCCATCAAGGAGCTGCGTCCAAACCTCTGTCCACAGTTCACTGACGGATATCTATCCTTCTGTCAGCAGCTCCTGTTCTGGATTGCAGGATACACTAATTTGTTCATCATCTGAACACAAGACTCAGCGTTCACAGCGTTGGCCTACTGAATTCCCAGTACCTCGCTTTGCCTATGATACAGAACTTGTGCTTGCTGCAGGAAGTGAAGCTTTTAAGAAAGATGGAATTCAACTCAACTTTACATCAATCCTTCCAGACATCCTAGAGAAACTGGCTGAAACCATCTTTAACTATGTTGCCTACCCAACAAGCGCACAGTTGTCTGATGTTGTTGAGGCGCTGATTCAGAAACATCCTTGCCTTAAAGAACCAGGCTCATATAATGGATGCTATGGATGGCGTCAGAGACTAAAATATAAAATGGGCAACTATAGAGCAAAACTGAGAGGGCTTGGATGCCCTGAGCTGGATGTTAACTCTGTCAAAAAGAAGCGAGCACATGAAAAAGCACCTGCAAAAAATATAAAAAAGCCAAGAAAGGCAGAGGTGAACTTTTTACCCCCTCACCCACAAGGAGAAACCGAAGAAAGCTTGGAACAGGAAAGACTGGAGCTTCTTGATGAATTAAAGAAGGGTACGAACTGTCTGATCATCAATGAAAAAATGGCCAAGACGTTCTCTTTCCGCAGACAGGAAATTGTCAGTCAAGCAATACCTGTCAATGATGTAAAATACAGATGGCCTGCTCTTTTTGATACAGCTCAGGTAAATATGTTTTCATAAAATAGTTTGCAGTATGTGCCGTATTACATTCAATTTTTTACATTAATAATTTGTTCCTTATTTTTACAGATAAATGAAGAATTCAGAAGAATCACCACTGTTAACCTGGAGGAAACGTTCATGGCAAAACTGGACCTGTACTCTCCTAAAATGATGTCCTTGGTTTTCTCAAAGGGACGGTCTTCAAAAACGAGTATTCAGCGTATTAAGAACATGCTTCTAGAGGTATGAATAAATGTAACAGAAATTTGAATTTTGAATATTCGTCAAACTTAAAACCACACATTCTGATTGTAATGAATTTTGCTTTCGCCAATGTAGGGAGGCGAAATAGTGTAGTGACGGGTACTCGTGTCACAGATGACGTTATGATTCTTGGTTCATGTGTCACCTAATGTGTGGTTATGAGTACATCACATACGAAAGATTGGTGGGATTTGTAGAACTTGTAGAACCTCTTACTGTATTATCAACACAAGGAAGACACAAGTGTAATAAAATACATTTTATTAACAAAAGACAGACAAGGCTAATCAACAACTACTAAATTGATAAAGTACATAAGACAGGCTTCCCACAGGTCTTTGAAATCCTTGAAAGTTTGTGAATCTGAAAAAAAATAAAATAAACATACATAGATACAGGTCCTTGAAAGTGCTTGAATTTATCTTGTGCAAAAAGTTTTCTGCCAAAAATGATATATAATATTCCCTCTGGTCTGCTAATGTGTTGTTTCGCCCAACACTTCGTGGCCTATGCATACTGGCTTGCTTGATTTTCGTTAGTTACGCACATTTATGCATAACGTTAACTTAACATTACATGAGCCTAAGCTCTTTTCAATAAAATCCATGCATTTTAAAATACAGTATAAGAATGTTCTTCAGTTTTATGCAAAACAGAAATACAACAAATAGAATATCGGATCTTTGTCATATGGGCAAAAATAAATGCAAAAAAAAAATGCATAGTTGTGTTTGACACATGAAAATTGTAACAATGTATCTTACAAGATAACACGATGTAACTTTGCTCTCACTTGAAATGTGTCCCCACATTAAGTCCTTGAATTTGAGTGTATTGCGCCTGGAAAGTTCTTGAAAGGTCCTTGAATTTGAAGTTAACCAAGGTGTGGGAACCCTGATAAGATTCATAAAATGCAAGTGATTATGTTGGGTGTTGCTGTGTCAGAGCTATGTTATCTTATGGAAAGTTAAACTGTTGCTACTCTGAAACAAATAAAGTAATAACCTTATTATGCATCAAACAAATAAATGAGCTATTATTCGTTATCAGCTGCTATCAGCTATATAATATCTAATGTAAATTATAAAGTCATATACTAACAATATACAACAATGCCAAGGTCTCTGGAAGAGGTTTGGAAGTGATATTTACGTTTGCTGTGGTTGAGTGAGCAGTCCGGTGGCAGCGACTTCTTCCACTGGTTGCGCTGGTGGCAGTACATTGGGGAAAGGAGCAGGAATCTGTTTCGACAGCCTTGAACATGAAGCACTGTAGGATGCTGATCTCCTGGAGCACCAAAGGGTCCTAAGATTTGGAACACCCAGACATGGCTCTGGAGAAGGTGCTGAAGGTCCTTAACACAAGAAAAAAGTACCTTAACGTGAAGATTGGCTCACCTGGAGCTTAATCTTGTTGCAAATGTCTGTATCTTCTGCTTCTCTGGGCTAGAGACTCAGAACTTGGTCAATCCGCTTTGTCTCTCAGTGGAGGGACGTGCTGCCTCTGTTGTTGTCTCGCTGGACGAAGACTCTGAAAGTAGAGTATCTCTTTCTTTGCAGACTGTAGACTCAGAACGTGGTTGTATCTGTTGCTGCCTCAAAAGCTGCAGACTCGGAGCATGGAATGTCTGTTTCTGACTCTCTAGACAGTAAACTGTTTCTGCTGGAAGTACCCGAGACTCAAAACAGTGTAGCTGTTATTGCCTCTCTGGACATGCCAGAGACTCAGAACGAGGTTCATCTGTTACAGTCCTTTCCTTGACTCAGAACCTGGTTGATCTGCTATTGTCTCACCGGATGGGAAACTCAGGACGTATATGTTATTGTCTCACCCTTGCGGGTTGCAGACTCAGGACAGTTGTGTCTGTTGCTGCCTTCCCTGTAACAGGCAGGAGACTCAGAACAAGGAGTGTCTTTTGGAAGGGTACCTTTATCGTTTTCCGATGAGAAGATTGCAATTTGGCACTTTTCCTTTTCCATGCTGTGATTGGCTGGTTCCATTAGAGTGGTGGAACACGTGGTGGCCCACCCTTTTTGTCTCTTTCACCAGTGCATTTCTCACTTTCCAAACCACAACAAGAATACATTTGGCAATGTTACAAACACAGTAAGTCCGAACATGATGGAAAAAGCTTGAACTGTCATGCGTGCATTCATTTGTCCATTAACAGCTGAGTTGCACTACACATTGCTGTTATTAAGAAAACGTATTTCTCTGAATAAGTATAAGATTTGTGTGTTGCAGTGTGCATCAGTTTTAAGGTTTGAAAATGGTTATGAATGGATTTAGATGGATCTTTGTGATCTCTGATTTACTGACTGGTGCTGCATCTGGAGGTCCTAAGGATTTTTTATGGCCAATACCTTAGGAATCAGTCTCAAGGTGTGTGGAGGGCAGAAACTGCGTTTTGACCAATAGGAAATCCTGTCCTTCCGGGCTTTGTACCAAAGGTTGTCTTGCCCTCTAAGAGATGTTTGGCTGTTGTCCTGGCATCTTTATCTGATGGCGTTGGGCAGTTTGCTTATGTTAGTCCACCAAGACCCAATCAAAATGTAGCAAACCTTTGTCCACTATTGTTGTCAGAGAGGGGCCCCACCATAAACTGGGCTCTGGAATGTGCTGTCCACTTCATAATGCACAAACTTTGCATTCAAATTTTAGGTGTGCTTTAAAGAGGCAGCTTTATCAGTGGTGCACGAGATGCAATGATGATGTTGTTGTCGTTGCATTATAATGTTTTTTTATTAGCCTATCCAGTTGAAGCATTTTGACAGCCCTACTGAAGACAATGGATATTCCAGAGACTAGCAATATTCAGAAAGAATGTGATGGTTGGTTGGTTAGCTGTTTCGCTGGGTAAAAAGTGACAGTGATGGGAGTGCGTTATACGTAAAGTAAACATCTTTAAAATCTCTGTGACTAGAAAAAAATGCCAGCACTCAGTGTGGAAAAGGTGTTCAGCGTCTCATCAGACTTGTAGGTTTTTAAAAGATACGACGGTGCCATTGTTATGCAATGCCTTTGGAAAAAACGTTTTGGTGGACACACAACTTTAAGTGTCTAAAATTCCGTCTAGGACAGAGCCATTGTCCTGCAGAGTTTAGGTCCATAATCAGTCTATAATCGACCATTTATATGGGGTCATTGCCATGGCTTCTTGATAAGGAACATGTTCACATGTATTTGTAATCTCAGAACGTCTGAGATTACAAGTAACACCTTTTTCAATAGCTGTGGGTACCATGTGGATAGTTAAGATATTTTAATACATTTTGGGTAAGAGTTTAGATTAGGGAACACACATTCTCTGTTAATTAAGATTTTCATCTTCTTAAACTCATACTTTGCTGCTTACTGATTGTAAGTAAAGTATTTGTTGTAGTGGTTATGTTTAGGCATGGGGTAGGGTTAAGGGATCTAGAATATCGTCATGCAGAATAAGGCATTAAAATTGCTTTATAAGTACTAATAAATAGTTAACAGACTAGTAATACGCATGTTAATAAGCAACTAGTGATAGTGTTTCCTAATCTAAAGTGTTACCAAGTTTTGTTAGCTCTTACTGTCCTATAGAATTTAGGAACGTAACTATTTGTTGGAGATACAATCAGTCATATTGTTCTGAGATGCTGTGGCAGGTTGTTGCATAAATCCAATTTAATTTCTGAATGTCTTAATGTTATTGTTGAGCAAATTCCTAAAACCATTACTGCTGTGCTGTGAGAAAGTGTCTGGTTCTGTTGATGCTTTGTTCCTTGTCAGTCTGGGCACTGTATTATTAAACACATTGGGTTGTTTTTGTAATTTTCTAAAAACGTGTTAAATTAAAGCTGCAAGCAGCATTGAAAGGGCCCTCACACCCAGGCTCCCCACCACCTGGTGGCTTTAGAAAAACAGAGAACGATGGGCAATATGCTTTTAAAATGGTTAATATACAAGGAAAATATCAAAGTCTTTTTTGTTTTCTTTCTTTTTTTGGGGGCTTTTATGCATTTTTGTAGATGGGACAGTAGGAGAAATGACAGCAAAGCAGTGGGAGGAGAGAAGGGAGCAGGATCGGCAAAGGACCTCGAGACTGGAATTGAACTCGGGTCGCCGTGAGCACAGTTGCGTTGTATGTCGACCCTTGCGGGTTGCAGACTCAGGACAGTTGTGTCTGTTGCTGCCTTCCCTGTAACAGGCAGGAGACTCAGAACAAGGAGTGTCTTTTGGAAGGGTACCTTTATCGTTTTCCGATGAGAAGATTGCAATTTGGCACTTTTCCTTTTCCATGCTGTGATTGGCTGGTTCCATTAGAGTGGTGGAACACGTGGTGGCCCACCCTTTTTGTCTCTTTCACCAGTGCATTTCTCACTTTCCAAACCACAACAAGAATACATTTGGCAATGTTACAAACACAGTAAGTCCGAACATGATGGAAAAAGCTTGAACTGTCATGCGTGCATTCATTTGTCCATTAACAGCTGAGTTGCACTACACATTGCTGTTATTAAGAAAACGTATTTCTCTGAATAAGTATAAGATTTGTGTGTTGCAGTGTGCATCAGTTTTAAGGTTTGAAAATGGTTATGAATGGATTTAGATGGATCTTTGTGATCTCTGATTTACTGACTGGTGCTGCATCTGGAGGTCCTAAGGATTTTTTATGGCCAATACCTTAGGAATCAGTCTCAAGGTGTGTGGAGGGCAGAAACTGCGTTTTGACCAATAGGAAATCCTGTCCTTCCGGGCTTTGTACCAAAGGTTGTCTTGCCCTCTAAGAGATGTTTGGCTGTTGTCCTGGCATCTTTATCTGATGGCGTTGGGCAATCAGTCATATTGTTCTGAGATGCTGTGGCAGGTTGTTGCATAAATCCAATTTAATTTCTGAATGTCTTAATGTTATTGTTGAGCAAATTCCTAAAACCATTACTGCTGTGCTGTGAGAAAGTGTCTGGTTCTGTTGATGCTTTGTTCCTTGTCAGTCTGGGCACTGTATTATTAAACACATTGGGTTGTTTTTGTAATTTTCTAAAAACGTGTTAAATTAAAGCTGCAAGCAGCATTGAAAGGGCCCTCACACCCAGGCTCCCCACCACCTGGTGGCTTTAGAAAAACAGAGAACGATGGGCAATATGCTTTTAAAATGGTTAATATACAAGGAAAATATCAAAGTCTTTTTTGTTTTCTTTCTTTTTTTGGGGGCTTTTATGCATTTTTGTAGATGGGACAGTAGGAGAAATGACAGCAAAGCAGTGGGAGGAGAGAAGGGAGCAGGATCGGCAAAGGACCTCGAGACTGGAATTGAACTCGGGTCGCCGTGAGCACAGTTGCGTTGTATGTCGACACACTAACCACAAATCTATTGGTGCCGACATATCAAAGTCTTTTTTTATGTGCCAAACTTTCTGCTGCCAGCTGGTGGTGCTATGACTATAACTGGATATTGAATTATCATTAAATCTCTAGGAGTAGTTTGTTACAGTGTAACTTCCTGTTGGCAGCATGTGGTGGTGTGACTATAACTGAATATGGGCATGTGTTCAAGACAAGACTCCTATCAAACATGTGAAGTTTTGAGCAGATCAGACATTAGATGGCTGAGTTACAGCACCTTTTATTTTCATCGTGAAACATCGAACTCCGACACAGACACACCCTATAACAAAAACTCAAGATATTTGCATTTTAACGTCACAAAGGGCTTTAGATTACACAGACCAAATTTGGTGTTGATCTGTGTAAATCTCTAGGAAGAGTTTATTTCAATACAACGGCTGAAATTGCAAAAATGGCGCAAAACTTGAGGGAATTCAAAATAACAGACTTCCTGGTTTTGGACTTCATACCGGGGGACTTTTTTTTGTAGGTATTGGTGTGTTACATGTGTCTGCTGAATTTCATACATGTATGTGAAACACAACTCGAGGGACACTTTGTTGAAATTTTATAGGTGGCCATTTTGGCCATTTAGCCACACTTACTTCTGAAACCCATATCAGATGTAAATTTTCACCACTTTTGGTGTGCGCAGAGTTTCATGAGTTTTCAAGCTAAGCTAAATACAGTTAAAGAGTTTTTAAAGAAAATATGAATTTTGTAGAAACCCGATATGATTTAGCCATATTTTTTTTTTTTTCCCCACCATTAAAATAGCCATAGAGGCTGTCATGGCGTTTAACACACACTATCCTTCAAAGCACTTTGAAATAACTTTAATTTTGTATTCTTTCACTTGTACTTCAACGGATTTGAGAATTTCAGTGAATACAATCATAATGCATCATTTTTATAGTCTGTATGAATGTTGAAATCACGAACAATTATAGCTTTATCAATGTTATCTACTAGATCCTACAGAAAAACACAATTCTTTAAGGATATCTGTCTGTTTGTGTGTCACTATAGTGTGAATATTTGATGGGTAGTCAAACTACAATTTCAAAAAATAATACAATTATTATTATTTTTTAAATGATCAATTGATTATTTGATTTTAATTTTAAAAAAAGTTACGAGTCTTGTATTTAAAACCCATTTTGATGGATGCACAACTTTTTTTTTACAGGATTTTTCTCTGGAAAGTAGGAGAGAGGCCGCCATCCGTTCCTTAATGGTGTATCTCAGAGAAAATGAGGAAGATCTGTTTAAAGAACATTTGGTATGTCACACTGTACTTTTTGTTAATCTTATTTTTAAATGTGATAACTTAAAACACTGACATTAATTTTGACCTGCTTAGGATGATGAGGATGTTTCCAACGAAGTGATGAAGATTATTATAACTAGAGGTTCCTTGGTGTCAGAACCAGCCAGAGCAAGAATTGTGATTGAGGGAACAGAAGTCCAGCAAGACCTGGAAGTATCCAGGGCCTGTGCATTGCTCATGGGGCTGATATACGCACTCAACTTGAGCTACCCGAAAGAACTGAAAAACACGTTTGAGGCATTTCAAAAGATCTTCCTTGAGCTGGATGACATGAAACCTAGCCCGAAGGTAATGTCTCTAAAAAACAAACTGCTGTACTAAAACTCTGAAGAATTAGGTTGCTGTCAGTAAGTTCAAATATAATATGTAAAAGTTACATTGTGCATACAGTTACAGCAGCTGTACTCTTGACGGTTCATTAGGAACACCTAGATAAAAAATTTAAAAAAAGTGTTTGAAACAACAATCCCAAGCAAGACTGTTAAAAATGGCGTTAGTTTTAGCTAGGTGGACACAAGTGAATTGGCAATGAGTGTTCTTGAAATTTCCGATGTTTTCTGTGTTCTTTTTGTAAAACCACATATTTACTTGCGCTTTGGAAATATTTTATTTTCCCCTATGGTGTGTGCCATTTGATGTGTTTTTGACAACACTAAATCCATGGATACTCTTACAGTTTTGAAGCACTGTATTCTGTTCAGAGGATTGATCCTCTAAAATCCACATTCATAAAGTGAACATGTTTTATGTTTTTTTTAAGGGAAATGTCATGCTAAAAGCCTATGGATTTGTTTTTGTGCACAGATGATGTTCATGATTATCAAATTATTTGGACCAAACAAAAGTTGCCGTTACTTTTATATTAAACAGTTGTTAAAACTGGAATGCCAGTGTTTTATTTTTTTCTTACTGAAGTAAAATAAATTACCAGTACTCTCAAATGAATGTAACAGTTTGCATTTCTGAGTAGGATGGAAGCCAGATTGCCCTTGCAAGTGATTTGACAATGTAATATCACCAAAACTTTGATAAAGCTTTTAGGTTAAACCAAAACATGTTTGCTATACTGTAGGGGAATTTGCAGTTAAAACCCAAGGACCACATATGAAGAACAAAACCAGAAGTCAGAGATGCAGTCAGTTGAAGAAAAATTTATTAAAGAAAATGGTTTGCAGTTTCATCAGCAGAAGTCAGTTTCAACACTCGGTGGAGTTTGTAGGCCGCTCTGCGTACATGTTTAAGAAACCAGCAATTATACTATAACAGAGGTCACTAATTATGTCAATACGTAGGTGGGCAAGATTCTGGTTGGTAGATAAACTTAGAACAATCCCCACATGTGGACATAAAACTGGAAGCATATCTTCTATGGATTATTTTTGGTGACAAGTGATCAGAGGTCAGACGCAATTCGTCTCTCAAGAGATGTATATCTGTCACCCTGGACATCAGGTTGACGGCAAATTATGGTTTCCTCCTAGGGCTTTCTCTGCATTTTGCTGCAAAAACAGACATTCACACACACACATACATACATACAGAACACTTATCTGTACTTCAAGGTTGTCTGGGTTTGGCCTGAATCTTATCAAATATGGTTAACTACACAGACACAATGAGAGCAGGTTCTAATTCAAATATATATTTGTTTCTTCAAAAAAAGAAAAAAAAACTGGGCAGCTGTGACCTAATGGTTAGAGAGTCAGACTTGTAACCCGAAGGTTGAAGGTTTGAGTCTCAGGTCCAGCAGGGATTGTTGGTGGGGGCAGTGAATAAACGGCACTCTCTCCACCTTCAATACCACGACTTGAGCAAGGCACCAAACCATGGCTGCCCACTGCTCCGGGTGGGTGTGCGTTTGTGTTTGTTTATTACTTACTACTGTGTGTGTGTGTGTGTGTGTGTGTGCACTTGGATGGGTTAAATGCAGAGCAAAAAAGTATGGGTTACCATAGTTGGCCATACGTTACATCATTCATGAAAGGAAAGTGAAACCGTTAAGAGGTAAACGGGTGGCGCCTGTGTGGTCTGCCCGGAGGATTCAACCCGGCAGCTGTGTTTTACGTCAACGCGGATCCCTTCAGTCAGGACCACTGTCTGGCTGGCGACAGTTCTCAATCCACAAATGAGTATGACACTTTTTCAGTTTGTTTAGAACCTTTTAACAAAGGAAGGAATCTCTTTGTTTAGTTTTGTTTAGAACCTTTAGAATTATCTTCAGACCTGCAATGAATTCTCTTTCAAACATGCTGCAGAAAAAATATCAGGATACAAATTAAATAAGAACTTAAATATCCAACATCTCTACCTTAGTTTATCTATTGTAATTATAATGCCAAGTTCAAGTTTTTGTGAAGGAACAGTAGCTGGTCCACGTGTTCACTACTAAGTGTGCTTCGCTGAGCTATAACAATATCCCCTGCAGTGGAAAAGACTCTCTCTGCAGAGACACTGGTTGCAGGAATGCATAAATACCTCCTTGCCATTTTGGAGAGCAAGGGGTCCTCAAAGAGAGAGAGAGTGGTGGAGTACTCTGATATCTGATCATCTCCTCTTCAGCTTTGGCACGGGCTGACTGATGATGATGTGGTGTAAATGAAGCATAAGAAGGTCTGTCTCAGCAGACAGTGAAGCAAAGATGAAGCTTTTCTTGTTGAAGTAGAAGGACGGTCATCCTGATTTTCTGCGACTTCAGGCTGTGGGCTCACTGCAGTCTTCTGGATTGTCCTTGTGCTACAATGGAAAATAGTCAAAATGTGCCTCACCCTCCCTAACAGCCTTGACACTGCTGGCAACTTTAGCGCTCGCTGAGATGCCAAATTAGGTGTGTGTGCGTGTAACATTTCACATGTGGAAACTTGCCAAGCTGTGCTGCAACAGCCATATTAGATGCATTGTCAGTCACCAAAACTAAGAGTGTGTTCACACCAAACACGAATTTAATTATTCGCACGAGTAGATTACATACAAAGTCAATGCAAAGACACAAATAGAGGTGAATTTGCGCTGGGCGATGCAAATGATGCAAAATGCGTGGTGTGTTTGCCATGAACACACGATATTCGCCTCAAACTCCTCTTCCACACAAGTTAAAAAATCCGCACAAGCAGAAAATTTGCATGACGCATTCTCGCACAAGCTAGTCAGTGAAGAGCTTATTGACGAGTCCGGTTGAATCAGCAAATGGAAGAGAGCATTATTGTAGCCCGAAATTTATAATATGGGGATCTGGAGCATAGAAAACAATTAAAACCAGTTGTAGTGATAGTTGTATTTTATTAACACGGCTACAGAGATGCTGCTAAAAAATAAAATAATAATGTCAGCATATATACAGCAGAAAAATGTAACACACATTAATGCAGTATTAGTAGGCTACTCATCCGCCTCTGGATGGTGCTTTTCTTTACAGTGTATTTGGGACTTCAACAGCAGGTACAAAGCAGCGATCGTAGTTATCTCCATCATGCTTGATTGTGCCTTGTTATTCGTATGAGTGATGCAGAAAATGTCCTGCAAGTAATCTAGAGGAGGGGTGCTCAACCCTGGTCCTGGAGATCGACTTTCCTGCAGTGTTCAGCTCCAACCCTGACCAAACACACCTGGACCAGCTAATTAGGATCTCAAGGAGCACTTGATAATTATAGACAGGTGTGTTTGATCAGGGTTGGAACTAAACTCTGCAGGAAAGTCGATCTCCAGGAACAGGGTCGGGCACCCCTGATCTAGAGCGAGTGACGCGATGCACATATTCGCTTCGCCTTTAGTGTGAGTCTTTGTTTGGAATTTTTCCATTTGTTTGCAACACTTTCCAGAAGTATAGCAACATTTGCGCCTGTGTTGCTTTCATTCATGTGTTTTGCAGAACACAAGCCGCGAACTTACACTCATCTGTGATGAGTCGCATGTTATTGCCACCCTGTCCGTATTGCTTAGTGATTCTAAAATTTGAGCTTTAGTCTCCCTGTAGAGTGTGGGTATTGCAGTGTCACTGAAATAACGTAGTGAGGGCACACTATATCTTGGTCCAAACACCTGTAACATTGAGTGAAATCCTTGGTTATCATACAGGCGCAGATCCTTGTGTGAAACCTTGTGTGTCCTTAAGTGAAACCACCAGTGGGCGCAATCGGGACAGAAGACCGTTTCTCCAGCTCTAAGTGGAATTGTGTAATATGCTTCTTCATGTTAGTCATGTTCCGGAAATACTTAAATTTAGCAAGAGAGACACACACACAGTATGGCTCTCATCAACGACTCCTTTCACAAAATCCAAAATGTTGCGACACAGTCGATTTCAAATTTGATGTTGCAGGTTGTAGTTTGTCCATTGTTCAAAAGAAGTGAATTCGACCGCATACTTATGAGGCGAGCGTTGTGATGTTGTGCGTGTTGTTTCCAGCGCACACTGGCGATTTGACTTGAACATAGAATCGATTCTGAATCTTTGAGAATTGATTTAGAATCGTTAGAGAAAGCATTGCGATGCATTGATGCATCAAATTTTTTCTCCCACCCCTAATACATAAATGGACCTCCAAGACCAACTTTGGACACAGCTGGTCTAGATCTAGGCATAGACCAGGGTTCCTCAAATGTTATCCAACATTTTTGGCCCTCCTGGGCAACATTTGAGAAAACCTGGTCTATGTCTAAGATCTAGACCAGGGGTGTCCAAACATGGTCCTGGAGGGCCACTGTCCGGCAAAGTTTAGCTCCAATCCCAATTAAACACACCTGAACTAGCCAGTCAAGCTCTTACTATGCATATATGTGTGTAACATTTCACATGTGGAAACTTGCCAAGCTGTGCTGCAACAGCCACATTAGAGGCATTGTCAGTCACCAAAACGCGAGTAGATTACATACATAGTCTTACATCAATGCAAAGACACGAATAGAGGCAAATTCGCACTGGGCTACGTGAATGATGCAAAATGCACAGCATTTTTGCCGTGAACACGTGATATTCGCCTCAAACGCGTGATATTTAATTAAACACACCTAAACTAGCCAATCAAGCTCTTACTATGCATATTAGAAACTTCCAGACAGGTGTCCTGAGGCAAGTTGGAGCTAAACTCTGCAGGACAGTGGACCTTCGGGTCCGAGTTTGGACACCCCTGGTCTAGATCTTAGGCATAAATGTTGCCCAGGAGGGCCAAAAACCTAGACCAGTGGTGTCCAAACTCGGTCCTGGGAGTCCACAACTAATTCCACAAAATCAAACAGTGACCAAGCAGGGTGTGTAGTCTGTGGTGATACTAAAAATAGGAGAAAGCTCTATTTTTGCAGGCAGTTCCAAGCATCGAACTAGCAGACAAGAAGTCTGCAGTAAGAATGCTAAGAGCTTGTAAAAAGTGCCTCAAGGTCCATGGGGAGCATACATTTTGCAAACCCAACTATCTATACAAAAGCCAAGACTGTGAGGATAAGAATGTTCCTGATCATCACTATTATTTATGCCCAAATGCTAAAAAAGAAGAAAGCAGTGTGAGATCACACCAGTTAGCTAGCATTGCTGAGATCAACATAGTGTCACCTGAGCAACTGCAAAAATTCTTTCCAGACATACCTCTTGCCGAACTTGTAAGACCAAAAGTAGTCGATCTGCTTATATGCCATCGAGAAGGAACGTTAGTTCCATAGAGGATCAAAATAGTTGGACATCTTGTGCTGTGGGATTGACCGCTGGGGAAGACAACAGGAGGAATGCATCCTGAGCTTTTTGTAGATGTAACTGTATCTGCCCACCGGTCTAAAACTCACTTTGCAAGATCGATGAGACTGGCAGCTGTCAGATATGAGTAAATAATAGAGTACCATCCACCAAACAAGCCATAAGCCAGATTCCATGAATTGAGCGTCTCAACCAGCAGCCGAGACTTTCTGAAATTGTGGAAGTGGAATTCCATTGGTGCAACATGTGAGCCAAAGTGCGGAGGTTGCAGCTGCGGAAATTGCCAACCAGGTTGCAAAGAATCGTCTCTTGCTGACGAGAGGGAGCTTGAAATAGTAATAGTAAGAGAAAGCCTCACTTATGTCATGGAGGACAACCACAGCAAAGAACCACATTGGCATGTTAAATATCCTTGGACAGAGGGACCCAGCTTTCCTACCAAACAATAGTTGTGCAGTTGAGGCTACATTCCTGAGGACGGAAAAACAACTGGCCAAAAATCCTGTATGGAAGGCTGCCTGTAGCGATCAGGTTAAGGACATGCTTGGCAGAAGGGCTGCAGTAAAGTTATCGGAAAGCGCAGTTGCAAACTGGGATGGACCTGTGTGGGTCATTTCATCATTCCTAACCCTCACTCAGTCACAACCTCTCACAAGAGCAAGTTAGAGCCAAAACACCAAATCCACTGACAAGAAGAGAGTTGTTGAGTCAGGTATCAGGAGTGTATGAGTAGGCCTAGTGACTCCAACCAAGCAAAAGGGAGCAATTCTGGTTCACAGAGCTTTTCAAGTGGCAAAGAATAGAAGTGTTATAGAATTTAGTGCAAATAACCTTCAAAGGTTGCTAAAGTGTAAACTTGTCACATATCGTGTGAGGAAGGGCAAATGAAGATGAAGGTCAAAGATAAAGTTTATTATATTCCACAGGTAAATCCAAAAAAAGTAAATCCACAGCAGGAGGGTGGAACCACGCATACATTGATGAGACTGGACAACAAACTGAACTGAATGCAACTTATAAAGACAGGTGATTACGATGAACATAATTAAGGCACAGATGATACAAGGTTAACTAATGATGATTAAACAAGGACAGGAAACAGGAACAACCAAATATGGGCACAAGAGGGAGAAACCAACATAAACAGTCCACAGGGGTGTGACATTACCGGAAGGCGTGACCTCGCGCCATAGAACAAAACAAAAACAAAGGAGTGTAGGAGGAGGCTCTGGCGGAGGACGGACGCCCGGAAGGAGGACAGCACACAGTCCAGGGTGGTGACGACTGAGGGAGGAGCCAAGGAGGAGACCGAAGGATCCAGAACGGATCTGACCAAGGTGGAGATCCGGAGGTCCGCAGCGGAGCCGGAGTGACAGAGGACTGAGTTGGAGCCGGAGGGAGGGAGGAGCCCAACGGAGCCGGTGGGACGGAGTGACGAGGCACAGCCGGAGGAGTGGAGTCCTGAGGCGATGGCGGGACGACGACCGACCAAGGCGGAGCCGGAGGGATGAGGGAGCCCGGTGGAGCTGGTGGGCCGACGGGCGATGGTGGAGACGAGGGAGCTGGGAGCCAGGGTGGAGCTGCTGAGTCGGAGGGCCGAGGCTGGTTCCGGGACGAGGGATCCTCCAGCCATGATGCCGATATAGACTGGCAGACCCGCGGCGAGTCCCCTGCACAGATGGTGAGCTGAGGGTGAGCAGAGGGGCTGCGAGGAGACAGTGGTGGGGGGACTGAGGCAGCAGGGACGATACAAGGACATAACAGAGGTAGGGAGGGTGGGTGAGTGGGAAAAATTGACTTATATCTGTGATGACTTCTGAGAAAAAGTCTATTAAATCCAGCTGTCCCAGATCCAAAATAAGCTCACCCTTCGGCGATGACTCGTTGGTCGCTTCGGGCTCAGGCTCTCCATGAGTGGTGGGCTCGGGCTCATGCTCCGCGAAACGGGGTGATGGTGGGATGGGCTCTGGGTCTGTCTGCGTGACATCTGTGTGTTGTGGCTGGACAAGTCTGCTGTCATCCTCCGCTTCGCCCACTGTGAACTCGGATCCGTTCATCCACAGTGCGAAGTTGATGTAGTTTTGCAGGGTCCAGCAGGGATCTCTGCGGGGCATGACGAAGCAGAGATCATTGTCCAGTCCACACCAAAATCCCTCC
The DNA here is from genome assembly GCA_012976165.1 of Labeo catla. Taxonomy (NCBI): domain Eukaryota; kingdom Metazoa; phylum Chordata; class Actinopteri; order Cypriniformes; family Cyprinidae; genus Labeo; species Labeo catla. The sequence continues at coordinate 227,247 of VONZ01000554.1, read as the reverse complement.
ATTAAACAGACTCCGTCGCAGGTGGCTTGATGCCAGATGTTAAGGAACTCCTCCACAGGTCTCTGCCATGCTGGAACACAAAAATTGTAGCTCCATTCAACAAAATATCGTCCCTCGTCGGGGCAACATTAATGGAAGCTAGGTCCATACTTCTCATTGCAGTCCGATCATGCATTACAAAAAAAACAAAAATAAAACACTGGTTGAAAATGGAAACAAAATGAAGCACGGGGTAACAACGCCACTTAACTTTTTAAAGGTCTGGTCTTCTGTCACGTATCATGTGAGGATGGGGCGAATGAAGACGAAGGTCAAAAATAAAGTCTTTATTATATTCCACAGGTAAATCCACAGCAGGAGGGTAGAACCACTGAACGACAAACACTAAACTGAATGCAACTTATAAAGACAGGTGATTACGATGAACATAATTAAGGCACAGGTGATACAAGGTTAATTAATGATGATTAAACGAGGACAGGATACAGGAACAACCAAATATGCGCACAAGAGGGAGAAACCAACATAAACAGTCCACAGGGGTGTGACAAAACTGTGTAAATAAAAAATAGCTCACTAATAAACTAGACACTCATAGCTGGAACCAGCTTCCAGATGTCATTAGATGAGCCCCAACAGTAACCATATTCAAGTCCAGACTGACATGTTAATCAGTGTACCAGTGCACAGAGTTCATTATTTCATGAAGTTTGTCATTTTATTCATAATCTCTCATTTACATTGTAATATAAGTTTAATAAATATATCAGTTTATAGAATGGAGCAATGTCTCTACACAATCAAAATTGGAGGGTAAAGAGGTGTAGGATGCCATTTGGCGCACATTCAGCCATGGTGTGAACGTTTGCTTAACTTCACACAGATACGTATTTTCTGGTGCAATTTTAATTTGCAGAACCACTTAAAAGCCTTTCCACACAAAGAACACACATAGGGTTTCACATTTTCATGACTTTTTTTTTATGTGTATCTGTAAGTGTGATGGAAAAATAAGTTTTTTGTTACACTGATCACAATTACATTTCCTCCTTCCTCCAGATCAAATGCGCTGGTGTTTTTTTTAAATTGCTGTTTTTTCTAAACCTCTTGTCACATTTAGAGCTCTGCAATTTCTTTCTAGAATGAGTTTGCGAATGACGTTTCACGTCTCTTTGATATGTGAAACTTCTGTCACACTGAGGACACGAGAAAGGCTTCTCTCCAGTGTGAAGCCTCATGTGAGTCTTAAGATTTCCTTTTTGCGAGAAGCTCTTCCCACACAGTTTGCAGGTGTAAGGCTTCTCTCCAGTGTGAATACTCATATGAGTGCTGAGGCTTTTTTTATGACTGAAACTCTTTCCACACTGATCACATTTAAAACTGTTCTCTCCTGAGTGAATCCTCATGTGGTAGTTAAGGGTTACTTTACGTGTGAAACTCTTTCCACACTGACCGCATACGAACGGCTTCTTTCCGGTGTGAATGTTCTTGTGATATCTAAGATTTAGTTCTGTTGTGAAGCTCTTTCCACACTGATCACATGTGTACAGCTTCTCTCCAGTGTGAATTCTCATGTGGGAATTAAGGGTGTTTTTATGTGTAAATCTCTGTCCACATTGAGAGCAAGTGTAAGGCTTTTCTCCAGTGTGAATTCTCATGTGGACTTTAAGGTTTCCTTTTTGCGTAAAACTGCTTTCACACTGTTGGCAGGTGAACAAACTCTCTCCAGTGTGAATTCTTATGTGGATTTCAAGGTTTTGCTTTTTAGTAAAACGTTTTCCACACTGTTTGCATATACAAGGGTTCTCTCCAGTGTGGAGTCTCATATGGACTGTAAGGTTTTGTTTCTGACTGAAACTCTTTCCACACTGTTGGCAGGTGAAAGGCTTTTCTCCAGTGTGAACTCTCATGTGGATTGTAAGGTTTTGTCTTTGAGTGAAGCTTTTTCCACACTGTTGGCAGGTGAAATAACTGTTAGCTTTGGTCTTCTTAGCTCTTTTTCGTGAAGATCTCTTTTTAGTCCATTTTTCTCCAGTAATGAAAAATGCTCCTTATTCTGATTTTTCTCTTCCATTTCATTCAGTTCTTGACTCTCCTCTTTGAGGGCCATCTGGTCTAAAGTGAAAAAAAGAAAAATGTAAAATAACACCAGTTTAATGGCACAAAGCAACAGACATTAAAACCAACGTAAGTTCTAAAAACCTAATGAAAAATGTGCTACCTGTAATCTCAGAACCTATCCTCAATATTATTAACTTTTCACTTTCTTTACTTTTAAACATTTAAGCTGGCAGTTATCAAGCACATCTTAAACAAACAAGAACTGGTTTAGAGATAAAGCATATAGAACAGTGCAATAGCTGCATAAATGATCTCCCCTTTCTTGCTTGCACTAAATATGGGTGACATTTGAGCTCCACTAATGTAGTCTACACTCCAGTTCGACTGCAAAGTCATTCTTTAGTTGAATTAAACTAAAGCTGAATTAAACTGAGCTAAACATTTGCCAAAAACTAAAACTTTGATGAGAATGATTATGACTTTATTACATTCAGTGTAAAAAGTGACTGATAATGGATAAAGTATTCACAGTAACAAGGTCGCGCAAGTTGAAACAGTCAAAACAAATGACTCAAATAACAAACATACTGCAGCAAAAATTCAAAATGTTGAGTCTGCATTTATAACATATGATTAAGCAACACCACATCACCATCAGCACGACTGTGAATGTGACACTGATTTTATACAACAGTTCAAATAAACAAGTAATTACCTATTAGTTGTTTAGTATCATATGTAAACAACACTGCATTTTTAACATTTCATATTTGTATATTCAAAAATCTAAATTTAAATGCCACTTCAAATGCAGCTTCTGTATTTCCTCTGCAGTGGCTTTGATAAATCTCATTACATTTGATTGGTAACAGCCCTATAGTGTCTTACTAACTTACTCTAACTTATTGATAAAATTTAGGAATTTGACATGAAAGATCACATACAAATTAATAAGGTTAGATTTAAAAAACACCCTTTATAAAGGCAACCAGAATCATTCTTGCAGATGTTTCAGTGCTTGCCAATGTTTTTTTTAAATAGGCTTGTCCAGTCGGGCAAGATTCTCTTTACCTTGCTCCTTCAAAAATCCACTTGCCGTAGACCAGTGGTCAAGCTTTAATATTGAGCCCTTGAGGTGCTTTTTTTGGCTCAGTTTTGTGAATTAACATTGTTTTTATGCACAGCTAGATGTGGATTGTCCCTTAAATGTTATTATTATTAATAATTAATATATTAATAATTATTATTAACAATATTGATAATATTTCCATGGCTAGACTTCACACTTGTCATGTGACACACAGCCACAATAGCGCATGACTGATGTATCGCTTTTATTTCATTTTTCCTTTATTTAAAATATTTGAAACTTGTTAACAATATCATGAAATATCTGCTATGCCAATATCCAAATACGTCTCTACTGGAATTATACACAAGACATTCTTCAACATTATCATTCATTTCTGTACATTCGAGCTTTGAAAATGGAAACCAACCTTTTTGTTCCTCAGTATCTTCTTGCTTCACTCTGAATACATCTTCAATCTTTATGTCTTCACTCTCCTCTTTAATTAACACCATCTTTATAATGGTGTGTCACATGGATCTCAGTTGCTTCACTGGAGTTTTTCTGTGTGTTTAGACACTGTTATGTTTAAGATAAGAATAATTAACAAAAAGCAAAAAAATAAATCCCTAAATAAAGGCTAAATCTCTGGGTGCATCTCAGTCAGCTCCCTAGTTTAGTAGTCAGTGCACTGGTAAGGGTGGTATGGCAGTGATAGTTAATGGTATTAAATGGCCTTATTAGCCAAACTCTCCCAAACCATAAAAACTAGTTAATAAAATTAATAAAATATCCTAATTTATACAGACACTATATATTTAACCTTTTAATTGTCACCATCCCCTCAGTGGAAGTTTACTTTACTATATTACAAATAAATCCTAACCTAATCATGGCAAACTATCTATCGTTGGAAAGGTCTAAGACTCCTAAATAGATTACCACTGTTTTTTGTAACAAATTACAAATTATGTAGGAACAGTAATACATTAATTTATGACGAGAGTGCACCTTTTTGTTGCCTTTTTCCCTATCACGTTCAGAAATCATCAGAAATTATAAATCATTTGAAAGGTAAAAACCTCAAAATTCATCCTTTGAGAGCCATTTTAAAAGCAGACATTACATTACCATGGAAATGAGACTTCAAAATCATATTACAAAATGTATTTGTTCATGAGTTATAATTTTAGTTTGAATAGTGCACATTTATGTCTATGTTCAAAAATGGGGGTGACAGTTAAAGAGTTAAGCATTTATTATTTGTATAAATTTTTGATTGATTTATGGAAACATTTGCTTTGATTTGTATAAGTTGTTACTTGTGTTTATGTTCTCGTTGTATTTACATTGCTATAACCAACAGCTGATTCGAGCGACTCGAATCAGTGAATCATTTTGCCAAGCAATTCATTCAGTCTTTGAGTTTCATAAAGCTCGTTTCTCTCATCAGTACTTGCCAGTGACCAAATTCGCGTTTACTATAAACCGATTCTTGTGGAGCGAAATGAGACGCACCTTTTAACGTATTAATTATGTGCTTATGCTCTTTACTCATATAAAACAACGTTTCTTAATGTAAGCATTGCACTGCTACATTCCATAATAATGTTAAAAACGACATTCGTTTTACATAGTTTGTAGACACTATAAACTTTTAGACATTGTTTTAAATACATTAAACCCTTTAAAGTAAACCTTTTCAGAGGATCACAACAGACGCAGGAGCACGACGCAGTCTTATGACGTCACACTACAATCACACGCCGCTGTCTGAAAACACAAAAGTGCATAGAAATTTACATGCAAGCACAAACAAATAATAAAACACGTATATTATTTGATATATTTAAATGAAACATATTTAAATATATGCTGTACAATGCTGAAACAATCGCGTTGCGTCTAAATATAACAGTGAGACAAAACAGCCATGTTTGAGTGCAAAAGCCAGGCATGGAAAGCTTTTTCAGTAATAAGACTTTTTAAAATTGTTGTTTAGATGCATTTTTTCAAAATTAGATTTAGTAGATTTATGTGACTGTGTATCTTCTTTGATTTATACCATGTACTCATTTACAAATTCTATTATGGTGGGAGTTACTTTTATTATTTATTCGTTTTTGTTGATGAACAAGTGATTATGTCAAAATACTCTTGTGTATTACAGTTATAATGGTATTAATATCAACTGTAGCACTGATCTGAGCACTAGATGTCACTATTAATCACTTTACTTCCAGGAGCAGTCATTGGTGTCACATTAAAATAACTGACATGAAGTCATCAGACACTTCTACTTCAAACAGTCTACTTTCTATTATGTTTGAATGGCTTTTAACTTTATAGAAACGGGAAAGATGACTATCCTGCCCCTGTAGAGGATTTAAATAAGCTGCAAAGTCCATGATATACTTACACTTTATATACTATATTTATACTGCAGCAGTTCATAGATTCTGAAGGACTTGGCTAATCTCAGGGCATCCCTCTAGAAGTGCATTTCATTAAAAATCATTAACTTTAATTAAAAAAAATAATAAGTACAGAGGATGGATCCACCGATGGATTAAGGTTCACAAGTAAGTAATATTGAAATTAAATTATTCATTAAGGATGTCTTATGAATAAAGTGGTTGTGGTCATACTTTTTGCAGCATAACCTGAAGTCTTTAGGACAATGGATAATGACATGGTAAGAAAAGTGACATGACATTAATAAACAACTTTAATACTTTATTAATTGCAAAGGAGACCTTAATGGAAAGCGTTATTTCGACTGAATCCATGCTTTTGTACCGGTCGATTGCTAATTGTTTTCTCTTTTCGTTTCTTCAGTATACTTAATTTCAAAGAAAATGTCTCAGATTATTTTTTTTTTCTGTTCTTGTTGTTCCTCTTTGCTTTAGTGATTCAGCTTGATTCTGCTTTACCCACCATTAATGGTATTTTTTCTGAGGTATATAATAATAATAGTAACAAATAAATAATAATAATAATAATAAAAGCCAAACCACTTTGTAAAACTGACTCCAACACATCCCAGAGACTTTAAAGGTTCAAGTCAAGACTCTGTGGAGGCCAATTCATGTGTGAAAATGATTCCTCATGCTCCCTGAACCGCTCTTTCCCAGCGAAATTCCAGAGTAATAGTTTATTGTGTTTTGAAGGATTTCATCTCTTCTTTGCAATGTTTTTCCAGATGAAGAGACATTTTACAGTAGAGGAAGCTTTGGAAGCTTAGTTGTGCAGCCTGACAGCAAACACCCAGATGCATCTGAATCTGAGGATGAACTCGAGTTTGGCTAGAGTCCGATCCCTCGGACATTACTTGTTACTCTGATGATGGCAAGGACAGTAAGGACATGGAGGGGACAGTGGTTCCTCAGTGGAATTCAAAAGATGAGCAAAGTTTCTGGTCTTCCACTTACACTGTGATGCTGCACTACTTTCCTCTCAAGGGTTTGTTTCTGGGACACTCATAATACGCCCTTTAATTACAGAAATGGTCTGTCAGTGTCTTCTGTATCAGGGGTCGGCAAGTAAGTTTAAAAAAAAACAAATTGCCACTAGATGGCAGGCCAGAACATAGTCAAAGGATAATTTAAGAAATTAATTGATGAAAAATGCAACTAGAATTGCCTGTGACAGACTTACAGTGAGTTTTGTAACTGGTAGTGAGCTGTTACTCCAGGGTATATACAGGAATCACAGAGTTTAATTTAATACCTTTTTAAGACTCTTTCCATACATTTTAAGACCTCATCGCCACTTTAAGTTCTAACTGGTTACATAGGCAACACTTTGACTTACATTTACTATATATTGATTGTAAGACAGCACAACTAAACAGTCGTAGTTTGGGATAACTCCTTATCAATGCAACATAATTCAGAAGGGTGGGAACAAAGCACAAGAGAGTCAACTGAGTGATTAAACCAATTTAAGGTTAATTAAAAAGAGAAACCAAAACAAGAATTAGACCTATAAACAGAACAATTGACAAAACGTATTGAAGAGGGAAAATAAAGCTCTCCGAGCTAACAGGACAATGAGTTCACACAGTATATTCAAAAGACGTATTTGTAACATGAACTGTATCACTGTCTGCAAACCATAGCTCTTTTGTGGAACACTTCTCATGACAAACACCTGATTGGTCAGTTTACCTGTCATTACAGAGTTCTTGATTTGATGCATGGTAACCCACTAGTAATACCAAATACTTCAGAAGGAATTATTAATTTTTTGGAAAATGAAAAGTTGCGATTTTTCTAGGCTGATATGGCTAGGAACTATACTCTCATTCTGGCGTAATAATTAAGGAACTTTGCTGCCGTACTATGGGTGCAGCAGGCGCAATGATAATACGCAGCGCCTGGAAGTGACCGCCACTAAGTTTGTGTAGATGTAGAGTTGCAGCCGGCAGAGCTGACCTGGAGATCGGCTGAATGGATTCGAAAATGGTAAAACTCAACTGTTTAACTCTAGGGAAGTTGGAAAATGAGCCTATTTTTTTTTTAAAAGTTGAGTGTTCCTTTAACTACTAATGAGACCATGCAGGACTTACAAATCTTTATGTTGGAATTCCAAGAGTGTCTAATTGGAAACTAAAATACCTATTGCAACAAAGGTAATTGTAATCATTGAGGCCTCATGACTGGTTGGTTGGGGAGGTAGGGTTTTCATAGCTAAAATTAATTCATTTAGATGAGTGGTCCTCAACCTAATCCTGGAGGGACCTTAGTACTGTATGTCTCCCTCTGGCACACCTGATTCAGCTCTTGCAGTCTCTACTAATGAGATGAAAGAGGTGACAGATTAAGGAGACATACAAATGTTGAGAAGTACTGATTTAGAAAATAAAGCGTAATCCAGTCTGTTCAGTCATACCTGGTGAACACTGTTACATTATAATAATTACACATTCACAATACTTCACACTTAAACAACAACAAGAAAGAGGCAAAAAATATGGGCTGCACTGTATATGCACAGTACGGGTAAAATAATGATTAAAAATAATTGGTTTTTGGTTTGTCACTAAAGAAATCAGTGAAACACAGGCACATATTGAACAACAGAGGCACAAAATGTTTACAAAAAGTTTTGGTGAAATTGTTTGATCTATTTCAAAGTCACTGGAGTGTCTATCCAAGTAAACATTCTGTTTGATGTTGTTTTTTCTGTTTGCTTTTAATAACATGATGAATTCAGCACCATGGACAGTTACAGTTCTGCAAGCCTGTAAACTGAACAAAGACAGATGTGTTGTCAATCTGGACTTGAATATGACTGCTGTGTGGACTCATCTGGTGACATAGAAGCTGGTTGCAAGTTGTGTAGCAAAACACTGTCTAACACAGTTTGTCTGTCTTATTATCATTGGCAAGTAAATTTGTGAACATGTTTGTCATTACTCATATAATGTGGTCTTAATTTAACTCACAATTATAGACAAACTAAATCTGACTACAGCAATAACACACAATCAGTTGTAAATTTCACCTTTTTATTTTTACTTCACACCTTAAATCTGTTTTGGTTTACAAACATTAAGGTTATCCAGCATATAAACTGGCAAGACATGACCTGCTCTTCCTGTAAAATGTCTTGATAAATGTTTTAATTTACTGTACTGAACAGCATATTCTAGAGCGTTCTAGATTTATAGCAGGCTTCTCTCTGGCTGCAACTGCATCTAGGACAATAACCAGCCACTTCTTTAAGGGGCAAGATGACAACCTCTGGTACCAAGCCTGGGAGGGACAGGACTTCTCATTGCCCCACATGCAACTTCTGTCTTCTGGATTCATATTTCCAAATTATTGGAATGCTTTAAAGGAGAAGTGCACTTCTAGAACAAAAATTGATGGATAATGTACTCACCCCTTGTCATCCAAGATGTTCATGTCTTTCTTTCTTCAGCCATAAAGAAATTATGTTTTTTGGGGGAAACATTTCAGGATTTTTCTCCATATAATGGACTGATATGGTGCCCCGATTTTGAACTCCCAAAACGATCCCAAATGCGCTTGTAAACGATCCCAGCTGAGGAAGAAGGGTCTTATCTGTCATGAACCTGGCTGGTGACCTTCGGTCTACTCACCACCAGATGTCGCTCTCGCTCTGTCACTTCACACAGACTGTTACACTACACCCAGCGGACTACGTCTCCCATCACCCATCGCGCTGATTGCGTCTACACCTGTGGCCAATCAGACGCGCTATATAAGCCCCGGACTTTTCCCCTGTTACTCACCGAGTATTGTGGTGTTTTGGATTATTGTATCGCTTTGAGATCCCTAGTTCCCTTGTTCCCTGCGTTTAGATTTCTCACCTGGCCATCTCGTTTCGTCTGTCTCACCGCCTGCCTCTTGGACTTCTCGCTTGTTTCACGGATTACCCATTCGCTTTTCCCCCCTGGACTACGTTCGCCGCTGATCAACCCACGCCTGCTTCTCAGACTATTCTTGTGTCTTGCTCCTCGTATACCTGTTTGCCACTGTTCCGACCCTGCCTGTTTTCATTATGTCTCTGTCTCGTCACAATAAAAGCTTGCATGTGGATCCGCTCGCCTCTTGTCTCCCTCCCCACGTTACATTATCTAGCAAATCAATTGGTTATTTTCATGAAAATAATACAATTAATATACTTTTTAATGTCAAACGCTTGTCTTGTCTTACTCTGCCTTAACAGTTTTTTTCCGGTTCATGACAGTTAGGGTATGTCGAAAAACTCCCATCTCATGTTCTCCCTGTCACACCCCCGTGGACTGTTTTGTGTGTTTTTCCCCCATGTATGCCCTTATTTGGTTTTCCTGTTCCGTTTCTATTCATTACGTCACTGGTTGATTGTCCACACCTGTCTCCCCCGATTAGTCTTTGTATATTAGGTTGGTTGTGCTCCAAGTTAGATCATCGGTTCTTGTTTTGTCATTCAGTCAGTTTACGTTGTGTTTGCGTTGGTTCCCTGCTGTTTCCTGTCCGTTCCTGTTCCCTTTGGATTATTTAATAAAATTACATGTTCTAGATCTCCTCGCTCCTCCTCATCATTCCCCGCACACGACGACATTGTGACACTCCCTCAACTTCGAAAACCGTGTATCGCTGTTTTACCTTTTTTGTTAAGGGTGTTTGATGATCTTTGCATGTTCACTTTGCAAAGACTGGGTCAGTACTTCTGCAGCGATGTAGGATGATTTTGAAATGATTTTTGAAGTTGAGGAAGAAAATACGATTGGAGTTTTTCGACATACCCTAACTGTCTTGAGCCAGAATACAAAGAGTTCAGGGAGAGCAAGACAAGACGAGCAGTTGAAAAAAGTATTTAAATTGTATTTTCTTCCTCGGCTGGGATCATTTAAACCGCATTTGGGATCTTTGAAGCCGTTTTTAAACTGCCTTTTGGAAGTTCAATATCGGGGCACCATATCAGTTCATTATATGGGGAAAAATCCTGAAATGTTTAACTCAAAAAACAGTTTCTTTACGACTAAAGAAAAAAAGACATTATCTGTAAAGTTTTGTTCTGGAAGTGGACTTCTCCTTTATCAAAATTGCTGCCATTGTCTGTAACTGTGGTACAGACCCTACCCTGGATGTTTAATTAAATCATAGGTGTGACGAAACACACCAAACAGAATGCATAGTTGATATAAAAAACTGGATGATTAGTTATTTCTTACTGTTGAATTATCAAAAAAACAGAGGTGTTAATTATTGGACCAAAAACCACATGTAATGGTCTTGAACACTGTCTAACGCTCAGTGGCTGCTCTGTCAATTCTTCACCATGAGTTAAGAACCTAGGTGTGCTATTTGATAGCAACCTTTTCTTTGAAAGCCACCTTTCAAGCATTTGTAAAACCGCATTTTCCATCTCAAAAATATATTGAAATTACAAGCTATGCTCTCAATGTTGAATGCAGAAATGTTAATTCATGCGTTCATGATCTTAAGGTTAGATTATTGTAATGCTTTATTGTGTGGCTGTTCTGCATGCGTAATAAACAAATTCCAGCTGGTCCAAAATGCAGCAGTTAGAGTTCTTACTAATATTCAGTATTCAGTATATCAGTATTACCATAGACTCATTTTGTATTGTGGTCTCATTTACTTTTGACATGAGCATACATTAAGTGATCACTTCCTGCTGAGTGCACATTGTGGTCTGATATTCTGTCACAAATCACATGCTGAGACAGATAATGAACTCAAACAAGGTTGTATTGACAGGTGTTAAGTAGTCTGTTGTGAAATTTCCCTTTTCCCCATACACAAGGAAGCGCTTAAATTTTGCCTTCACAGTTTAACAGCACCTTTTTCACCAGATTGGAGGAGCTGTGGTATTTTATTGTTTTCAAATGTTCCTTACACTGAGAATGAGTCCACCCTTATTACTGCGTTACTACTGCATTTTCCTAATCATCCATGTTTCACTTCGCACATTAGAAATTGTATGCTAGTTTAGTAGAATTTATTAAAAGCAGGTGAAACAGTTTCACAGTTAGTTCTAATTGCTAACTGGACTAATTGATATGCCTAAACAATTATTGCGAAAAAAGGCCTTCTAAAATGCTGTGAGGTCTAATGTTTTATAAATGCACCCAAACGACATACTAGATGTGCTACACACTTTTATTGCTAATTATTTTTAGCACTCCTATATATTTCACCAAGAAATTATCTCATTATCTCATCTGGCATATTTTTTTATTTGTATTTTGTTTTTCAATTTAAGTTTCTAGACGTTTAATTTCAACATTTGCGATGTTTGCGGGTGAATAAGACTTTTATTTTGGTGTGGGGATATGACGTCATAAGGCTGCATCCTGTACCCGCGTTTGTGATTCGGTTGATGAAAGGTTTGTGTTTTTAAACATTTAAACAAGTCTTTAAATCAATATAACCAGATCAAACTGTGTTATAGTTTTTAAAGAACTGTACAAATTCACACTGAACAGAACAATTTAACACTTGACTCGTGAGTAACAGAAAAAAGTGCGTCTTATTTTGCTCCCCATATTGTAACTGAGCAACATGCGGTCGCTGGCAAGAAGTGATGAAAGAAACGGAGCTTTTTGAAACTCCGAGTCAACTGAATGAAAAAAATAAAAAACTTCTCAGAATGATTCGTTTTATCGCGATCGAATCACTGCACACTGACGACATCTGCTGGTCAGAACAGTGTAAATGCAACGCAAACATAAGCATTTAATGTCAACCTGGCACAAACCAATAACAAATGTTTTCATGTAAGTGTGATCATGTAAATATAAAAATAATTGTTCTATTATTTGTAGTGCTATTTTTGAGTGTTTTTGGCTAGTCAGGGCAACTCTGACAGACTTCTTACCAGTGTGCTGACTACTAAACTACGGAGCTTATTAAGACGCACTTGGAGATTTAGTTTGCGTTAATATTCTTTCTGTTAATTATTCTCATCTTAAACATGATAAATTGTCCAAATACAGAAAAACTCCTGGTGAAACAACTGAGATCCACGTGACACACTATTATAAAGATGGCATTTATTAAAGTGGAAATTGAAGACATAAAGATTGAAGAAACATTCACAGTGAAACAAGAAGATACTGAGGAACAAACAGGTTGGTTTGTCATTATCAAAACTCTTGTCATTTGATCCTTATTAAAATGTTGATCTCTACAGAAATTAATGATATTTTTCAAAAATGCTATATAATTGTCTTAATTAGAGTGGTTTTGTTTGACATGGGGCTGTTGTTTTTAAGGAACTTCTATAAGAAATGGTTTAAATCAAACTGATGATCAGAAGCCGGAAACTGATGTAGGACGAGTGTTTCAGTAACACTTTAGAATAAGGTTCATTAGTTACCTACATTAGGTAACATGAACTAGGAATGAACAATGCTTTTTGCAGCATTTATTAAGTTAATGTTAATTTCAGCATTTACTAGTGCATTATTAAAATCACAGGTTGTGTTTGTTAACAGTAATTATTACACAGCTCTGTGGAATACTCGATTCTGATTGGTCAGTCACCACATTCCAATATATGTTATTCCCCGATAACAACCTGTAAAAAATTAATAACACAGGCTCATCCAGGTAATTGGATCTGGTAATTGGCACTGTTCGCTTGCTGGGAACATTTTTTCTTTGTGGAATCTTTGCGTTTGGCTGGCTAATAAAATATTAAAACTATATGAATATTATGAGTGCAATTATTTAATTTTATCATCCTGGTATCGTGGACTTGCTCTCTCTTTTGTAAGAAAATGTTTCGGTGAAATAAGCTGGCTGAACTGGCTGAACTTTTTTCTTTAAGTTAGAGACGAGAAGAACATTTCTGAATGTTGGGTTCCACTTTTGATGTATGGGGGATATATGTGATCAATTAGGCTCAAATATCACTTTACTAGCTATGTTTCCATTACCCTGTTTTTATGCACATTTTGAAGTATCGCATCAGAGACAAGTGATGGAAACACCACATTTTGAAAAAAAATCCCTTAATTCGCAAAAAAGTTTTTATGCTCGCTTGAGGTGGTTTTTGACTTGTGCGAAAAAGGGTTAATGGAAATGATGGGAGATAGAAACACATTTGCCGTATATATTTCTCCATACGCGTCAAAAAAGTCATGTGGCTTGCGCTATGGAATGGCAAAACCTGTCTACCCAGTGGACCGATCTCATTCCACAGCATCTGAAATGTTGTTACGGTCATTCTGAAATGCCTGAGCCAAGTCTGTCGTCAAAATATTTCTGTATAATTGCCTCCCAGAACTTACACGAGTCTTACACGACTGCGTTCCCAAAGAGCAGGTATCCACCTCCGAAATAAAAGATCACATTCATTGTGTTTCGACTGCTCGCTCTGAGGCACAAGTAATTTACCATATATATAAAAATTACTATATTCATTGAGTCTAGATTAAGTTTAGGGTTAAACTCTGCAGGACACTGGGCCTCCAGGACTGAAGTTGCCCATCCCTGACCTAGATGTTTCCTTTTGAGGGAACTCAACGCTGTGTCAACCAACACTATGGGGACGTCAAAACCAGTTGCACCATGGCGACCACTGCCTGCCTTTTTGTGGTTAGAATCAATCTAAAAACCTAGGCACTTAAAAACTCAAAGGCTTGAGCCTTTGAGTATCATATTTGATATGTCAGGCTTTTATGGTTCACATGGTATTACATAGGAGAATATGGTGCTCATACTCAAGGAGGGAAAAAAAATATGATCAAAGCTCTTTTGTTTTTATGTGGTAGCAAAACATATAATGCAATGCTTTGTGCTAAACTAGAGTTAACTTTTATTTGTCTCTTTCATCCATAGACCTGATGCCACTAAAAGAGGAAAGTGAAGTATTAAGTGAAATGGAAGAGAAACACCATGATTTTACAACTGAAGAAAAACCTTTAAATTGCTCACAGACTGAAAAGACTTCTTCAAAAAAAAGAGCTCGAAAGACAGATAATTCAAAAGAGAAGTGTTTTAAATGTGATGAGTGTGGAAAGAGTTTTCATGAAATGAAACGCCTTGACAGGCACAAAACAATTCACTCTGGAGAGAAGCCTTTCAAATGCCAGCAGTGTGAAAAGAGCTTCAGTCATAAAGCAAGTCTAACGGCTCACATGAAAATTCACACTGAAGAAAACGCGTACACCTGCAAACTGTGTGGGAAAATCTTCTCACAAAAAGGAAATCTTAACTACCATATGATGCTTCATACTGGAGAGAAACCTTACACATGTCAACAATGTGGGAAGAGCTTCACGCAAAAAGGAAATCTCAAAACTCACATGCTAATTCACACCGGAGAGAAGCCTTTTAAATGCCAGCAGTGTGGACAGAGCTTCAGTCATAAAGTAAGTCTCAAGACTCATATGAAAAGTCACACTGGAGAGAGTTCTTACACCTGCAATCTGTGTGGGAAAAGCTTCTCGCTAAAAGGGAATCTTAAGTATCACATGATCATTCACACTGGAGATAGGTCTTTCTTGTGCCATTACTGTGGAAAGAGTTTCAGACTTAAAGGAAGCCTTAACAGTCACATGAGGATTCACGATGGAGAGAAACCTTTCACGTGTCTTCGATGTAATGAGACTTTCAAAGATCGAAGAGACCTGAAATGTCATCTGCGAACTCATTCTGGAAAGATATTGGAGTGTTTCTCAGTGTGGTAAGAGGTTTAGAAAAAAAGAGCAATTTCAGAAATGACCTGCGCATTAGGAAGACGGTTTGATTTGATCAGTTTAATAAATCATTTATTTTTCCATCAAACTTACACATACACCTGAAAATTCACACAGATGTGAGACCCTATTTGTATGGGTATGTGTGTCTGAAAGGACTTTTAAACTGTTTGGACACATCTGTGACACTTGTGTGAAATCAAGGCTACGTTCACACCACAGCTGAATGTGCTCCACATCTAATCGTTTTGGTGAGGCTGTGTATATGGCATTTTAAACGGCCCATATCAGATACTTTTTTAAATAGGTGATGTGCCTACTGCAACATTAGTTTTATTTGTTTTTTAGTTTTATTTTCATCCTTTACTTTATATTTGGCTTTTTACTTTCTTTTGTTATGTACATATGAACACTTGTGGCCACAACTGACCATTGCACACAACATTGTAAACGACTGGTAGTTGAATTGTGAAGATTATAGTACATATTAACAGAATTTTCAGAATATCAAACTGGATTGAATTCACTTAGATCATAGAAATTTTGTTTATCTAAACGTACCTAATGTGAATGAAAAAATGCAATTAAAAGAACCAAAAAAATAAATAAATAAATAAATAACATATTTAGAGCTTTATGTACAAGTATGCCAAAGAAGACCAAATGGAGATGCTGAAAGACAAGTAAACCAGCCACCTTGACTTGGCTGCATATGGTTACAATATAGATCCATATAATTACTTAAAACACCAAAACATAATTGACAAATAAACACATTTTCCCCTATACTGTGAAATATGTCCATACCCCATAATGCCTGTACTTAGTTTAAGCATCTTTGGAAGCCATTACAGCCTTATTGAGCCTTTTTGGGTGCAATGTGACAAACTTACCACATCAGGTTTTCAGCCATTTTCCTCTGCAAATCCTTACAAGTTCTGTCAGGTCAGATGGGGACTGTCAGTGCTCAGCCATTTTCATATCTCTCCTGACATATTCAATTGGACTCCAGTTAAACTCATGGACATTCACAGTTAACGGAGACATTCACACCCTAAGCCTCTCTTGCATTGCCTTGGCTGTGTACTTCAGGTAATTTTCCTGCTGGAATGCAAACCTTTGAAGTCCTGAGGACTTTCCTCAAGGATATCTCAGTATTTTTCTGCATTAAACTGACCAGTCCTCTTGTCTCCGATGTTAAAAACACCTCACAGTTCTGTAATGCTTCTTACGTGTGGCACCAGTTTAATTTAGTAGTTTTTTTTTTCACAAGTCCTGTAAGGTGAGTTTGAGAGTGTCATTCTGAAGAGAAATGTTGGGTAGAATTTCTTACTGTATTATCAACACACATACTGTATGTATTGCACAAAAAAGTAATAAAGTAAATGTATTAACAAAACTTATCGAGTAATAAACAACTACTAAGTGAATACCATGAATGGACAAGAAAAATAAAGTGCATAAGCTGCATAGGAAATATGTGACTAAGTTTGGTTTTGGCAATGTTATGTTATACTGTGGAAAAATAAGCTGTTGTTCCTCATAAATTAATAACTGTTCTACGTTAAACAAATGAATAAAAGATTTATTAGCAATAAATGCAAAATCTAATGCAAAATAGAAATCATATACTGACAAATGCATCAATGCCAAGGTCTTTTAAAGAGTTTTGAGTTACTGAACCTTTTAGATTGTGTCGGCAATTAAAGGCAGGGTGATTTGGTTCAAAGAGTCTCTTTACATCACAATAGCAATCACTAATTTAAGCAGTATAAATGTATGTATATGTATGTCTGTGGAAGGCGTAGGACCATAAAATGTTCTATAATTCATTACGCTATTGCAGACCAAGCAAGAATGGAAGGCGCTGCTGCATCACAAATTAAGGAACTTTCAAAAAATTGCATTTGAGCTGGACAAGCAAGTGAAGGAGCCTATGTAGCTCGACAGTAAGCACTACATTGAGCAAATTGAAAAGGTCAGGTCAGACTTTGACAAACGTTTTAAAAACTTTGCTTTACTTGAGCCAGTCACTACATTCATGTGCTTTCAATTTGGTGATGGACATTTTTGAAACTTTCCTGCTGAAGAGAATTATCCAAATTTTGGCCCAGTTTATTTATTACTACCGGTCTGCTGTGAAATGTAAATTCATCTGACATTTTTCTTTAAAATAAGCATTTTTATCAGGCTCTTATGTATAGGTTTCTACCAAAGTATATATTGTGGGGGACAGAAGGAAGCATGTTGCTCACAACGCAGTACATCACCTTCAGCACCATGGAGAGCACCAGCAGATGAGGACACAAGGTCAGGGTACCCAGTAATGTTCAGGACCAGGGATAGCTCCTCCAACACAGCCTCAGCTGCAAGCTGTTGGGCCATTTAGCAGACACATAAAAGAGAACAAAGAGGCCACAGTAAAGGGAGCTGGGGAGGTGAGCACACACAGGGTGTTGGCTGTTTCAGAGCCCAGGCATTGAACTGGTTCTACCCCAACCAAGCTCTTGAGGAGTGGATGTGAGAAGACTGAACCACCGTAACTAATACTGGATCTCTTCTGTCTCCTTTCCAGATGTAATTTGCTGCTAATAAAACCTACATGAGAAAGAAGAAATACCTGAGTTACAGTTGTTTCCTATTGCCACCACCCCCACCTTTGAAAAATAAAGAAAATTTAGCTTGACTGAAATTCTGCCTTGTGACTTGTGTACTTTGACCTCCTTAGTCCCTCTAAGTCTTGTGTGTGAAGGTTACTATATACATACATTCAGAGCTGGGTAGTAATTGATTACATGTAATCTTGGTGACAGAGTGGTTTAATGAACATGAAAGTGAAGTTGAACATCTCCCATGGCCTGCACAGTCACCAGATCTGAATATTACTGAGCCGTTTTGGAGGAGTGAGTCAGGAAAAGTTTTCCCACACCAGCATCAGGTAGTGACCTGGCCACTGTTCTGCAAGGCTACTGTGCAGGACTTGTATTTGTCATTCCCAAAATGGAATTATACTGTATTGGCCGCAAAAGGAAGCCCAACGCCATACTAATTATGGTCTAAAACCAGGTGCTTCAGTTTCATTGCCCAACTCCTGTAGATAGATAGATAGATAGATAGATAGATAGATAGATAGATAGATAGGTAGAGTACATTACATGTTAATTAAAAGAAACACCAAGCGATAAAAGTAACAGAAAAACTAACATCTGGCTGAGTGTGTGTTTTAGTGAGATACAATTATCTTTTTATACTGCAAGAACATATAAAGAGAGGTTTTGTCATCAGAAGTTGAGACGGGAAGCAAGATGCAGCAGTTTTATCTAGGGTAGATACCAGCAAACTAAAACACATTTGACAGCCACATCCAAATAAACAGCTTGAAACAGCTATATAACTTTCTGTTTGTCTCTGTATAATAATCTCAATCTCTCATTTAAAATTGAACACTTTCTTTCTTTCTTTCCTTCTTTTTTTTCTTTCTTTCGTGTCATTTTGATTAGGAGTTCTTTTTAGCACATCAGTTCTTTTCACTTCGGTGATTTAACGTAAACGGGACTTTTATTTTGTTCTTCCGACGTGACGTCATAAATCTGCGACGCTGCTTTGCTTTCCAGCTGAAGAAAGGTTTGCCTTTAAGCATTTTAAGTTTTTAAATCAAAACCAATTTTGTTTTATTTTATTGCAAATGATTTGCCATTGGATGTAACATTGCAATGCGTTATCTAACGTGTATAAACGACATTTGGTGCGAGTAAAGTAATACATGAGTTACAGAAAAGGTGCGTCTCAATTTGTTTCCTATATCGTATATATACTTATAGTAAACACGAATTCGGTCACGAAACCGAGCTTTTTTAAAACTCCGAGTCCACTGAACCAATTATTTTGCAAAATGATTCTCTGTCGGGCGCTTGTCATTTCTTATTTTTGTATCCACGTTTCCTTTTATTACATATGGAATAGCAAAGATATATTAGACTATTTAAATCTCTATAATAAACAATGCATTACTTTTGCGATACAGTTATTAATTAACATTAATTCGAATGTTTATTTGTTGTCTTATACTAAATTTCTTCAAAAATTCTAAGTAGTACTGAAACCAAAAGAATTTGCTACGTTCTTTATGTGATTAAATAAGTTAAAGTGTCTTACGAAATATTATACGTAAAAAGGAATTTATTATTATTATAGCGTCAGCTTTATTTATCTATTTATTTTTTAAAGAAACACTTCTGCATAGGATAAACCTCTGTATCCTTGCTTATAGCTCCTCTGGAAGCTGTGCATGTCACAGGCTGGAGGACGAGGAATCAGTTTGAGTATTGATGCTTTCTTTGTTTCCTCACTCCTCCTGCCTCCAGTGACCCAGAAATTGTTCAGAGTTAGCCATCTCGAAGGACACACACAAATTCTCCTCCCCCTTCATGTCTGTCGCTATAATAATTTATGTTGTATCTTTAATTTGTTCAATTTGATTACAGTATTGAAAACCACCCACAGATTTAAAGTGCTCAAATCACTTCACAAGTTGTAATTATGTAATGACAACTTTTACAAACTAATCGCAAATGTTTTGGTAAGTGGACCTGTAATCTACAAATATTTAAACGTCAAATACTAATCAAAAAGTGTCTGTTTCATTTAAGACCATTAACTATTACATCCTGACACCTTTGCCAGTGCTCTGACTACTGAACTAGGGAGCTGAGTGAGACGCACCAAGAGATTTAGTTTGGATTTTTCTTCTTTTCTTTAATTATTTTCTTCTTAAACATAACAACTTGCCCAAACACACAGAAAAACTCCTGATGAAGCAACTGGGATCCATGTGACACTATTATAAAGATGGCGTTTATTAAAGAGGAGTGTGAAGATGTGAAGATTGAAGAAACATTCAGTGTCAAACTTGAAGATGCTGAGGAACAAACAGGTCAGTTTTCATTGTCCAAGCTGAACTCAGTCAACATAACATTAAAATATTGTTTTATTTGACATGGAGTGGGTCCCCTCATGTTAAAGGACATCTTGAAATCACATGCCCAGCCAAATACGATGTATGCAAGTGCACCTGAGAAAATTCTGCTTCCAAGTTGAGCATTCATTATTACGACATGTTATGCATTAAATTGTTTTGTGTACGTTAATCCTATTACCTAATTTATGAAAACGATCACTTAATCATGAAACATTGTCAAATAAAACTTAAATTTTGCATAAAGCAAATTAATAGTGTGTTAAATATTATCTGAAATAGAAATTTAAAATGAATGAAAACATAAATCATGCTATTAAATGTGAAACTAAAACCAGCAGTAAGTAACAAGTTACTGCTTTAATGAGTCATTCAGCTGATTTGTTCAAAATGGCTGATTCATTCAGTGACTGGCTACATTTCACAACTTGTGTGTACATTGTACTTTTTCACATATTGTTTTTCGTCTACAGTGTAGGATGCGATTTTGGATGCAGACACTTTTTTATTGATTGCTGAAACATTTATTAAATCTCAAAAATGCTAAATCATTCAGTAACAAAACAGCTTTGTGTTGCTCAGACGTGCAACAGTTGTCCTATGGCTTTGTTTGGAACAATTTGGCAATTAGTTCTGACAAGCTACGCTATATCACATTAATTATCGCAGATGATTAAATCACACGGTTTTGAAATCGAAAGAAAACATTCTGTGATAATGACAGCTAGCTGTTTGCATACCTTCTCAGTAAACTACGTCTCTGTGTAGTAAATGGTGCTACATCTGAAAGCATGTGAAAATACCACATTTAATAACATGTTTTTACTTTAAACTTACTTAATAACATCAGTTTGAAATAAATCCTTCTGTGAGATGATGTGGCTTTTTACACAGAACAAGGCATGCATAGTATTCATAGTATTCCAAGCAGTGACAAAGGTATTGCATTATTATATACTGTATTATAAGGACAATTATAAAATTATAAATAAATAAATATATATATATATATATAATATGTGTTGAGAGCTTTCGCTCAGTATCATTATCTCATTTTTGACCAAGATGGCTTTTAGCTGGTTTTGCATCTGAACTCTTCATATATATATATGTATAAAATTGTACATACATATATGTATTATAAAAAATACAAAAAAAACTGAAGAAAAGTCAAATCTGATACAATTCCACACAGAACCCAAAAAAATGCACTGGACAAAATGATTGGCACCCATAACTTAATATTTGGTAGCACCCATTTTGGAAAAAATAACCGAAATCAATCGCTTCCTGTAACCATGAAAGAGATTCTTACACCTCTCTACAGGAATTCTGGACCACTCTTCTTTTGCAAACTGCTCCAGGTCATTCAGTTTTGAAGGATGCCTTTTCCCAACCTGCTGTTTTGAAAATCTCTCAACAGGTGTTCTGTTGGATTCAGATCTGGACTCATTGCCTGCCCATTTCAGAACTTTCCAGTGCTTTGTTTGTAACCATTTCTGGTAGAGACGCAGCTTTCTGACGCTAGCCACTACATTGCGCACCAAAATTCTTTGGTAATCATCAGATTTCATGATACCGTTCACACAGTCAAGGCATCCAGTGCCAGAAGCAGCAAAGTAACCCCAAAACATCTTTGAACCTCCACCATGTTTGACTGTAGGGACTGTATTCTTTTCTTTGAAGGCCTCATTTCTTTTTCTGTTAACAGTGCCATGATGTCCTTTACCAAAAAGTTCTCCTTTTGTCTCATCTGTCCACAGTACGTTCTCCCAGAAGGATTGTGGTTTTGTCAAGTTTTGGCAAACTCCAGTCTTGATTTTTTATGCCTTTGTGTCTCCTACCCTTTTTATTCAGATGGCGACGGATAGTGTGAGCTGAAACTGTTGTACCCTGTGTCTGCAGATTAGCTTGAATTAGTTTGGAAGTTAATCGGGGTTCTTTATCCACCATTCAAACAATCATTTGTTGTATTTTTTCATTAATTTTGCTCTTCTGTCCACATCCAGGGAGGTTAGCTACAGTGCCACGGGCTGTAAACCTCTTGATGATGTTGCACACAGTGAATACAGGAACATTAAGATCTCTGGAGATGGACTTGTAGCTTTGAGATTGTCCATGTTTTTCCACAATTTTTTCTTTCAAATCCACAGACAGCTCTTTACACTTCTTTCTTTTCTCCATGGTCAGTCTGACACACAACACAAAGGTTGAGTCAACGTTTCTCCATTTTAACTGGATGCAAGTGTGATTACTATATTGCCCACACCTGTTACTTGCCACAGGTGTGTCTAAATACAAATTACAGGAGCATCACATGCTTGAAAAGCAATTATTACTTACAATTTTGACAAAGTGCCAATAATTTTGTCCAGTCCATTTTTGAGTTCTGTGTGAAATTTTATCAAGTTTGACATTTCTTCTCTGTTTTTGTGTTGCTGCAGTGCAAACAAAAACAATAAGCATGTGAATACCAAAACATTTGCAATTGGAACAATTTTCTGAGAGACGTGTTGCATTTTCTGACAGAATTGCAAGGGTGCCAATATTTTTGGCCCTGACTGTATGTGTCTATGTACTCTCCTGGGATTACCAGGCTCTGCATTTAAATATGTTGTTAAATAATATTAAACTGAATGTTCATGCTGTTATGATGTCTATTAAATTGCTAGTCTATTAACTTGTGTTTGTCTTCTTTTTTTTGCTTTAGACCTGATGCCACTAAAAGAGGAGAGTCAAGAATTGAATGAAAATGAAGAGAAAGACCAGTGTGACAAACATTTTGATTTCGTAACTGTTGAAAGATCTTTTAGTTACTCGAAGACTGAAAACATTTCTTCACAAGAATGTGATCAAACAGCGGGAACAAAGTATTTCTCCTGCTTTCAGTGTGGAAAGAGTTTCACTCACCTTGGAAACCTTAAAGCCCACCAGAGAATTCACACTGGAGAGAAGCCTTTCAGCTGCCAACAGTGTGGAAAGAGTTTCACTCAACAAGGAACCCTTAAAGTCCACATGAGGATTCATACAGGTGAGAGCTCTTTCACCTGTCAACAATGTGGAAAAAGTTTCACTCAAAAAGGAAGCCTTATTGGACATATGAGAATTCACACTGGAGAGAGCTCTTTCACCTGCCAACAGTGTGGAAAGAATTTCACTCAAAAAGGAAGCCTTAAAGTCCACATGAGAATTCACACCGGAGAGAACCCTTTCATCTGCGAATACTGTGGAAAAAGCTTCTACCGAAAAGAATCCCTTACGACCCACATTAGAATTCACACTGGAGAGAAGCCTTACACATGTCTTCAGTGTGGAAAAAGTTTTACACACAAAATAACACTTAACGCTCATATGAAAACTCACACTGGAGAGAGGCCATTCATATGTGGTCAGTGTGGAAATAGTTTCAGATGTAAACTAAACCTTAATAAGCACATGAGGATTCACTCAAGAGAAAACTATTTTATATGTCATCAGTGTGGAGGACGATTCACAGACCAAAATGACCTTAAGAATCACGTAGAAAGTCACATCGGACAGAAGCCTTTTATGTGCCATCACTGTGGACGGTCTTGTTCAAACAACTCAAACCTTGTTGTTCACATACGAATGCACACTGGAGAGAGGCCTTTCACATGTATTCACTGTGAAAAGAGTTTCGCAAATCAAGGAGTCTTGAAACGTCATTTGCAAACCCATTCTGGAAATAAATTCTGGGAACAAAATCCTCAGTGTGACAGTGTTAAATTTAATTCTAAATGAAAACATGATCAATAATGTGGTAAGAAAATGTGTGATAAAAATTGTTTGCCATAACACTTAAAGATACACCTGAGAAGTCATGTAGATGAGAGACCGTGTTTGTGTTCTTTGTGTAGAAAGGCTTTTAAATAGGTCAATTTAAAATGCCATCAGAAAATGTATCTGTGGTAAATTCATTCTGTGTGTATACAGTAGTCAACATTTGAAGTGGATCAGAAACTTTTATCAATACCCTTTCTTGTTTTAGTACAACTATGATGAACTTTTTTGATCCACTTCAAATGTTGACTACTGTATTGTGTGAGTTGTCACCTGATTCAATTTAATACCTCAGAATTAAATTATTACATAAACATCTATCTTGCTTTGAAATCCCACAATGTAAATGAAAAATCATGAATAAAATGACATTGAATGCTTTGATTTATTATTTGATTGATCTTTAGTGAGAGAATTCACAGGTAAACGTGTTGTCAGTCTGGATCTGAATATGGCCACGTTGGGCCTCATCTGATGACATCTGGAAGCTAGTTCCAGTTGTAGGTTACATAATAGTCTATTTTTTCCCCAATACAAAAGCATATTTAATTTTTATGGCACTAATTAGTTTGTCCACAAGGTTGCAACAAGGCCGAGGACGTTGTATTACATTTAAAGTAGACAATTACTTGTGTGTAAGGGGGTTCAGAGATACCTGCAATAAGATTAAACCTTCTGAACTTTAAAGGGAAAGACACTTAAAGGAGAAGTCCACTTCCAAAACAAAGATTCCCATATACTGTCATGAACCGGAACAAAAACAGTCCAAGCAGAGTAAGACAAGACGAGCGTTTGGCACTAAAAAGTATATCAATTGTATTTTTTGAAATGAAAATAACCGATTGTTTTGCTAGATAAGACCCTTCTTCCTTGGCTGGGATTGTTTACAACTGCATTTGGGATCGTTTGAAGCTGATTTAAACTGCATTTTGGAAGTTCAAAATCGGGGCACCATATCAGTCCATTACATGAAGAAAAATGCTGAAATGTTTTCCTCAAAAAACAATTTCTTTACGACTGAAGAAAGAAAGACATGAACATCTTGGATGACAAGGGGCGAGTAAATTATTTGTAAATTGTTGTTCTGGAAGTGGACTTCTCCTTTAAGTTCAAATTTCAAAGTAAAAGAATGTTCAATTGAATCTTTCTAATCTGTGGTTAGTCAACGCTAGTTGAATCTTTTGGATTGTAACAGTGAGCATTCAAACTGTCCTTAAATTCAAATTATTCCTTGAACGTTTGAACTGTTTGAATTGACCATATGCACGGATTACTTCCTTGTTTTAGACAAGTCAGCTCAGTCATTTCCGGTCAACTGTACTGTGCAGTAATGGGAGTGTCCTTTGCTTGTTTTCTCTAAATAATTCATTCACAATTCGAAGAAAAGTTTTGTTTGTCTAAAAGGATTAAATGTCCATGTATACTGTTTCAAGAATGACAAACACGAGTGTAAAAAATTACGCGAGTCAATCCGCTAAATATGCGCAAGTCATTGCTATGGTTAACAGTAATAACCAACTAAAACATCTGACAAGCCAATGTCAAAAATAGAGCTGTGCATTACATGATTCAGATTAAATTCAGAGTAACAAAACTACAGCAGTAACAAGTTTGTGTTGATTGAATATAGGCTATTTAATAGCTTTTACAGTTCAAGATAAAACTTAAAAGATGTAGTTATTAAATTAAATCTAAATGAAATCTATATTTCAAATTCATATTGATTCATATTGAAAGCATTTAATTGTTATACCATTAATATTATTTCATTTGTAGTGAACTATATATAAGTATTTAAATAATTCAACCTTATAGGTTGTTTGCTGTGTCTGAGCTTATTTATTTATTTTATTGACTTTCTGCACTTGCTACACTATATACTTCAGTGCGGTAAAAGCACTAGAATTTGTTACACTAGTAATTTTTATAATAAATCAAAAAGCAAGACTTGAAAAAACTAGGGGGTTCAAATGGCAGCTGCAGCCAATAAGTGATCTTCTGCTGCCATCTTCTGGTTATAAAGGTAATTTACTGTCATTTCATCTTAAAAAGTCATTGTTTTCTGTGAAAAGACATTTTTTCATGTCATCTTCATGAATGAAAAGTGAATCTTTGAAGTGAATTTTACTGCACAGCTGTAGAGTTGAAAAACAATAAAGGCTTTAAAATATTACAAGACTTTAGTCATTCAAGTTATTGATTATCAAGAATACTATTAAGATGTTGTTGAAGAGAAGCATCGTTAGCTCTAAAACGCTCTGTGTATATGGTCAACTGAAGCACTAAATATCTGAACTGCTAGAACTGAGATACCGATAGTCTGAACTGAAATGAATCATTGAATGTTTGACCTGTTTGCACTGAATCATTGAACATCTAAACTGCTAGAACTGAGATGCCAATTGTTTGAACTGTTTTGAAATTAATCACTGAATGTTTGAACTGTTTGAATTGAATCAGTGATTTTCGAATCACTTGAAATAAATTTATACTGATGGATCTAACGATTTAGGAAATGGACATACTGGTGTGGGCATTGCTATTCCAGAATTTAAAGTAAACATTAGTAAAAGAATTTCCAATAACAGAGTTGTATTTAACAGACAGGTTTGTATTTTATTCAGATTCTGCAGCAGCTTTACAAATTATTAGTACCAGCAGAACAACTAGAGATGACATTTTAATAGAGTTATACACTGCACTATTAAACTTGACTATTAAAATAGAGGTTAAATTCTGTTGGATACCAGCACACATAGTAATCCAGCACACATAGTAAACAAGATAATGAACTAACTGACAAATTAGCAAAAAAAGGAATTAAACCAGAATGACGAAATAGAGATTTCCCCTGAAAAAAAATTAAGGAAAAACAATAATTAAATACAACATTGATAATTACTGGCGAAAAAAGTTTGGGATTTAGATAATAAAGGAAGAGAATATTGCAGTATTCAAAAAATAATTAAAGTTTAACACATTTACTAGTAAAAATAGAACAGAAGGAGTAAGTTATAGGCCTACAAGACTACAGTTAGGACACACACGACTTAATAATACATTGTTCACTTTATTCATGAGAAATACAGATAAATGTGAGATTTGTAAATGCAAAGAAAATTTAGGAAATATGAGGAAGAAAGGAAAAAAAACGTAATGTATCAAGTAAGGAAGAAAATGGGATATTAAAGGAGTATAGATCAGTCTCAGAGTTGTTAAAGCATTAATGATTTTTTGCATGAAACTGGTCTCAGTAGAAAAATATAAAAGGAGATCAGTGAAGCCATAATTTAAAACACTCCAATATAGTAGGTGGCGGTATGCACCTTGTCTGTAACTGGCCAAAAAAAGAAGAAGAAGAATTTGAAGTACAGTACCTGTGAGTGGAGTCAGGGACGTGCCCGGACAAGTTCGGTCCACAGTACAGTACATCAAGACTGATCGTTGTTTGTTGAGTGTGCGTTCAAAACGTAAGTTTACATTATTATACATTGTTAGGAAATGTGTATGTGTATGTGTAGACTTATGTATGGATATTTAATGTTATATTGTGGGTTTACCTCGATATTTATGTACTTGAGAGTTTGATTCATAGGTCTGTACAAATACACGGTTAAGATCTATGTTTATTGCAAATACATGGGTTATATATTAATGATGCTGATATGGATCTCTACGACATTTGTATTATCATATTAATATTTACAGTCGAAGCTTGTTTACGTGATGTATAACAAGTAATCCTTTTTGATTGCGTTTAGCGTATCACCTTACTCTAATACTGCTGCGAGATGAGCGAAATGACGCTTTGTAATTTTCAGTTCCCATTTCAGTGTTGCTTTATTTATTGTAATATATATTTACAAGCATTGTATGTTTGTTGTTTTAAAAGTTAATTTAATTTACTTATTGTGTGTGGTTTCTGAAATAAAGTAATAGCACACACACACATGTAACTGATTGTGGAATAAATCAATGCTTGAGACCCGAAACTGTCGTGGATCTTTTGTTTATCAACCTTCTGACCGAGGTTGAGGACTAAATGTTGAAAAGCCAGTGTATGCATATTAACATTCAGGAACTGCAGGAATAGCAGTAGATTACCAGTGCTTAATCTACATCTGCTGTTAGTCTAAGGTGATCTGCTTTTGCTTTTATTAGTCCCAAACCTGGTTCACAGTATACCAGTTTTAATTTCTCCAATAGTTAACAACAAAAATGAGATGTGAAGAATTACATCTGCCTAATATCAACGAAGAAATAAAAAAATAGTGCTTGCAGCGTTCTTAAAGAAAACATTAAACAGATGTAAACAATAAAATAAATGCAGTTGGTGGTAGGGTGTGCCTTATCATACCGTCCACGGTAACACCGGTATAAATGTTTACATGATAAAATAGTGTCGTCTCACGATATCAGTGATATAGCGACGTGATAACGTATGGTGCATATACGTTTGCTAGCGTGCACAACAGCAATAGCAAACCCAACAGGCGTGCCCGGCCCGAAATGGCGCCGCGCAGACCTGTGCATGACACCTAAGCACCGCGAGAACGGTTCCAGAGCATATTCGAGTGCACACTCCTATGTCACTTCCGCGGCATTCCAACGCCACACACCGATCGGTCAAGTTACTACATTCCCGCCAGTGCTGAACAGCCTCTTGGAGGAAGTGCTGGTGGCAGGGATGCCCAAGCCGAACACACGCACCGTGCCACCTGCGCTGCCTCAGAGAGGGTGTTCAGCACTGACAGGAATGTAGTAACTTGTCAAAGATCAGCTCTTAAGCCAGCTTCGGTGAATATGCTGGTGTTCTTGACAAAGAATCTAAAGCTCTGACTGTGTTTCTGTAACGTGGATGGCTAGATAAAGTGTTTACTTGTACAGTTCCAGCACCTAGTTGGTGAACATTCTCAGAACTTTTTAACTTGGATTTCACATGTCATTCTAGTACATTAAAATATTTTTTTCTGACCTAAAATGAATCTTCTTAGAGTCACCTAGTCATGCAAACTGTTGCTTTTTTTCTTTCAGAATTGAAATAATCGTAGCAACATAGATCACTGTCTCCAAAATGAGTCACTGTGAGGACAAAGAGGGGGAGGACGTTGCTCAGTATCAGAACCAGAGAGCAGCACCAGAGTCCAGCTGTGTGTCTGTGAAGAGTGATGAATCCATAATACAGCCCCTTACATTCAGTGATAAAACAGTGACCTGTAACCCCAGGTGAGATAATAACTAGTAATGGAGACAAATGGCAGAATTAAAACTTTTAAACATCAGTGATACCAAGTGGGTTTAACGTTGTAATAATGTTAAGTTATGAGCCAGTTATGTGGTTTTGTTAAACCAAACACAACATCAGTAATAGCAAGTGGGTATCATTTTATAATAATATTTAGTTATGTGGTTTTGTTAATGATGAGCCACAGTGGCTTCCCAATTTTTATTGATACTTTGTTTCAGTTTTCCAGTGATGATTTTGTTCTCTTAAACAGATGGATAAATAGAAATGGTCCTTTACTCACAGATGGTTTATGTGATATTTCATTTTTTCGAAAAAGTTAAATTTGCAAGTTTAGATGGAAACTGAGATGGCAAAAGTACACACATCCTTCACTCAAGTAGAAGTACAGATACTCATGTTTAAAAATACTCTGGTAAAAGTAGAAGTACTGACTACACTTTCAAGTGAAGTGTAAAGAAGTATGGGCTCAGTACAAGTAAAAAGTACCCATTACCTTTTTTAGTGTCACACTGGTGACTGGACCTCACGTCGTATTGACACAATAATACAAAATAACTTACATTTAAAATTTGTTAGCTACAAACAAACACCATGTAGAACAGGGCCAGACTGGGACAAAATTTCAGGCTGGGAAATCCCACACTCATCCAGGCCATCCCATACACCCACAACAAATTCTATAACCATGGACAACCCTATTTTTTTTTGTATGGCCATCACATTTAAATAAATGTTTAAAATCTTAGGCTGGGGCCGTACAAAATAAGAAAAATGCTCTCTCTTGAACTGCACATTCACTTCCATTTTCCTTTTCAGTCTCTTCATTTTCCATTATATCTCTCTGCATCTCACTGTGTGTGTTTGCTTTTTTTTTTTTTTTAACTAATTTTCTTGTACCTGTCACTTTTCCCATCAGCCATTTACTCTTATGAGTAGAACTGTCTCCCCCTTGTTGCAAAACAACCACCTCATTATATTCTATTTGCAGTAACGTTTTTTAAGTTTAATTTAGAGTATCACATTATGACCAGGTGTTGTTGTTTTATCTTAAAATGGCTTAAATACTAAAGATTTAAGAAAACTGTATTTTCTAAATTGCCTAAATGTTAAAATTAGTACAATAATGATTACATCATGACAATATCTTTACAGAAATATACTAATACTGAACATGTTATTGCATTATCATGAGTCATATTTTTCTCTTACCAAAATTAACCATGGTTTATTACAGTAAATGTATAGTAACCATGTTTTGTTGTTGTTGTTGTTTTTTAATTTAACTACAACTATAGTTTTACTACACATCTCATGGTTAGACTATGGTTAGTGTAGCAATACCATGGTTCATTTGTGGTTACCATGGTTTAACTATAGTAACCAAGGATTTTGGTTTTAATTTTCGTAAGGGTTGTGTTGTTATCTGCCTTAGCTCCCTCTGAACGTATTACAAAACGACGTTTTATAACATTTGTTTGCTAAATTACTACTGTAACTTTATAGTAGATAATGATGTCCTTTACTATAGAGTATTTTGAGTGATGCTAGTAATTTAGTTTTGTTTTGTTTATAGTACTACTGCTGTAGTTTTGTCTTTGTTTACTTAGTTAAGCATTAAACTGCTAACAACTTATAGCAGCCTGTTTACAGATGAAACTGACCTGCACTTGAAGTCCTGAACAGGTCAGTAGTTTTGCCTCTATGATCCACCCGGGCCCTTCCACTCCATTGTCGAGTCACTTGCAGTGATTACTCTGATAGAAACTGTTTGGCCGAATCGCGTTGTCAAAACTAACCGATCCATGATTTATTAGAGATTTGTTATTAAATGGTGATCCACCAAATGCTGATTAAAACTAAAGTGACGAGCCTGGTTTGAAAATGTAAGAAGTAGAAAGTACAAATATTTGTGTAAAAATGTAAGGAGTAGAAGTAAAAAGTAGTCTGAAAAATAAACAGTGAAGTAAAGAACTGATACCAGAAAAATCTACTTAAGTACAGTAACAAAGTATTTGTACTTTGTTACTTCCCATCTCTGGATGGAAACATAGCTGTTGTTTCTTTACTATATTTATTCTTTCATTGTCCATTAGTCAAACCGAGAATGCAGTGGATTTTAAAGTAAAAGATGAGATTTTACCAGCTGAGAAAGTTCCATTGCTCTAATACCTACAACCAATGTGCAGTAATATTCAGAATTTACAGTAAACGGTGATGTACCGGTAAAGCTCTGTACATTTACAACAATTTTTTTATAGTGTGACTCAAAGGATTTTCATTTGAAAAATTAAGATTGTTATAGCAGATCTACAATAGTTTCTGCATAAGAATAGTCTTGGGCCTGTATTAAAGCTGTTTATTGTGCCTTAGCTGGTTTTTAGAATGACACTCTCATAAGTTCTTTGTGTTGTTCTTGTTTCTGCTGTGTGAACAGAAATGACCAGGACTTCCACCAACTAGTAGATGATGGACTACAGAAAGTCAAAGACCAACACAAAACCTGCATGAAGGACAAGTATGAGAGCTTATTTGAAGCAATCAAACCACAAAACAATCAAACCCTCCTGAACAAGATCTACAGACAGCTCTACATCATAGAGGGAAAGAGTGAATGGGTGAATGAAGAACATGAGGTTTTACACATGGAGAAAACACCCAGAACACAGGATAATCCAATCTGCTGTAATGATATCTTTAAACTCTCACCTGAACCAGCATGTGAGGAGAAAGATAAAATAAAGACTGTTCTTACTAAAGGCATTGCTGGAATTGGAAAACACATCTCTGTGAAGGTAATTCTAGACTGGGCTAGTGGAAAAGCCAATCAGGATGTAGATTTCATCTTTGTGCTTCCATTTCGAGAACTAAACTTGATTCGAGATGATCAGTACAGTCTTCACAAACTTCTTCTGCATTTTCATCCTGACTTTCAAGATCTGGATTTAAAGGTTTATGAGGAGTGTAAACTTATGTTCATCGTTGATGGTCTGGATGAAAGCAGAATGACGCTGACGTTTTCAGATAGTGAGAACATTTCTGATGTGACTGAGACGTCATCAGTGGGTGTGTTGATATCAAATTTGATAAAAGGAGAGCTACTTCCCTCTGCTCTAATCTGGATCACCTCCAGACCATTAGCAGCCAATCAGATCCCTTCCAAGTACATTGACCATGTGACAGAAATTCAGGGATTCAGTGAACATCAGAAGGAGAAATATTTTAGGAGGAGTATCAGTGATGACCATCAAGCCAGCAGAATCATCTCACACATCAGATCAGCAAGAAGCCTCCATATCATGTGTCAAATCCCTGTCTTCTGCTGGATCTCAGCCACTGTACTTCAAAAGCTCCTGAAAGAAGATCTGAATGCAGAAATCCCTCAAACTCTGACTGAAATGTACATCCACTTCCTGCTCAATCAGATAAACCTGGGGAATCAGAAGAATGAAGAGAGAGACCCAGAGAAACTCCTGCAGTTCAAAAGAGAAGTGATTGTAAAACTCGCTGAACTGGCTTTCAAACAGTTGATGAAGGGCAATGTCATATTCTATGAGGAGGACCTGAGAGAGAGCGGCATAGACGGGACTGACACCTCTGTGTATTTTGGGATTTGCACTGAGATCTTTGAGGAATCTGTAATTCATCAAACAAAGGTCTATAGTTTCATACATCTGAGCTTTCAGGAGTTTCTAGCTGCTTTTTATGTAGTTCACTCCCATTTGACGAAAAACAAAGAGCCATTGCAGTTTTTTCTGGATGATAAAAACAAGTTGTGTAGATATAAGAGACAAAAATACAAAGCTATGAGAAACACTTTGTGTAAGATACTAATATCAGCAGTTGATAAAACCCTTCAGACTGAAAATGGACACCTAGATCTTTTTCTGCGGTTCCTGCTGGGCGTCTCACAGGACTCCAATCTAGAACTTTTAAATACACTACTGACACCCACAGAGAACAGCTATGATACCATCAAGAGAATTCCTTACTACATTACAGATAAAATCAAGGGATGTGGAAATCTTTCAGCTAACAAATCCATGAGTCTCTTCCTCTGTCTGCTGGAAATTAATGATCAGACTCTGTACAGAGAGATTCAGGAGTTTGTGAAATCAGAAAAACAATCATGGAATAAACCCTCTTCTTCTCACTGCTCAGCAATCGCCTACACACTTCAGATGTCAGAGGAGGTGCTGGATGAGTTTGATCCAATGAAATACTATGCAACAAATGAAGATAGAATAAGACTGATACCAGCTGTGATGAACTGCAGAAATGCTCTGTAAGTACGACAGAGTAAAATATTTAAGTAAATGTAATTAATTACTGTACTTAAGTATTTAGCTAATTTTTAAATTTAAATATAGATATAATAATAGCAAAGATATTAGATTTTCTCTACTTGACTACTTTTACTACTTTGAGAACATTACAAACATACATACATTTTTTGCAGCATTTTAATTTATATAGAGAGAGTCACAATGCATTAAGAAAATCTGGAAATTGTGTGCATTTTGCCCTTACACACTCAGAATTGTGAACAAGGTTTGCTGAATCATGTTTTTTTTTTTTTTATAAGACATGCCTGCAGTGATTAGGCTGAAGCCAGCACGTCCAGTGCAAATAGGGTTTAACTATTTAATTTTACAATATTTGTATTAATATATTCAGTATGAGTAAAATACCCAAGCACTGTTAAAAAAAGATAGTCTAAGATAGTCTATCTCAAGTACGAGTTGTATTGGAATTGCTGACTTGTAACTTGTGGATGAGTTATTTTCATTGTAAGGAATTCATTAATGTCATTACAGAGAAAACAGATTTGTCTGTTGTTGAAATGCAAAACAATTAATCTATTAAATCATACCCTTTTTTTTTTTTAATAAAACACACATGTAAGAAAAAATAATCTATTTCTTAAATGACTATTAAAGGAGAAGTCCACTTCCAGAACAAAGATTTGCAGATAATGTGTTCACCCCCTTGTCATCCAAGATGTCCATGTCTTTCTTTCTTCAGTCATAAAGAAATTATGTTTTTTGAGGAAAACATTTCAGGATTTTTCTCGATATAATGGACTTCTATGGTGCCCAGAGTTTGAACTTCCAAAATGCAGTTTAAATGCGGCTTCAAACGATCCCAAATGCGGTTGTAAATTGTGGATCCCAGCTGAGGACTGATGGTTTCGCTAGATAAGACCCTTCTTCTTCGGCTGGGATCATTTAAAACCGCATTTAAACTGCATTTTGGAACTCAAGGCAGCAGTTTATTATGTGGAGAAAAATCCTGAAATGTTTTCCTCAAAAAACATAATTTCTTTACGGCTGAAGAAAAAAAGGCATGAACATCTTGGATGACAAGGGAGTACATTATCTGTAAATTTTTGGTTCTGGAAGAGGACTTCTCCTTTAAAGCACAAAGGATATAAGCAGTTTAATGCACACTAAACAGTACACAGTAGAAGCACAGCTGTTTGAAACCACTTAACATTCAGAATTCAAAGCTCATGCTTTTATACCTAACTGAAGTATTAATTCGTAATAAAAAGAAATGTTTAATTCATTTACTTTTTAAAAGAAATATAAAGTCAATGAAAGTAAAGGAAACAATGGTGCAAGTTTTCAGCCATAGAGTTAACTGAATAAATTTCATTTCTGTCTGTGGATGGTGCTGTTAGACCTCAGGTCAATCACAGTGTTATTTAGAAAACAGCAGTTTTTTTTTACCTGTGAGTAAACAGGGTTTGTGACAGTGACAGGGATGTGACAGATTAATATAAAAAAAATGATATGTTCATCTAGTTTAGAGATTTATTTTGGTTTTTCGCTATCTGCAATTGTGACATATCATTCACCACTTCTGGTATATTCATATGTGATTTACCCTTATTTGGCAAGTGCTAATTTCATACCCTGCCTTCATCACACAGTTTCATCTAAAAGCCATATTTAGCCTCCATCACATGTGCTTTTGTTAGTGTTCTTGGTTGGCCACTGGATCAATCATCTGTGTTCAATGACCTTCATGTCACAGAATATTAGCTATGTAATATTCACTGAATACTGAGAGCATGATTTAACCATTTTTCTCCTCATTACACTGTGTCATTCTGTCTTATAGACTTGCTGGATGTGGCCTCACTGATCAGCATTGTGAAACTTTGTCTTTAGCGCTGCGATCATCAAACTCTCATCTGAGGAAGCTGGACCTGAGTAACAATGATTTGCAGGATTCAGGAGTGAATTTGCTTTCTGCTGGACTGAAGAGTTTACAGTGTCAACTGAATATACTAAGGTATTTAAGAAAACTTAAAAAAATTCCAATAAATATAGAAACAGTACCGTGAATACTGACTATGTAGTGATCACCAAAAAAGGCACTAAATTATGTAGTGAGTTTTGGGTCTCACATCACTTAAGGCCCTGATATATTCAAGCCAAAGCAAAGAGCATTAAAGGTGCAATAGGTGATTGTCTTCAGAAACATTTTTTGTTATGCTGGTTGAAAGTCTCTTTACGTCCCGATAACAGTCATTAAGTTGTCAAAATGTATTATATGTATTTATATATTCTGTGGAAGGCGTAGGACCAAAAAAAATGTTTGTCCAATTAAAATGTTCGGTTCAAACATTATGATACCTCTGTGCACCCTATTTGCATACGTCATTAGCGTTTTTACGTACGCTTTGCAGAGAGAGTGAGAATGGTAGGCAAACATCAAAAATCTGATCTTCCTTCCTGGTATTGTAATACTTTTACTAACTGTACTATAGAGCGTTCTTACGGTTAATGACATTGTAATGATGTTGTAATTGATGTTGTAACGGCCACTAGAGCATTTACGGTAGTTATGTGACAGAATGACAACTGCACATGTGCATAATATGTGTCTGTACGTTCTGGAACGGTGAAGAGATGACTCGCTCTACCAGCATCTGTCTTTCTTTATGTTATTTATTTTCTTTCTGTATGTGATCTGAGTTGGATGCATGCTTGTGTACATTTTTCCTCGCTCGATCCCCATGTATGTGGACAAGTGTGTTTTATTAAACTTATTAAAAATACGCCATCTTCTAGTCTCCCGTGCAATATTAGCACCACACAGTTTTCCTATTCTAGTCTGTTGAATATTTCAACTCGGTGTTACAATGTATTGTAGTAATGTTGTCTCTGATCGTCTAGTCTGTGTCCGTAGATGTGTTCGGGAGGCGTGGCTTTGGACGATGATTTGCAGGGAGAGTGGGACGTTCACTTTCAGTGCTATCAGGTTAAAGTTAGCATTTTCCAAGATCTCCTATTACACCTTTAAGGTGTGAAAATTTCATAATCTAGCCAAATCTAAATTGGTTTTGAGTTTAAATGGTTCAGAACAGCTAATCAGTAAATCATTTTAAACAGATTAGAATGACTAACAAATTAAACTTAATCACAACGTACTACTTTAAGCCATTTTAGAAAGAAAGTTTAAAGTATATATGTATAGAATGTATTTATTAGTGTCACCACCTCTTCTTGATGTTTTTAATCTGTCCAATCTCTTTGTATTGCTAAAGTGGACAAATCATGTTAAAATGAAGAGGTATTGCCAGAGCCAATAGCCTTGTGTGCTACAACACATAGCATGATTGCACTTAGACCCGAGTTTAAGTCCCTAACATTTCCTGATCTCATCCCCATCACTCTTCCACTTCACTTCCTGTCATGATATATTGTCTTATCACAATGAAGGCAAAAATTTAAATTTAAAAAATGTATAGGTGCATCAGAGCCAATAGCCATGAGGGCAGTGCTCTGATATATAGTGTGTTTGTGATTTGATGACCTGAGGTAGTTGGAGTCCCAGAAGTCAAGTCAAGTCAAGTCAAGCTTTATTGTCATTCCGCTACATGTGTGGACATACAGTGGAATGAAATGTCGTGTCTCACAGGACCATAGTGCTACATAAATAAACATAAACATGAACATAAATACACTAGACGTAGCAGCAATTTTTAATCCTATACGTGTAACTATACATATACTATAAATAACTGACTATACATACACATAACCTAAGACAGACTATACAAGTAGTTTACATAATATAAAGGTTAAGAAGAAAATAGTGCAAAAAGATTTGTGGTGCATTGACAGGTAGACATTTGTAGGTCCTTATTAGGTCCTTGTAACGTTAATAAGTGTTAACAAGAAAGTGTCTGGTGCATAGAGAGAAAAGAGTGTTTCTACAGGTGGTTTGTCCAGCCCACTCACCTGTAGGTAGCACACTCAGAGGTGCACAGTGTTTTCTGTGTACATGTAATGTTTATAGGAAAGTGTCTGGTGCATATAGAGATGAAAGAATGCGTTACTACAGGTGGTTTGTCCAGCCCACTCACCTGTGTGTAGTGCACTCAGAATTGCAAAAATTGTGTTTTGAGTTTTTCAACAGTTTACATTGTGGATAAGGTTTCAGAGGGGGGTGAGGTGGTTGGAATTGAGGGCTCTTACAGCCTGGGGGAAAAAGCTGTTGAGCAGTCTTGCAGAGCGGGCTCTGATGCTCCTGTAGTGTCTTCCTGATGGCAGGAGCTGGAAGAGATGATGGGAGGGGTGGGTGGGGTCCTTCACGATACTAGTGGCTTTACCGGAGCATTGTGCAAGGAAAATGTCCAGAAGGGAGGGGAGAGGGGCACCGATGATCTTTGCGGCTGTGTTCACTGTCCGCTGTAGGGTCTTGCGGTCAGCAGCACTGCAGTTCCCATACCAGACAGTGATGCAGCTGGTCAGCACACTCTCAATGGTTCCCCTGTAGAAAGTGGTGAGAATGGGTGGAGGGAGACTTGCCCTTTTTAGCCGGCGGAGAAAGTGTAGGCACTGTTGTGCCTTCTTGGAGAGTGACATGGTGTTGGTGGTCCAGGTGAGATCCTCCGTGATGTGTACCCCCAGAAATTTAGTGCTGCTGACTCTCTCCACAGCTGAGCTGTCGATGGTCAGTGGGGGGTGGTCAACAGAGTTCCTCCTGAAGTCCATCACAACCTCCTTTGTCTTACTCACATTGAGGGACAGGTTGTTTGCACCACACCATTCAACCAGTTGTGCCACTTCCTCTCTGTAGTGTGTTTCATCGTTGTTGCTGATGAGACCTACCACCGTTGTGTCATCAGCAAACTTGATGATGTGGTTGGAGCTGATCTTGGCAGTGCAGTCGTGGGTCAGCAGCGTGAAGAGCAGTGGGCTGAGCACACAGCCCTGTGGGGCACCTGTGCTCAGTGTGGTAGTGCTCGAGGTGTTGTGGCCGACACGGACTGACTGAGGTCTTCCAGTTAAGAAGTCCAGGATCCAATTACAGAGGGAGGTGTTAAAGCCCAGAAGGTTTAGTTTGTTGATGAGCTGTTGTGGCATTATTGTATTGAATGCTGAGCTGAAGTCAATGAACAGCATTCTAACATAAGGGTCTTTGTTTTCTAAGTGAGTAAGAGCCAAGTGGAGGGTGGAGGAAATGGCATTGTCCGTGGAACGGTTTGGACGGTATGCAAACTGGAGCGGATCGAGTGTGTTGGGGAGGCTGGTTTTGATATTGCTCATAACTAACCTCTCAAAGCACTTCATCATGATTGGAGTCAGTGCTATGGGACGGTAGTCATTCAGACAAGACACAGGGGACTTCTTTGGAACTGGAATTATGGAGGTGGATTTGAGACATGTGGGGACAACTGCCTGGCTCAGCGAGGTGTTGAAGATATCTGTTAGGACATCCGTCAGCTGTGCAGCACAGTCTCTTAGTACACGGCCAGGTATGTTGTCAGGACCCGCAGCCTTGCGTGGGTTAACCCTGGATAGAGTCTTCCTTACATCGGCTGGAGACAGACAGAGTGCCTGGTTGTTGGGAGGTGTGGGTAGTTTTTGTGCAGGTGTGTCATTCTGCATTTCAAACCGTGCATAGAACTCATTGAGTGCGTCTGGGAGGGTTATGTTGTCATCGCAGGCCTGTGGCAGGGGCTTGTAATCAGTGATGGTCTGAATGGCTTGCCACAGGCTCCGTGTGTCTTTGCTGTCACTAAAGTGATTATTTATTTATTTTATTTATTTATTTTATAGAACCTGGTATTTTCCCAATTCCATCCCTCTCTTTCTACCACTTTGCTTCCTGTCAATACTCTTTACTGTCCTGTCCAATAAAATTACAAAAACATCTGAAATATAAAAAAGCTATCCTTTTTTCATGTACACATTACTTATATGTTCTGCCTAAGCACTGACCACAATGTCATTTAATCTTAATGCCTCACACCCAAAAAGAATGACTGAATAAGTGGCATTTCATTATAAAATGACATTGTTCACAATTTTTACACTTATGGTTACCATTAGGAATAGGAGATTAGTCAGCCCTAAACCAGCTATTGTTTGTTAGGTATACTATTCTATAAGACATTCATTTTGTTATCCTCTTTTGTAGACTTGTTGGATGTCGTCTCTCTGATCAGTGCTGTGGACGTTTGTCTTCAGCTCTTCAGTCATCAAGATCACATCTAAGAGAGCTGGACCTGAGTAAAAATGACCTGCAGGATTCAGGTGTAAAGCTGCTCTCAGTTGGACTGAAGAGTTCTTACTGTCAACTGAACATACTGAGGTGTGACTTTCAAATTGATTCATTCACTATGTGTATGAATAGGTGTTTCATAACTATGGCTAGCAGATACTTTACCCTGCATCTTAAATTGGTCACTTGTTCACTCATGTACTACTTTATATATGGTGAATGGAAGTGCACTATATAGGAGATTGATTCAGACGGGTATCCGGCTCAAACCCTCTGCAAATCCACTGTGCAGAAGATTTTGTTGTGGTGACCCCTAAAGAATGGGAGCAGCCAAAAGAATGTGAAAGAACACTGTGTGCAGAATTATTAGGCATGTTGATATTCTGGTCATATTTTTTTTCCAAACACATTTTACCAATTCTAAACCACATCAGTCTTAATAACTACTGTTAATTTTGTATTTAATCATTTATATGTGATATATAATTGTCCGTGAAGGCTGGAAGTGAAAAACTCCTTATATTCAGGTGTGTATAATTATTAGGCATGTTTTCTTTTACAGATAAAATGAGCCAAAAAAGAGATTTAACCCAGACTGAAAAGTCCAAATTATTAAATGCCCATGAGAAGAATGCAATACTAATGTATTACAAGAATTTGCAAAGTTAAGGCTTGACCATTGGACAGTGAAATGCTTGTTGAGTCTGCATGGTCAGAAAAAACAGGTGGAGAAGAAAAGATGCATGTTAACTGCAAAAGAATTAGAAATTAAGGTGAAGAATTAGGTGTGACTCCATCAGGAACTGTTTAGTCTCCAGTGCCACAATTTTCCAGAACTGCCACCTACCTGGAGTCTTCAGAAGTACAATGTGTCAGGTTCTCAGAGACTTTGCTTGGTAAAAAATCCTAAAAAATGCCCCTGACTTAATAAGAATAACAAGCCGACGTGTTGTGAAATAAATGAAGACAGTTTTTTTTTTTAAATAGGCTTTATAGACAGATAAGTTGAGAGTGACTCTTGAAGGACAAGCATCGCATTCTCTTGTACCTCTGATTCAAGAATTTATCTTCCAAAATCTGGCAGTACATTTTGGCCTGGGCCAGCCGAAAAAGAAAAGATGCAATCACAACAATCTACTGCAATATCAACAGACAGCAGCATTGACAAGCGCTTGTGTGAGGAGGTTATGAGATATCAACAACTCTAGTATAAAGACTATACTACTACTAAAATATATCGGTCATAACTTGTGGTGAGAAATAATGTTTGAAAGCCTGCATGTTCGGCTGTACATATTTGCTGAGGACACAGACACACAATTGTGTCAAAATGCACGGTTTTGGCAAATTACTTCCAAAACACAGTCTTAAATTGTTATAAAGTCTTAAATGACTGTGAAAAGTTGTGAGAAAAGCGGATGTGCACCAGATCCTTGTCAGGTTTTAAAGAGAAAGCACTGCTTTTAAAGTGAAACCTGCTGCAGTCTGTCACTGATGTAAATTAAAGAACATATGTCATTAAACATATTTAAAATATACCATTTTTATGTTGTTTCTATATTAATTTGGAGGTTCAGTGTGAAATTATGACAATATAAGTATAATAATATGTGATTAATCACAATTAATTACAGAAAAAAATGTGCTATTAATTAATTTTTAAAAATTAATTGACAGCACTAATGTTAACATTTTATACGTGTTACTATCGGTAATATTAATTCAGTTTACTGCCGAATATGCATTTCAGTTTAATTTCTAATTTTATAGGCCCCCCCAGAAAGAGATTGCGATGCCCACTCCCTTGGCCCCCTTCAAATTTTCAGTTTGATAGTCCGGCTCCCAAGTGAAGCTAATTGAATAGCCCTGTTATAGACCTTGGCTGGGGGTGTGTGGGTAGTGTAGTGCACTAGATTTGGTAGTGTAGTTTTTTTTAATTAACACTAGGGATGTGACGAGATCTTGTAGCACGAGATCTCGTGAGATCTGATGTGCATGTGTCTCGTGACGAAATCCTTGTAAAACATTAATCAGTGTTTACATTGAAGCTGCATGATTAATCCTTAAAATATGGAGATCTCGATTCAAACACCCACGCGATCTTATTCCGGAATGACAACGATTTAGCTATGTCTATTAGGACTGTTTCACATCGCGAGTGTCAGTGGAGTGTGAGAAGCACGTTTTGTCGCTGCCCATGTTAATGAATCAGAGGGTCGGGGTAAATGTGAATGCAGAAAAAGCAACACAGTCTTTTCAACGACATTATAATCATTATTTCTGTGTTACAGAGATTTTAATAACAGAAGTACTGGGATAAAAGTTTCTAGTTTGGGTATAAACACTTATTGTACACAGTAGCGATCAAAACGAAACTATCTTGTATGTATAGTAACGCTTATCCTCTTCCGCCAGGAGGTGGCGACAACTGCCCGTTTAAAAAAAGTATGTAATTGAATCATTCATCCAGGAGATTTCAATAGTCAAACAAGTCTTAATGAAGTGAGACACTGACTCCTTTATTGAATGTTTTTTTTTTTGTTTGTTTAAATGAATATATGTTTTTAAAAGACTTAAGCAATGAACAGTTTGTCAGAACCACTAGTAAATTACGTTATTTTGTTTAGTTTTCTAATCTTTTTTTTTTCCAGAATCGTGAGAGAATTGTGATCTCCAATTTATTAAAAACAACTGGGATTCTAAATTTTTCCAGAATCGTGAAGCTCTTGTTTAAATGCTGTTTACTACTGCATATAATTCATTAAAATGGAAGTTTAATTTCATAAAGTTCAAAATGCACCTACATTTTTTTGCATTTTGTCTTTTTCAGTTGAATAAAAGATTATTTTCCCTATATATTTAATCATTGAGGATTTTTTAAGAAAAGTTTAAAAATCTCGTCTCGTCTCGTTATCGTGAACCCAGTCTCGTGTCTCGTCTCGTCTCGTGGGATAAGTGTCTCGTCACACCCCTAATTAACACAAATATTATCTTACAGTTTTCTTCACTACACTGTTTAACCCTTTGAGCGGTACGGTCCCACATACGGGATTCTATTTTCTGTGCCCCTGGGAGTACGGTCCCACATATGGGATTTAGAACGTTCGGTGACGTCATGCAACTGCCAAATTCAAACTGTTTTCGCGTGTTGGCTGGCGCTGAGCCAGAGAGAGACGCTTTCTGCGCTTCTCATATAATCACAATTGAGCAGTGTTTTCAACGACTTAATGTTTACTTTAGGTTTCAGGAATTTAAATACACATAAGTACTAGTAAAACAATACATTTAGAGTTTGTAAAATACACACGGATGTCTATGGAAGCAACAATAACAATCCATTCAAGTATAATTTGCTGACGTGTTTGATTTATATCAGATACACATAATGTAAGTAATGATATAATTCACTCCATTCCTTTCCCACTTCACCAGCTACTTACTTGCATGTATTTCGGGAGAAACTGGTGAATTTACGTGCTGTAAATCCGGCTGACAGGACTCTCTGAACGGCAGCGCGAACAAACATTGCAGTGCCCATCTCACGTTATAGATCCTGATCCAGATAATTTATAAAGGTTTTAAAACGGCAAAATACACTCACTTACACGTATTCGTGAATCGGAATATCAGATAGTTGAAGACATGGTAAGCAAGTGTGGGAATATTTTGAATAAAAAAGGAAAAACGAAATAAAAGCGATACGTCTGTCATACAGCGCTATAGTGGCTGCGGTGTCAATCATGACGCGTCGCCATGGAAACAATAAAGTGAACGTTCTAAAATAATGGTCGCCTAAAGAAAACTCACTCTGGGGGGTCAGATAGAATATTTTAAACTCACCAGTGAAAGGGTTAAATAATATATTTGCTGGTTATCTGTCTTGGCAAAATGTTTATGAAGATCCTCATAAAACCAATCATAAGACAAAGGTGATAATTGTAAGTGTCAGTCAGAATATGCATAAGCCATCTAACTGGTATTGTAACAGGAGTTAAGTACTGCTTTATTGTTCTGTTTAGATTTGCCTTATGTAATCTCACTGGTCAGTGCTGTGAAAGTTTGGCTTCAGCTCTACAATCATCAAACTCTCGTCTGAGGGAGCTGGACCTGAGTAACAATGACCTTCAGGATTCAGGAGTGAGTTTGCTCTGTGCCGGACTGAAGAG
Organism: Labeo catla; assembly: GCA_012976165.1. Classification (NCBI taxonomy): domain Eukaryota; kingdom Metazoa; phylum Chordata; class Actinopteri; order Cypriniformes; family Cyprinidae; genus Labeo; species Labeo catla. The sequence goes on along the minus strand of VONZ01000554.1, from coordinate 183,222 downwards.
TTTACATTGTCAGCTGAACATACTAAGGTATTTAAGAATACAAATATTTAAAATGATTATTTGTTTGTTTTATCATATTATTTTATGTAATTAGTTTTCTTTTAAATGATATTGTTCAGCACAATGGTCAATAATTGTTTTTTGGTGCTTTATAAATAAAATGAACTGAATAGTATACACATTGTCACGTTTAGGTATGGGGGGGGATCAGAGGATTCAAAATATTATCATGCAGAATAAGGCATTAATATGTGCTTAATAAGTCCTAATAAACAGCTCATATGCTAGTAATATGCTAGTGGTACTAATAAGCAACTAGTTAATAGTGAGAATTGGTCCTTGAAATAAACTGTTACCGGTTGAATTTTCTACTAATAATTAGGGATGCACCGAAACGTATCGGCCGAAATGCTTGCGCGTTTTGTCAGTAAAGCCGGTTCTGTAATCAGCGGTAAATGCCATCAGGTGCGTGATTTCACGTTGAGCCGTATATACTACACACAGCCGTTGTTCACTGAGCTGCGCAAATCCATGTTCATTATCAGTGTGAATTTGCGCAGCTCGTCAGTGAACAACGGCTGTGTGTAGTATATACGGCTCAACGTGAAATCACGCACCTGATGGCATTTACCGCTGATTACAGAACCGGCTTTACTGACAAAACGCGCAAGCATTTCGGCCGATACGTTTCGGTGCATCCCTACTAATAATTCATTACATTATAAATTATTATGTAAAAAAAATAAAAATAAAAACAATAAAAAATAATAATAATAAATAAATATTTGTTTAAATGAAAAGTAGTATGACTGAATAAAGGCAGATTTTCTCGTATGATTTTTGGGTTGTGTTGAAGGTTTACTCCACTTCCAAAATAAAATGATCCAAAAATCACCCCCATGTCATCCAAGATGTTAATTTCTTTGCAACTGAAGAAAAAAGACATGAAGGTTTTTGAGGAAAACATTCCAGGATTTTTCCCCATATATTGGACTTCAAAGTTGCTCGACAGATTGAAGGTTAAAAATGCAGTTTCAGTGCAGCTTTAAAGAGCTCTACAAGATCCCAGCCAAGGAATAAGGGTCTTATCTAGCAAAATGATTATTTCCTAAAAAAAACCCTCAAATGCTTGTCTTGTCTAGCTCTGTGATGTGCATGCATACTTTGTGCACTCTGCTTCAATACAGTTGGGGTATGTCGGTAAACTCCCATCTTATTTTCTCCTCCAACTTCAAAATCATCCTACATTGCTGCAGAAGTACTGACCCAGTGTTTACAAAGTGAATGTGCAAAGAAGGTCAATTGCCCTTTACAAAAGAGGTAAAACAGTAATGTAGGAAGATTTTGAAGTTGTAGGAGGAAAACCGGAGCGCACAGAGTATGCATGTACATCGCAGAGCTAAACAAGACAAGCATTTGTGGTTAAAAAGTGTGTGTGTATATATATATATATATATATATATATATATATATATATATATATATGTATATATATTATTTTAATGACCGATCATCTCATTAGATAAGACCCTTATATTCCTCGACTGGGATTGTTTAGAGCCCTCTGAAGCTGCAGTGAAACTGCATTTTTAACCTTAAATCCGTTGAGCACCATTGAAGTTCACTAAATGTATGGATAGAGAAAACAAACCTATACATTTGAGAAAGTGAAGCTCTGTCTACTGTGAACTGCACGAATCATTGTGTAAAAGTGATATCTGATTGACAAACTGATGTCATGTTAACTGTTGCTGTTTCTAGATTGTCTGGCTGTATGGTGACAGAGGAAGGCTGTTGTTATCTGTCTTCAGCTCTAAATTCAAACCCCTCACACTTGAGAGAGTTGGATCTGAGCTACAATCACCCAGGAGAATCAGGAGTCAAGCTACTCTCTGATATACTGAATCATCCAAACTGCACACTGGACAAACTCAAGTATGTTGAACATATTTAAAATATTTAAATATGAGAATCTTAAAGTGGTATCAAACAATACAATTATTGCATTTTAATTTAAGTAAGACAAGTGTCTGTAATATTAAGATGTGCTTTTATAGTGTTCTTGAAGTTTTTGATGAATCATGAGATAGATCAGTAGAGTTGACCAGTGTTCCATATTTGTGTTTTTTATATTTAAAAAGTGGTTCCTACTTAGAAATTTTGTAAATAAAGAGCAATCACATGGTCTCTCAGGTCTCTCAGAATAAAAAAACAAAAAAAACAAATGTGGCCTGAGACGAGTGAAGAGACATTTTTCCTGTATTTTCATGCTGAAATTTATTTTAAACCTGATATATGAAGAAAAAAATCTTCCAATGACCCCAGACCCCCGTTTGCTTCCATGTATTTTAATTAATTTGTCAAATGGAAAAAAAAAATCAGAATAATAATAAAATTGTCTTTGTGTGTTTACTGATTGTATCAGTTAAGCAGAAAGTGACACTGTATGTGTTTTCTAGTGTGGATCATGGAGGAGAATTCAGGATTACAGCAGGACTACACAAATGTATGTCTACACACACACACACACACACACACACCTCTTTAGTGATTGTTGTTGTCATAAATGTCTCTGTTCTTGTGTTCAGATTTCTGTGATCTCACAATGGATCCAAACACTGCAAACCCTAATCTCATTCTCTCTGAGGAGAACAGAAAGGTGACATATGTGGATGAGGATCAGCCATATCCAGATCATCCGGAAAGATTTGATAAGCGTCCTCATGTCCTGTGTAGGGAGCGTCTGTCTGGACGCTGTTATTGGGAGGCTGAATGGAGTGGACAGGCTGATATATCAGTGACATATAAAGAAATTGGCAGGAAAGGAAAGGAGGCTGACTGTGTGTTTGGATTCAATAAAAACTCCTGGTGTCTGATCTGCTCCGACGAACCATTTGGTCTCTGGTATGATTATCAACACATTGACACACGTGTCACTTCAGGCTCCTGTAAAAAAGTAGGAGTATATGTGGACGTGTCAGCCGGCACTCTGTCCTTCTACAGCGTCTCTGACACACATGCACTTACACACATATACACATTCAACACCACATTCACTGAAACTCCGTATGTTGGATTTGGCTTTATGGTTCATGATTTGAACTCCACACTGTCTCTGTGTCGGAGAGAGAAGCCTGCAAACAATGCCACAGATGTCACACGTGAATGAAATGAATATGTTCACTTTATATACCTTTAACATATATGTAAATGCACTAATTTAAACACGTAGGGTCGTTTATCTTTGCACAAAAATCTAATTTTTCTTTCAAACAATGTTTCTTGAACATTTGAACAAAAAATCAGTAGGATAGTAAAATATTTTATTTGGAATTTACACTGAATGATGTCCTGCTCCTCATGTCTTTTACAGGTATGTTTGCCTCAAATCTTAAATCTAAATTTGTACGGTTGGGTATCAACAAAGTAGATTATTTCTTACAAAATGATTGTTACAATTCAGAAAAAAAAAAAAAAAGATTTTAAAAACTTGTTCTGGAGTACTCCTTTGGTTGATTTTTAATTGTTGTTGCAATCACTGTGGTACATCCGTTTAGAGTGCAATAAAGATTTAAAGTCCACTTAGGCTGTGTGTGTATGCAGTTCTTAATGTAACATATTAAAGGTGAAGTCCACTTTCCAAAACAAAGATTCTTTGCAAAGTGAACATGCAAAGAAGATCAAACACCCTTAAAGGAGAAGTCCACTTTTAGAACAACAATTTACAAATAATTTACTCGCCCCCTTGTCATCCAAGATGTTCATATCTGTCTTTCTTCAGTCGTAAAGAAATTATGTTTTTTGAGGAAAACATTTCAGCATTTCTCTTCATATAATGGATTGCTATGGTGCCCTGATTTTGAACCTCCAAAATGCAGTTTAAATGCGGCTTCAAACGATCCAAATGCGGTTGTAAATGATCCCATCTGAGGAAGAAGGGTCTTATCTAGTGAAACAATCAGTTATTTTAATTAAAAAATATGTAACTTACATGCTTTTTAATGCCAAACGCTCATCTTATCTTACTCTGCTTGGACTGTTTCTGTTCCGGTTTGTTACAGTTAGGGTATTTCCAAAAACTTCCATCTCATGTTCTTCCTCAACTTCGAAATCATGAACCAGAAAAAACAGTCCAGGCAGAGCGAGACAAGATGAGCATTTGACATTAAAGAAGTACATCAATTGTATTATTTTTATGAAAATAACCAATTGTTTCGCTAGATAAGACCCTTCTTCCTCGGTTAGGATCATTTACAACTGCATTTGGGATCGTTTGAAGCCACATTTAAACTGCATTTTGGGGCACCATAGCAATCGGGGCACCATAGCAGTCCATTATATGGAGAAAAATGCTGGAATGTTTTCCTCAATTAAAATAATTTCTTCACGAATGAAGAAAGAAAGACATTACCTTCTTAGATGACAAGGGGGTGAGTACATTATATGTGAATCTTTGTTTTAGAAGTGGACTTCTCCTTTAATGTAACATTTAGAACAATACTAAGTAGTTAAAATGACAAAGGAAATCTATAAATACATCTAGTATCAGCTTTATTCAACACAAATATTTAAGTCCATCATATTATGACAAGTCTCATTTCAAGCAGGGCTCAAACTCACAGCCATACTTCCAGTAGGGTATTCCTGAAAAAAGGTTAATCAATTCACCAGGGTAAGTTTACGTCAAATAAATGGATAACCTCAACTTTCCGTTCCAATCCTGCTCTGGAGAAAGTTATTTTTTCATATTTACCTTACTTCAGGTCTCTTCAGAAGTATTTGATGCATGCTTTGTATAACTGTTACTATACTTTAAGAGAAAACATTGGCCAGAACTTTTTACATATATGTTAAAGAGGGAAATCAGATGACAAGACACATACTGTTGGTGTGACCAAGGATGAAAAGTTCCTACATGCTTTTACAAAGTTTAAAGTGATGAGGGGAAAGCTGAGTGCAGAGCCGATCCTCCCTATATGCAAAATACGCAAATCCGTTTCATTCATTCATGTACTGCACAAAAAAACAAATAAATGAAAAGAAATAAAATAAAAATCAAACAGCCCTACATCACCAGATGTTGTTCAAATGGGTTTCAAGAAGAAAAAAACAACTCCTGGCTCATCCAAAAACAAACGCTAGCATATTCAGCTGTCAGAACTGACTGCAACTTCAAACGGGACTGGCTTCTATGGTCAGATAAAACAAAGAGCTTTCTAGCAGCAAACCCACCAGATGGGTTTGGTGCAAACAGGGACAAAAAGTACCCAGTGCCCACAGTTAAATGTTCTGCTGGATCTTTAATGTTGTGGGCCTATTTTTCTGTTGGAGGTCCTGGACATCTTGTTCAGATACATGGCATAGATTCTATCAAATACCAACTGATAAAAATCTAAACTTGACTGCCTCTGTAACACATTTTATAATGGAACGTTTAAATCTTCCATCAAGACAATGATCCAAAACAAACATAAAAGTCAACACAAAAATGTCACTGAGCACAACAAAAAGCGTCTCAGTTCCCTGACCTGAACCCTGTAGAAAATCAGTGGGGTGAACTGAAGAGAAGAAGCACCAACATGGAGCTGGTATTCTTAGGGTGGAAAGTTGGGAACGAGATTTGCAAATACCACAAGTCAGGACTCGAATTCAGGATCACCAGAAGTGCAGTTGCACTATATGTCGGTGCTCTAACCATTAGGCTATCTGTGACAACATGGAGCTGATATTCTGAAGGATCTGGAGAGATTCTGGATGAAGGAATGGTCCCTGATCTCTGATCTCTTGTCAGGTCTTCTCCAAACTCATCTTGGGAAAAGGACTTTGCAATAATTGGGTGCCAATAACTATGGCTACGTGAACTAGAGAAACACATATTTTACAGTGAGATTTTTTCCACCACGTTGCATTGTTTTACTTCAGTAAAAGGTTAGAACTTATTTTGAATTTTTTGAATGAAAGATCAAAAGGATAGACAATGCAGATTTATTTTCACAGCCACCTTTGCTTATGTTTGCCAAGGGTGCAAATATTAGTGGGCGGCACTGTATTTATAATGGCCTTGAATTTAAAAAAAAAAGAAAATTCTTTCCAAAGGTGTTTTTTTCTCCATCAACCCAAAGAACACTAAAGTAGAGAAGACAAACACAGCCAGTCTTCAGGTGAACCCAAGTGTCCCAACCTTGATTTAGGAACTTTCTGATCAAGAGTGGTCTAAATATGGACTTAAGTGAGTAAGATTTCTGATATGTAATGACGTTTTTTCCTTCCTTTTTCCTTCCATCCCCTTCCCTCAATCTTTCCTCTTTCAGTTCCAGTTAGATAAAGTATCATATGTAAAGTACATATTACGAATGTGTCCAGTTCCACCACTGGTTGCGAGTCATTCTTCAAGGGGTAAAATTTGCGCTGGTGCTGTAGTTTAAAGGGGTCGTTTCTGTGCATCTCCCAGAATGCACAGTGTTATGTTGTTTCCAAAAGTGTTTCAGTTAGATTTTGTATACGAAAACTAAGTAAAAGAGAACAGTCACGCTGTATCAGTGTAAGTGTCATATTTGCCTATACACACCGTTCATTTCTCCTAAGAGATACAATAGTTCTGACATAAGAAAAAAGTCTTTGTACCATTAAAACATCCCGCAAGTTTCATAGCTTAAAACGTCCTCATTATAAACAAAGCATTTATTTAATCAAAAACAGCTTGTTTGGATCTGAGGTGCAATGCGACATCATGGAGGTACAAACCTTTGCATAAACACCGCTTCCAGAGTAAGGCATCGACAAAGTCATCTTCTCACCATAGGCCCCGCCTAGTGGCGTTCAGAAGCCTAATGGCTGATCACTTGAGCATGCTGAATGCGAGTGTCGCGTCACGTCAAAAGCAAATAGAAATTACAATCACTGCCGCTATCTTGTCTAAACTGGTTACAGTATACAGATGCGCTTTCCCTTTCTGACACAGTCCACAAGCTTAAGTCTGTCTTTCACTTAGATGCGATATCAGAGGGTGTGTTCACAATTGTCATGTTTGGTTAGATTAAAACGAAATCTGGTGCGATAGCTCTGTTAGTGCGGTTCGAGTAAGTGTAAACACTACCATCCGAACCCTAGTGCGCACCAAATAAGTGAATCGAGATCGCTAAAAATATGGGTTTTGGTCTGCTTCCAAACAAACTCTAATGTGGTTCGAATGAAACATAAACGTGACACGGACCGAACACTTTTAAATGAACCAAAAACTGCAAGTAACAACAAGACACTATGTAACATGATTTCATGAAGGGAACAAGCAGTGTATTCAAAACAAAATGAGCAGAGGGCAAACATGGAGCAATGAGGAGGTAAGTGCCTTTTATGAGCTCTTCGTGAGTTAGTATGTGGTGAAAATAAAATCATACACACAACAGTGAGCTTGCTTAGTCCAGCAGACGGCCTTAGGTGTAATTGACTTAAAGCAGCACAGGGAAGACAGAAGAGATGGAGGATTAGTTAAAGGTGTTCAGGTTACTCACAACCTCACTGAGTCTTTGTCTTCAAGAACTTGTCCCGTGTCTGGGTTTAGGGTGATCCAGCAGGCAGCATCTGCTCACCTCCCCAGCTGAAAGCCTTCTGTGGCCTCTCTGTCCACTTTTATGTGGTGGTTGTTGATCGTCCCTAACAGCCTGCAGCAGAGGCTCCGTGTTAGAGGGGAAGAGGTGAACACCTGTGCTGGAGCTATCCCTGGTTCTGAACCTTCTTATTGGGTGGCCCAGCCCTTGTTGCTTTCTCTGATGGTGCTCTCCATGGTGCTGAAGGTGTTCAGGCTGCCTTGTGGGGAACTATACCTCTTTCTGGCCACCACAGTCTAGACAAAATGGACAAAATGAACCAAACGAACCAAACTACAAGTGTGAACACACCCAGAAGGATCCCAGCTTAAGATATAAGTGGATAGTTTATTTTTAATGGCATCCTGGATCATGTCAGAGGATTGTTCGGACTTCGGAGCATGTTGTTTTGTAATTGAGGCACAGTGTCACGGAGTTCACAAAGAAACTTTTACTGAAAGATAAAGCAGTACTAGATCTGACTGCAGCTGCATCACAAAAGTAATGAAAATTATTTTTTTATCATGTTGTCAAAACACTCACATGCAATTTCGAGGGGGCGTTGATACGGTTTCCTATGCAATGATGTTAGCCAATCATAACAGTGTCTGATTACATTCCTTAAAGGAAACCCTAGGTATTAAGACTTGCATGGCTTAATGTAACAAATTATGTATCTTACTGAAATTTGTAGTAGAAAACCCATTAACGATTTACGTTATTTAAAAAAAAATCCACATTGTTTTATACATATTTTAGACTACAGTATATTGCTATGCAGGTGTTTTGAGTTGATTAGCTGATTGGCCTGTCACCATATTCTAATTTGTTGAGATAGTGAATTATTTTTTTGTTAGGTTTTTGTTAAAGGGGTCATAGGATGCCCTTTTTCCACAAGTTGATATGATTCTTTAGGGTCTTAATGAAAAGTCTCTAATATACTTCGATTAAAAATTCTCAATGGTTTTGTAAAACAACACCCTTTTTACCTTGTCAAAATGAGCTCTGCAAAAATCATCTCATTCTAAGAGGTTGTTCCTTTAAATGCAAATGAGCTCTGCTCACCCCGCCCCTCTCTTCTCTCTGTGGAATGATGACCTTGTTTACTTTAGCCACGTTTAGCCGCTAAACTTTTTAACTGCCACGTTATAAGGAAAGGCGATCGCAAAGATTCATATAAAATGCTTATACACACTTCTGCTGTAAGTGAAGCTGGATCACGAATGATTCGCGCGAACATAGACGAATATATGTAGATCGGGAGGTGCATTCCCTTCACAAACAAATGTAATCTACTGCATCTTCAGCAGCTCAGATGTCGGGAGTAAATGACGACCACTATGTTCATTATTACATCCAGCAACACAACACCTCAATCGCTCAATCTGAGATATTCTTGTCTAACTTACATCCCTGCTTCAGCATCGAAACAAGGAAAGTTACTGGACTGTGACAGCTGGTCTGAGGTAAGACACTCATGTCAATCAACTATCGTGGGAGCGGCATCTGTCGGTGTGACAGCACACCGACGGGCATCTGAGAATGGCTCGATTTGAAAAAGGGGATATTATTTTTACAGATTAATTACAAACCACTGCATGGATTTTTATCATTACAGGGTAGATTTGTACATACACTGCCAACACACATTAATGTTCAAACAACATGAAAAAGTGAACTTAGCATTCGATGACCCCTTTAAATGTGAGCCAAAATCATCACAATTAAAAGAACCAAAGACTTAAACTACTTCAGTCTGTGTGCATAGAATTTATTTAATACACAAATTTCACAATATGAGTTGAATTACTGAAATAAACGACATTCTAATTTTTTGAGATGCACCTGTAAGTGTAGCCTAGGCTTAAACCAAAGGATGGTATCTACCGTTTCTTGTCTTTGACATTTGTGAGCTCTTTCAGTGGCTGTGGTCTACTAAAAGCCACAAAAGCATCAGGGCTAAAGTGGACAGAACAAAGATTCTGGTCTTCAGGAAGTTTTATTTATCTTCCCATTCTTTTCTCCTCTTTTTATCGCTAGGACTTGAAGACTTACATCGCTTCTCTTGTTGCCCTTCGACTGAAAAATAACTAAAAAAATACTGATATGATGGCACATTATGCAGTTTTTGTTGTGGTAAAAATAGCCACAGTTAGCCCCAGTGGCTGAATGAGTTCAGCCATTTCACATCATTGAAATAATGGTGCTCCCCCATAGTCCAAAATGTGTAAAAGTCTTTCAGTAAGAGACATCGTTTACATTATATTAAGGCATACAAGTCTTAATACTCAGGGTTCCCTTTACAAACTGGTTGTTTCAGACAGAGGGTCATAATCAGTGTTGGGGGTAACGCATTACAAGTAATACAAGTTACGTAATATTATTACTTTTTCCAAGTAACTAGTAAAGTAACGCATTACTTTTTAAACGACAAGAAAATATCTGAGTTACTTTTTTCAAATAAGTAACGCCAGTTACTTTTTCCCCCATTTATTGATTAAAAGCTCTCCTGTCCCCATGTTGAGGGAAATCGGGAGTCAGATGTTAGTTCTAGAATAAATATAAACGTATTAATTCATCTCACTCACAAAAAACAGATTCAGTATTCCTCAAAATGAATAAAAACAGTACAATGCAGCTCAGAATATGACGCAAACCTGCAATAACTAAATATGTTAAATAATACAAATATGTATGTCTTTGCTGCCAAGCTTCGATGATCCAATTCAACCATACTAATAAGCAAAAATTACTCAAGATAATCTAACATTTGTTTTCCTTTTTTTATTGCTAAGAGTTGATATTTTTTATTCTGCGGTCTACTGTACAGACGTGAATTTAGGCTTTTGGTGTGAAAAGGCTTTTGCATTTGCCAAAAATATTTTTTTATATTGAAAACAAACAAGCAAGCTCTACCCATATTTAAAAAGTAACGCAAAAGTAAAGTGACACATTACTTTCCATAAAAGTAACTAAGTAACGTAATTAGTACTTTTTTTTTGGAAGTAACTTAATATTGTAATGCATTACTTTTAAAAGTAACTTTCTCCAACACTGGTCATAATTAGGGTTGAAAATAATAATTTTACCACATTTTTTTTTGTGCGCAAAAAAAGTTATTAACATTATAAGGAAACCTCAAGGAACATATTCAGATAATACAAAAAAATCCATATCATGTCGCTGATGCCCTTGTTAAGATAGATTGTTTAATTGCAAAAGCCTGTGCAATATGTCTGCTACAATTAAACTTGCGCAATACATGATGGTAATACTGTAAAGAAAAAATAAGGGATTGCATTTCCTGTAATGATAGAAATCTGTTTAACAACAACAACAAACGCCTTTTAAGTTACACTGTAAATTCAAGGGTGTCACATCTGCATGACATTTCAGGTGTATCTGTAAGTGCTGATAACACAACCTGTGTGATATTTTTTATTACACTGACTGAAATTAAACAGTCTTCCGCCAGAGTGCAGGTGATTTCTGAAACGTCTGTATTTTGTAAACCTCTTGCACACTGATGAACACTACAGTTTTTTTCCAGAATGAGTTTCCAAATGACATTTCAGGTCTCTTTGATATGTGAAACTCTTTTCACACTTAAGACATGTGAAAGGCTTCTCTCCAGTGTGCAGCCTCGTGTGGATGTTAAGGTTTCCTTTATGTGTAAAACCTTTTCCACACTGTGGGCACGTGAAAGGCCTCTCTCCAGTGTGAGTTCTAATGTGAATCTCAAGGATTGATTTGCTTATGCAAGTCTTTCCACAATGATGGCACATGAAACGCCTCTCTCCGATGTGAGTTCTTACGTGATTCTTAAGGTCATTCCCATCTGTGAAACTCTTTCCACACTCGTTACATTTAAAACCGGTTTCTCTCGAGTGAGTCCTCATGTGCTGATTAAGGTTTACTTTACACCTGAAACTCTTTCCACACTGACCACATACGAATGGCTTCTCTCCAATATGAATTCGCATGTGAGTCTTAAGACATTCTTTTCGTGAGTAGCTCTTCCCACACAGTTTGCAGATAAATGGTTTCTCTCCAGTGTGAATTCTCATGTGGGCATTACGGTTTCCTTTATGTGCAAAACTCTGTCCACAGTGCTGACATGAGTAAGGCTTCTCTCCAGTGTGAACTCTCATGTGGGCATTAAGGTTTTCTTTACGTGTAAAACTCTGTCCACAATGTTGGCAGGTGAAGGGCTTTTCTCCAGTGTGAATTCTCATGTGGACTTTAATGTTTTGTTTCTGAGTGAAACTCTTACCACATTGATGGCAAGTATAAGAACTGTTAGATATGGTTTTCTGAGCTCTTTTTTGCGAGGAAGTCTTTTCATTCTGAGTGGATTTCTCTTCAGTGATGAAATCATGGTGTTTCTCACATTGACCTTTCTCCTCCTTTTCATTTGGTTCTTGATTCTCCAATTTGAGCACCATAAGATCTAAAAGTGAAAAAAAACAAATACTAGTTAACACAAGTTTAATGGCACAAAGCAACATACATCAAAAGCTTTAAAGGTACAGTTCACCCAAAAAAGAAAATTCTGTCATCATTTACTCACTCTCAAGTTGTTCCAAATCTGTATGAATGTCTTTTTTGTACTGAACACATAATAAAATACTTTGAAGAATGTTGGTGACTTAACAGTTGATGGTAGGGCTGGGCGATATGGCTGAAAACTGTATCACGATATCAGCGTTTCATATCGGTCGATATCGATAATTATTGATATTTTTTATGACCCATTTAAAATAAGGAACAGGAGAAAAATATATTACATTTCAACATTTTTATTTTAAACTTAACCTTCCTCTGATCATAACCCCCCCAGTTATTAAGACAGAAATGTCAACAACCATGGAAAACTCAAATAATTAAAATGTAAACATAATTCTAAAGTCACAATGAACACTTAACAATTATCTCTTAACATTTAAGGTGCAAAATGAAAGAAAATGTAAGAAATGCTTAATAAAGTGTAATAAAATAGTGCAGTGTTAAATATAAACAGAGAAATATGCCACTGCCTCCGTTTTATCTTTGTACCATTTAGATTCTTTGTCATAAGGCACTGATGCAGAGTACCTCTCCATGGTGGTCTGCTGCTTGTGTTCAGGGATCGAAATTAACTTTTTTACTTGGTAGCACTGGTGTTCCCAACTTCAAATAGTTAGGAGCACCAAAACTAAATTTAGGAGCACTAAATGAATATTAAGGTTGCATTAAATACAACTACACAACCTATAGCCTACAGCCTAGATATGTTATGTAGTCTAATTTGCGCACATTGGGGAGTCGCTCTCTAAACGCGGGGTATTAAAACTGCTTTTGAATGCGCGCGCGCGTTTTACTTTCGGTTTCGTTTTAACGATGGCGCGAAACTCTCGGCGGTGCTGAGCGTCCATTCTACAATACAAGATATTAATTTAATAATTTTGTCACTCCCACGTTGCTAGGTTATAGAGCGAGTGCCTTTGTTAATGCAACCAAACTTGCTTCGCAACCTGTTTTCTTCCGACGAAGAATAAAAAATATCGAACGTTTTATAGAACACATTTTTATTGATATCGATCACGTGTCTATCGCGATACATATCGTTATCGTTTTATCGCCTAGCCCTAGTTGATGGTAAGTATATTTCCTCATGAATGAATAAATAGGTGAATAAATAACGACAAAATTTTCACTTTTGGGGAAACTATCATTTTAAAGCATTAAGACCAACATCACATATGCTAGATCTAGGGCTGGGCGATTTTTCAGATTTTATAGATTAATTAAAATTTGCCACAATTTTATACTTTTTTTTTTTAAATCAAGGAATTGCTATTTTGAATAGAAATATTACCAAACATTACAATTAGACACTTTGACAATATGCCAATGATAACAGTAAAGAGAAAACTTTCCAACTGCATGTCGCCGCACGTGATTAACTGCTCACGTGTGATGCGCTCATATCCCTAGGTGCCATTCACACCAAATGCGCTTTTGTGTTGACAAAGATGCAACTTGGGCAGTGGAATAGAAAAGGAATAGGAATGAAGTGAACTTCTTTTAACTTAAGTGCCACATTTTTAGAATGACGTTCATGCAAAAGACTCCGCAAAAGACTCGAGGGCAACAGTGAGATGTTTACATAGAAAAAACAATGCACATTCGCACAAAGCAGCACATTCGTATAAAAAGCTTATGAAGAACTACTACTGTATGCCTGATATTTCATGTTTGTATCATGATGACAAGTCTGCTGTTCATTGTTTTTACAGAACATTTATAGTTAATAATAGTCTACAGGTGAACTTTGAATTTGAATTACCTTGACTTTTGAGATTTATTTTTAAGTATTTTAATCAGATTATTTCTTAACACGTCAAGTTTAAACGAGATGTAGTTCATGCACCTTTTCTGCAAAGATATTTAACAAGTGATTTGTTTAACATTTACATCATCTTGACAATTTCATGTGCAGTGCACTTGGAATAAAATTTCTTTCACTAGATGGTTAATAAAAAAAAGTTATTTGAATTATTTTGTAGTAACTTTTTCAAGTTGATTAGTTAAAAAAATAAAGTAAATAAAGAAAGAGACAAACAATAAATAAATACAAAAATAATAATATTTTGCCAAATCACCCAGCCCAAACTAGATCCTATGCTCACTAAGGCTGAAGTCTGCTGTTCATTGTTTTTACAGAACAAACATTTTGTTAGAACTGTTTTGTTACGAACTGACAGCTTTAAGGTGGAGGCTGTTGAAGACAATGAAAAGTGTAATCTCCAGAGCTTCAAAGATAACAGTTTTAGAAAATAGCATTGCTGTCTACAGCTTGGTGTCAATCAAGAAAAATAGACTCCTTTTTGATTACCCACGGATATGCGAGTAAGTAATACAGTTGTAATTTGTTTTGTTGTGCTCCTTTACATATGAATACTAGCTATTTAGATGAAAACTGCATAGTACAATCTGTCTGAACACAACTACATGACATTTCAGGTTCATCTTCTGTGCAGTGTAAAGATTTTGTTAATACTGATTTCCTTTCATTGCCAAAGGCCTATATTGTGTCACTACTGAATTGAAGAATTTGACATAAAAGATAATGCATATATTTAAATTGTTTTGCATGGGCATTTTAAAAGAGCAAATTTCAATTTAAGGAGGTAAATATTACTGTTAATTTAACAGTATGTTATGTGGCAGTTACAAGCTTTACTGACGTGACATGAGAATGAAAGAATAAAAACTAACCTGTTTGCTCCTCTTCTTGTTTGACTCTGAATGCTTCTACAATCTTGATGTCTTCGCACTCCTCTTTAATAAACATCATCTTTATAACAGTATGTCACATGGATCTCAGGTGCTTCAACAGGAGTTTTTCTTTGTGTTTGGACACACTGTTAAAATGCGCAATAGTTAACAAGATGTGCAATAGTTAGCCGAATCATATAATTTCAATTAGACAAATCATATTTAGGCATTTATGTTTTAAATTTAGTATTTATTGACTTGTATATAATTTTAATAAACTGCATTTTTGTGAAAACATTGCAGTTGTCTCTACACATGTCACAAAGTTACATTAGTTGTCATTACAAACGCGTTTGTTGTTCTTGTTGCATTTACACTACCTTGACCGGCAGGTGATTCCAGAGCTTTGAAACAGTGAATCATTTCACTAAACAATTGATTCAATTGACTCGCGTTTTTGAAAAGCTCCGTTTCTCCAATGACTACTTAAAAGTGACCGAATTCATGTTTACACTACTGATTCACGATATGGGGACCTAAATGAGACGCACCTTTTCTGCTACTCTCGTGTGAATGAGTTTTACTCATAAACCAACGTTCATTAATGTTAGACGAAGTATTACAGTGTAACATTCAATAATAATAAAGCCATTTAACATCGCTTGTAAAAAGTAAAGTTAAACACTTTAAATGTGTAAAAACTCAAACCTTTCTCCAGCCGAATCACAACAGCTGCATGAGCGCGGCGCAGACTTATGGCGTCATAGCGCTAGACGACAATAAAAGTCCTGTTCATGCACAACAGTCTAAAATTAATATAAATTGTATATAAATGTATATAATTTATATTTAATTTATATACACATATAAATGTAAACACATGTTGTGTAATGATGTACTGCAAATATGTATACCAGATTTAAATTAAAAACAATGTGTTAAAGGAGTGTATGAATTAAGCAGAGTACAATACTGTTTCAGTATTGAATGTTCTTCTAATATTTATTTGACATATGAAGTTCTTTTGAGTCTAAAATTGTTGTAAATGTCTAAAAATAATGATTTTTCAAGAATCAGTATTATGACAAGTATAAGAACAAACATTTTTTGTATAAATGTTCATTCTATACAACAAAGTATTGATAAAAGGTTAGTAAAGTTGCAACACATAAGTGTGAGTAACTGTTTTTATTGTGTTGTCACGTCTGTTATTAGAGCCATTTCCATCTATGAAGGATGTAGACTGTCAAACATACACAACTGTTAGCACATCATAGCAGGAGGCGTTTACTTCTGAGTTTACAGTCTGCCACGGCCATTCTTTCTGATGAGGGGGGTCAAAACAGGACAGAAAATAGCCTATTATTTATAAATAATGATCTTCTTTTTGAACTAAAAATCTTGATAACATTGTAAGTGGACCTCAGAGAACAGTACAAAATAATTAAAAAGGCATGATTACAACCTGAAAACGTTCTTCACAACGCTGTACTGAAAATGGCTGCTGTGCTCTCTGGAATTGATTATCTGACCATGAAACACAACACTTTTTTAAAACATTATTTAAATATAACTAAAAGGAGTGAAGACATACAAAATGAGTAGTGCAGGGGTTGCTCTTTGAAAACTCCTATGTTCCATAAACTCAGCCATGAGTCTCATCTTATTTGTGTCTGTATAATTATAAGTAAAGTAACCTTAAGTTAGACTTACAGAAATGACCATTAAGGGGCTTTATGAAACACTTAACGCATAGGGATTTATGACGTTTCCAGAACAGAAGGTGACATGTAAGGGTTATTATCTGCAAACCCTTTAAGTAAACCTAAGTCAAGTCACTTTTATTTATATAGCGCTTTTTGCAATACAAATTGTGTCAAAGCGGTTTTACTGTGTTAAACAGGAAAATGTTTCAATGATTCAAAAAATCAATTCTGCTATAAAACAACTCTAAAAAGGAGACAATAGTACACAATAAAATTTTCAGCTAAAGTCAGTTCATTGTTGATTCAGTTGTGTTATCATCCAGCTCTGTTCTTATCCAAAAGTGTTTGTGCAATAAAGTCGATAATATAGGCAAGTATTAAGTGTCCCCAGCTAAGCAAGACAAAAGACAACAGTTGCAAGGACAATGTTAAAGGGGTCATCGGTTGCAAAGTTCACTTTTACATGTTGTTTGAACATTAATGTGTGTTGGCAGTGTATGTACAAATCTACCCTATAATGATAAAAATCCATGCAGTGGTTTTTAACTAATCTGTAAAAATAATACCTTTTTCAAATCGAGCCATTTTCAGATGTCTGTCGGTGGGCATCACACCGACAGAGGCCGCTCACACGATAGTTGATTGACGTTAGCGTCTTACCTCAGACCCGCCTTAAATCAGCTGTAACAGTCCGACCTCCATTGTTTCGATGCCGGAGCCGGGATGTAAGTTAGACCAGAATATTTCTAAGCAACTGAGGTGTGTGTTGCTGGATGTAATAATGAATATAGTGGTCGTCATTTACTTCCGACATCTGAGCCACTGAAGATGCAGTGGATTACATTTGTTTGTAAAGGGAATGCCCTTCTCGATCTACATGAATGTTTACACAAATCATTGGTGATCCAGCTTCACTTACAGCAGAAGTTTTTTTTTTATGAATCTCTGCAATCACCTTTCCTAATAACATGCTAGTTAGCAAGTTTCGCGGCTAAATGCACTAAATGTGGCTAAAGTAAACAATCTCTCAGAGGAGCAGAGAGAAGAGAGGGGCGGGGCGAGCAGAGCTCTTTTGGATTTAAAGGAACAATCCATCAGAATGGGATGATTTTTGCAGAGCTCATTTTGACAAGGTAAAAAGGGTGTTGTTTTACACAACCACTGAAATGGGCATCCGAAGACCCCTTTAAGTAAACCTAAGTCAAGTCACTTTTATTTATGTAAAGCTTTTTGCAATACAGATGTTTCAATGATGCAAAAAATCAATTCTGCTATAAAACTCTAAAAAGTAGGACAATAGTAAACAGTCAATTTTTCAGCTAAAGTCAGTTCATCATTGATTCAGTGGTGCCATCATCCAGTTTAGTTCAGTTCTTATCCAAAAGTGTTTGTGTAATAAAGTCGATAATATAGCCAAGTATTAAGTGTCTCCAGCTAAGCAAGCCAAAAAGTGACAGTTGCAAGGACAATGTTTAAAGTGCTTTATGCAACCAGTCACTGGCACTCACCTGTGACCTGGGGTAGTGTTAGTAGCTTCCTAATGGGACATGTAATGTATGAATTGTCAAAAATGGAAAAGTCAGATTCAGTTTTGGTATCTACTGGTTTATTTCTGTATTTTGAATTTCCACAATGACTTTTCAGATGTATCCGTAGGTGTGATGACAATAGATTTTTCATTACAATGATCCAAATTAAATGTTCTTCCATCAGAATATGCAGGTCATTTTTTAAACTGCTCTATTTCTATTTCAGGTCTGTTTAATATGCAGAACCTTTTCACACTGAAGGTATCTGAAAGGCCTCTCTCCAGGTGAGGTCTTGTCTGAATGGTAATGTATATGGTAATATTTGCTTTAAGTCTGAATTTTATTCCACACTAAGGCCAGATGACAGGCTTCTGTCCAGTTTGACTTCTCATGTGAAGCTCAAGAATTGATTTGTTTATTTAAGTCAACATTTGGTGACAACATATCAAAAGCCTCCATCTAATGTGAATTTTTTTCATGATTCTTAAGCTGATTCTGGTCTTTGAAACCCCTTCCACACTTATGGCATTTATTACAATTCTCTGAGTGAATTCTTAAGTGGTTATTAAGGGTAAATTTATATCTGAAACTCTTTCCACACTGATCACATGTGAATGGCTTCTCTCCGGTGTGAATTCGTATGTGGGAATTAAGGTTTTTCTTATGTGGAAAACTCTTTCCACACTGAAGGCATTTAAAAGGCTGCTCTCCAGTGTGAACTCTCATATGGACTTTAAGGCTTCCTTTTCGAGTGAAAGTTTTTCCACACTGTTGACAGTTAAAAGGGCTCTCTCCACTGTGAACTCTCATGTGAACTTTTAGATTTCCTTTTAGGTTGAAACACCTTCCACACTGATCACACGTGAAGGGCTTCTCTCCAGTGTGAATTATCATGTGGTTTTTAAGGTTTCCTTGTTGATCAAAACTTTTTCCACAATGTTGGCAGTTGAAAGAGCCATCTCCAGTATGAATTCTCATGTGGATTTTATAGTTACTAGATTGATTGAAACTTTTTCCACACTGTTGGCAAGTGTAAGGCTTCACTCCAGTGTGAATTCTCATGTGATCTTTAAGATTTCCTTTTCGGCTGAAACTTTTTCCACACTGTTGACAAGTGTAAGGCTTCTCTCCAGTGTGAACTCTCATGTGATCTTTTAGGTTTCCTCTTTTGCTAAATTTTTTTCCACACTGCAGGCATGTGGAAGAGCTGTCTTCAGAATGAGCTCTCATGTGGAACATAAAGTTTGTTTTTCTGTTAAAATTTTTTCCACACTGTTGACAGGTGAAAGAGCTGTCTCCAGTGTGAACTTTCATGTGGACTTGAAGGTGTGCTTTTTGAGTAAAACACTTTCCACACTGTTGGCAGGTAAAAGGCTTCTCTCCAGTATGAATTCTCAGATGGACTGTAAGGTTTCCATGTTGATTGAAACGCTTTCCACAATGAAAGCAGATTATTGGAGGCAGAGCTCTTGTTCGGTAGGTTCTCTTTACAGGCTGTGAACAAAATTTATCTCCAGGTATTAAATCATGATGCTTCTCAAAGTGATGTTTCTCTTCCATTTCATTCAGCTCCTCTTTCAGCGGCATTAGATCTAAGGTGAAAAGAGACAAATACAAGTTAACCCCAGGTAAGAGGAACACAGGCAACAGACATCAAAGACTACTGAAAGCATTGTTTTCTGTAATCCCAGAACTTCTTCTCAACATTGTTTCTTGAAAACATTGCTTCTATAAAACTAACTTTCTTTAGGACAGTGTTTCCCAATCATGGTCCTGAAGAACACCCCAAACTGCACATTTTAGAAATTGAAACCCCCATTTCAGTACTGGTTAGTTCTCACCACAGTTTTTAAAAAAATGCTGCAAAAGTGGGTGTGGTGTGTTCAACTTTCAGACAGTTCAGTTTCATTTCGCTCCCACTGAGTTAACGACACAAATAAATGCACAGCCATTTGCACTCTGCATCGAAAACATATATAAACACACTGTTGCACCTCTGTTAAATGAGAACTCCACTTCCAGAACAACAATTTACAAATAATTTACTCACCCCCTTGTCATCCAAGATGTTCATGTCTTTCTGTCTTCAGTCGTAAAAAAAATTATGGTTTTTGAGGAAAGCATTTCAGGATTTTTCTTCATATAATGGACTTGATTGGTGCCCTTATTTTGAACCAAAATGTAGTTTAAATGCAGCTTCAAAGGGCTCTTCATTTTGAACGAATCTTTAATGTGACTCGGGAAGAACGAATCGTCTTGGGGAGTGATTTGTTCAGTCGCGCATGCGCAACATACTATTATGTCCTGTACTGGAATTAGTTCACCTGTTTTGAGTCTTCGGGTTTTTCGAGTCATTCGTTCATCTTATGGCACTGTCACGTGATGAACGAACGACTTAAACCCGAAGACTTGAGAGATGAACTAATCAATTCTTCTGGCTCACACTGCATTGGTTGAGCTTATGAGGCTGTCACATTATGAACGAATGACTCATACCCGAAAACTCAAAGGTCAGAGTCGGTAAAATGATCCGAACTTCCCATCACTACTACGAATCACGTCTAAATTCATCATCTGTGTACTAAAAAAGGTAGAGTAAGCGAAAAACTTCATCTTATTTTCTCCTACAACTTCAGAATCGTCCAACATCATTGTACCTTTTTGTTTGTAAACAGCATTTGACTTACTTGCACTTTCTTAGTCTTTGCACATTCGCTCTGTAAACACTGGGTCTGTAGTTCCGTCTATGTGCCGTGTGACCTTTCGATGTGATTCAATAGTATGTAGCGTCGTGAACGCGCATCCCAGAGTCTGTGCTACACAAGCTTTTGTGCTTAAAAAGTATACAAATTTTTATTTTCCAAAAAAAATGACAGATCGTTTCGCTAGATAAGACCCTTCTTCCTTGGCTGGAATTGTTTAGAGCCCTTTGAAGCTGCATTTAAACTACATTTTGGAAGTTCAAAATCGGGGCACCAATCAAGTCCATTATATATATATATATATATATATATATATATATATATATATAAAAAAACAAAAAACATAATTTCTTTACGACTAAAGGCAGAAAGACATGAACATCTTGGATGACAAGGGGGTGAGTAAATATGTGTGAGTATTTGTGAATTGTTGTTCTTGAAGTGGACTTCTCCTTTAACTTTTAAGGCTTATTTTGCACCGTTTATAATTCTTTTGATGGGTTTCATCAAGGAGTTGTAAAAACTGCTATTACACTCACTATATGAATGAATCGCATTTATGCCAAACTTTTACAAAGCAAACAAAAACAAAATCAATCCATGAACGTTTCTTTCGGGTAAATATACACAATCTCAGTCTAAAATGTCATAGCAAATTAACACATGCTGTCATGAATAATCAGGTGAAGCGTCTTCTCATAAGATAAGAACATGCAGCCTCATGAATATTTATGAGACACTGACATGTCATTGAAGTACTACAGTCCGTTACCACATCACAAATTGTGATGAACATAGCACAAAAAAAAATCTCAAAATGAACCAGTTTTCTCCAACAATTAACATTGTCATCTATGATGTGCAACACAAACACCTGCTAAAATCTCAGAAAATTTAGTCAGGGATTTCATGAACCTTTAAAAGTCATAATTCTGTGAAACAAGTCAAAATTATGACATAGAACAGGCATTGCACATGCGTCATGCTACTCTTGATAATGGCATTATATGTGATTTGGAGGAGAATTGCTGAATAAAGTCTTTATTTTGATTTCTTTGTGCACAAAAAGTATTCTCGTAACTTCGTAAAATTATGGAACATTCCAGTTTCATTGCTGCATATGCAGGGTTAGAAAGCTTTCCAAAAATGAACGAATGACATAAGGGTTAGTAATAATGACAAAATTATTTACTTTTGGGTAAACTATCACTTTAAGGCTCTGGATTTTGTCAAGGCCAGTCATGACCACAATTGTTGGGATATCACTAAAGTGCTGGTGCATTTGATTTATTTGTTAACATAACATCATTAATGTGATTGGGTGTAAAACATCCTGCTTCAAATCAAATCAACTTATTTCTAATTTGATTTCTTTTAATACTGTTGTGCCAGTTCAGAATTTAATAAAGAATTGTGTCAAAAAATTCACCAAAACAAATACAAATGCCCCCCAAAATTATATAACTGCAAAAAAGTACTTGTATAAGATTTGTTTTTATATTATATATAATTTTGTAATATAACAATAACGTAATATTGAGTTCAACAAACAAGAATTTAATATTAAGTGAATTTCATTTCAGATACAATTGTGAACAACAGAACAGATGCTATATCGGCAACAAAAATAGTTCCAATCAAATCCATAGCAGAACTGTTGTGCATTTCCAAGCAGCACACAGTGGTATTTTGTTGTCTCTTACTGAAATAGATAGTACAAAACCTATGAAATATTTTCGTGCCATTATCTGACAACTCTGTGAGCTGCTACCTGTTGCTATTTTTAACCGCAACAGAACTTGGAAAATACTGATACGATGACCACAGCTACTGCAAGAGCTTACAGGTGGCGGCAGATATAAGCCTAGGCTTAAACCATACCATACCATCGCTTTTACCCCAAAAAAAGGAGTCTAAACAAAAAAAAAAAACCCTCTGAGTTGTGTATTCTGAGTTGTGTTGAGGTAAAAATAGCAACACATAGCACCAGTAGCTCACTGAGTGCAACCATTTAACGTAATCAAAATTATAGAGCCCTCCATAGTACGAAATATGTATAAAACTATAAAACAATGTGGATTTTTAAAGTAATGTCAGTCTTTAATGGGTTTTCTGCTACATATTTCGGTAAGATACATTAACATTATATTAGGCCATACAAGTCTTAATAGCTGGGGTTCTCTTTAAAATAGTATAGATATCAACACCCATCATCACCATCCATACATTAAAATAACTATGATGAATCTTATAATTTTGAAAATGTAACTCTTTTTCATCCACAGTCTTAATTGTTTTGAGTGCATTTTGTAATAATGGTCACTTTACATATAATTTTAGTGCTATTATTACTGAGTTGATCACCCACCTCCCAGTGTTTGGTTTATTTAAAAGAGAAAGAGAGAAAAAAAAATAGGCCCTACATGTGTTACATTGTTAGATACTGTTGTATAATTATGCGTTATAAAGGAATGGTTTTCAATTCAGAAGTAGATAAAGGGTCTAAAGTTACACAAAACAATTGTTTTGTAAAGGCTACTTCCACTCTATTTAAAATGTATATGCATCATGTTGTAAAAATGAATGTCCAGCGTGGAAGTAGAATTTTCTCAGGTACACTTTAAGGCAACAGTATTTGAATTTCTATAGTATTTTGTGTATGTAAATTAATATTTGTCTGGTCATGTGATCTCAAAATGTCTGTCCACATGAGGCAACCACCCATGTCAAATAAAACTGCTTTAATTAGGACATTCTTCAAAAACACATTCATTTCAGCGTATGTTGACATTTTAATAAAGATCAAACGACATCAGAATAAAATGAGAATAAAAACCAACCTGTTTGTTCTTCTGTGTATTCTTGTTTAACCTCAAATGCTTCTTCAATCTTAATGTCTTCACACTCTTGTTTAATAAACGCCATCATGGAACTCATTTGCTTCACCAGGAGTTTTGCGGTGTGTTTGGACACTCTGTCATGTTTAAGATTCAAACAAATAACAGTAAGACAAATAAATCCAAACTAATTCTTTGTGTGTGTCTCAATCAGCTCCCTAGTTCATTTGTTTGTGCACTGGTAAGAAATCAGTCAGAGTGATAGTTAGTCTTAAATGGCCTTATTAGCCAAAAAACAACCAAAACAAACACACTCAAAACTAGCATTAACAAAACACAAATTATATAGAAGGTTCCTACTGAGGTATTTATAATGTATGTTTGGTATTTTATGTTTCATAGATTATTTTTAATGAATTACACAATCATGAAAACATTTGCGGTTGGTTTGTAAAAGCTGTCATGTTTGTTGTTTTCCTTTCTTTTACATTGTTTTGAGCAGCAGGTCTCGTAAAAGTGCGCTAAATTCGAGCGCTTTAAATCAATGAATCATTTCACGAACTGACTTGGAGTTTTGAAAAGCTTCGTATCTCTCAATCACTACCTGACAGGGACCGAAATCGTATTTACGGTAAACTAAATCACGAAATAGGGAGCGAAAATGAGACGCACCTTTTGAGTTACTCATAAGTGACGCTTTATTCACACAAGATAACGTTCATTAACGTTAAATAATGCCGTACAGTGTTACATTCTGCAATAATAAATTACTTGCAAAAAAGAAAATAAATTTGAAAGGTTTGCATAGATCGATATAAATACTTGAAATGCTAATAAACAAACCTCTCTTCAGCCGAATCACAACAGATGCACAAACGCGTCGCAGCGTTATGACGTCAAACCGTGGGATCATAATAAGAGTCCTAGTTCCATGCATAGAAATGAAAAGACAAATAGAGGTATTCAGAGTTGAATTCTTCTTCGGTGTTTTATTATTTTATTATTTGGCAGTTGGCAAACCAGCTTACAGGTGCATTACCACCATCGAATAGACTGGAGAGTGGATCAGGATATATGCAAAACATGGGGGGAGAGTGGGGAAAACCTGATTTCCCCAAAAACCTGATAAAGAAAAGTCATGGTGCTTTACTTTCTTCATTGACTGAAAATGGCGATATCTCTCGTTGTATTTTATACACTGAAGTAATACATGTTCAACTGTGTTGATTACAGTGTATACATTCCCCAGTTGGGTGCTTGCCAATTCTATATAATGTACTATATTAGTAACTCCAGTATGTCCAATTCTAAGGCGTGTAATAATATTTTCTTCCCTTCAATTTATACTCTCCTTTCTTCCAGCATCAACTGTTTGTTTGTTTGTTTTTTGTTTTTTTTTTGTATATAATACCTGTTTCATGGTGATCCCAATATCTGCCAAACTGATTGTGTACATGTTCTAATGTATACTTTAGCTTCTGCTTTACTTAATGGAATATGTAGATCTACTTGCTTTATTCTTAGAGTTTGTTTAGCCAGAATATCCACCTTCTCATTTCTCTTTACACCAGTATGAACGGGAACCCAAATTAATTGTGTACACATACCCTTCCAGGATAGCACACGTACGTCTGCAAGATGTCTCTTAAAGATCTCTTGATCTGGAAAGCATCTGCTGTGTACAAATGTCTAGCAGACATCTGTAAGATGTCGGTTTTACATACATTCTAAATCATAAACATCTTAAAGACATCTAATAGACGTCTATTTGACATCTGATAGGAAACGTCCAATAGACGTATTGCAGATTAGCAAACTTTGTCTTGCAGATGTCCTGCAGATGTAAATGCAGACGTCAAATAGACGTCTCTGAGATGTACGTGTGCTATCAGGGTTAACTTTCATATCATACATCTTGCAGAATATTTCATTGACAATATCTATTCTAACAGATGACCTGCCAGATTTTATGCTTTCAAGTGCTGGAAAAACTATCAGATGCAATGACTGGGTTATTTTCTTCTCTGTAGCATATACTGACAAACAGTGTTGAGCAGTGACTAGTTACTAATAACTTAGTTACTGTAATAAGATTACTTTTTGCAGTAACTAGTGGTATAATTAATTACTAATAAGATTTCAGTAATAATATTACAGTTACCATCCATAAATCAGCTTAGTTACTTTTGATGCCTCAACCCCGTTGATTTAAAATCCAACAATCAAATAATTCCTAGATTTATTTTTATAATTTTTACTACTTGCACATGCATGTGATGTCCCCAGTGCAGCAGGCAAGCTTGGAATATGAAAAAGCATAAATGTAGCAGATCGAAAAATTGCATTATATTGATTTTGTCAGAAAAAAAAAAAGATGAACTGAACACTGTAGGTTGTAGCTTTACTTTATTAATAGATTAATACAACACTTCTACTTGAATGTCACTATTAATCACTGTTCAGTGCTTGTAATAACTTCTGACTGTGATCCCATGTTGATTTTGGTCAAATGATGAGGCAGAAATATGTTGTTAGTAATATACTGGAATACAACTTCTGTGGGGCGTGAAGAAAAAGTAATGTAACTAGTAGTGTAATTACTGTTGCCAGAAAGTAATAAGTAAAGTAACAATATTACTTTTGAAAGGAGTAACTATTAATGAGCAATATATTATATTCTTTGAGTAACTAGCCCAACGCTGCTGACAAATGGTTGGTTACTCTTTTCTTAATATAAAATCCACACACCTGCATATCCTGTTTCAGGATTCTTGGATCCATCTGTAAATAAAACCATTGACTGTGGGAAATGTTTCTCAAAGTACTTCTGGACTATATACCATATCTGAAGTTGATTAGAATTGTGTTTCAGTTCCTGCTGTATACTAAAGTCAACAGTTGGCAAAGGGAATAACCCTGGAGGAAACTGAGTATTACTGTATTGTAATTGATGTATTTTTTGCTTTCGCATCCAAAATGGTTTCATTATGTTCCCAGCATTCTTTCAAAGGGTTCCTATTATGCTCTTTTACAAAGTCTTGATTTTGTTTTGGGGGTGTACTAGAACATGCTCTCATGCTTGGTGGTTCAAAAAATACATTATTTTTCATATAATTTACATTATTACAATAACTTTCTCCCCATCCTGGCACAAATGGCTTGATTAATTCCAGGTTTAATGAAGGACCGCCTTTTGAAAATGGCTCCGTAACGCAGCTAACACTAGACGAGTGCTAAACGCTGTACGATACTCGACCCCGAATAGTGGGAAGGGCCTCGTATTTATACTGTTCGTGATCGGCTGCAGCTGTGAGCGTGTTGAGTGAGGTGGAGCATGGGAAATGTAGTCTGGGGTGTAGTGAAACAGTCTGTGTAATGGCAGGGCAACCTCTGGTGGCGAATGGACTGACGATCAGGACCAGACTCGTGACACCTGTATTTGGCAAAATGTTTTGTTAACTATGCATTTTACCTTTGAAATTTGAGGCAAATGCAATTCTGGCACCACCGTAGTATCTTTTATGTGTCTTTGTGAGCAGTAGTGTAATGGCGATTTAAAAAAAGTCATTTTCCAAACAATGCAAACATATGGGTATCACCTTGAACTTGAAGCTAATCTGTTTACCATCTTGACTGGAAAAAATGATTTTTATTGTCAATCTTTATTTTTCATTAATTTTACTAATGTCAGTAAATGTTTTCATTAGAGTGCATCCTACTTCACTGTAATAAATAGATGAGTGGCTGGAATCTAGCGACCCCTCCTGGTTCTCTTAATTAGTATTAACATCATAAACTGAAAGCAATCTTACCGTGACTTGCTTTTCAAACATTTTGAAATTGCTCTTTGGGCTTTTTAGCACAGTAAACACATGAACACTGTTAAGAAGAGACATGAAAAATTGGGTACATTTAGCAATATAAATGGTGAATTATGTCCGACTCTGAAGTGGCAAATGGGAACGTGATTTGTGTAACATTAGCGACATATTATTAGCTGTTTGATAGCGTAGAACATGCCTTGCTACATAGAAAAGGATATGTAGCTTTGCAGGAAGTAATGGATCCTTGCAAGCTTCTTTCACTATTTTAAATATTTTACACTATAAAATGGTAAACTGTTGGTCTGCTTCTACTGTTTTCAAATAGGTTTTTAGATAAAGTATGTAGGCCTCTCGAAGCAACCTCAACCTTTTTCACCCATCTGTGAGAGCAGTATTTCTTTGGATACAGTAATGAACCAGTTATTGGCTTTATTGAGACATATTTTGACACTCAGTCTGGATGCTTTGTGCAGCCAGCTGAAGTACCACTCTCCCTGACTTTTCATACACTCAACAAAGAGACTCACTGACATTGTAAAGTCCGAGACCTTTTTCAGCATATTCCTCTAAAACCTTTTCTGAAGCAGGTCCAGGAAAATCTTTGAGTGTCAACAACAAAAAAAATAAAAATAAAAAATGTAGAGATAGCACAAGCATCAAAACAAATGACCTCTTCTCTAAAGAGTTGTTACTGACATAGAAGTCACTTTGTATTTCATGTTTGTTTTTTTTATTTCTAAAGATTCTATGAAATGCTTTAATTTGAAATTAGACATCTTAGAAAAAGAAATCAGTTACTCAGCGAGGAAGAAGTCTGCACCACTTTAAGAAAAAGTGTTTTACATTTCTATTTATTGAAGTTCATCTAATCATCTAGAGTTCAAGAATATACTACAAAATGCAATCTTAGTTTCTACTTTAGTACTAAGCAGGCAATGATGTAAGTTTTTACATTTATTTCATATGGGATTAATGTAGATTCTATTTGTGGCAGAAATAAAGCCTTCCTGTCAAATGTAGAATCGTTTTAAAATTCTATTTTGTTTCTAAAGACCTCAAAAATAAGGCCTCTTAGAATCTGACCAATCTGCTCCATCTATACACTCCTTGTAGAACTCTGAGATCTTGTGATCTCTGATTACTCGATGTGCCTAAATCCAGATGAGGTGATTGCGTTTTTGTGATCATGGCCTAAAACCTTTTTTTTTTAATCTGCTCTAAAAATATTCTTATTCTCTCTTGCTTTTAATACGCATTGACCATTGGTTTGATTATTGTACTAATGTTGTGTGCTCGTACTTACTGGTAGTTTCATTTCTGAACTTTTTCTATTCTTTTTTTGTACAGCACTTTAGTCAGCCTTGGTCGTCTTTAAATATGTTTCATAAATAAATATTGTATTGTTTGTAAAACTAAATGAAACTAAATTGAACTAAACAAAATGTAAATGAATCACAAGACATCCCATTTTCTACCCAGTATCTGTGGCCTAGTATTTGTGACCAAATGTAATCTTCAAAATAAACCGACTTAAACAATGGCAGAGGCCAAATATGGGTTTTGTGTTATGCACCCTTCACATTGTTTAAGTTTTTCTGTAGGTAAAAATGACATTCAGGACAGATATGAGAGGTTTTGTTGTTAAATAAAACATTTTATTGCTTCACAAATGTATTAAACAGGGTCAAGCTTGTGTGAAATGTTTAGGTAAGTCTTGCAGGTGACGAAAACTGGCAAAAATGCCAGAGGAAACGCTGAAAGTATGAAAATAGTTTTTGTTTTCCTTCTTGATTCAAGTGAAGTCCGTCATGTTTGTATAGGTTTTGGACTACTTTTCCATTTTTGAGAAATGCTTTTGAAGTATTTAGAAATAGAATGTTTCTTGTTTGTGAAGTCCAGTGTTGAATCATGTTGTTGCATTGTTTGATTGTAGTTTTTACTGTAGAGTCGTCTTTCACTCGTCGTAAAATAGCACTGATTGCGAAATACAGGATGTGTGAATTAACTTCTGAGAGTCTTGATATGAGAGTTTTCATTCGCTGGACAATAGTCGATGCAGGCACTCCACTTGCAATGTCGTTTGTTCCTATGTGGAGAATCACTATTGTGTAGTCGTGCAGTTTCTCAAATTGTTTCATATGTTGTTGAACGGATCTCACAAGAGTTGTGTCTGGATGAACCCAGCATTGTGCGTTAGGAAAGTAGTGGTCAATATCCAAACAAATTGAATCTGTGAGGAAGCAGACCTGTAGACCTGGAAGCGAGCGAGAGAAAAAAAGTCTTGTTTTTAGTGTGTTCAGAATAAATGATGCCTATATTGTATGTTTATTGATATTAGATGTATTAGTTGTTTACCTTTTGGTATGATGAATGTTCTTTTGTTGATTGTAGTTCTTACTGAGCTTTTATCTGAAGAGACATGAAGAAGACATGTTAATAAGTTTACCATGTTAAACTATTTCTTATGCTCTGGCTATTATTAGGGGCCAAGCACAGAAGGTGCGAAGGCACCTATTGTATCCGTTGGCGTTCTTATTATTAGGGGCCAAGCACCGAAGGTGCGATGGCACCTATTGTATCCGTTAGAATTCTTATTAGGGGCCAAGCACCGAAGGTGCGATGGCACCTATTGTATCTGTTGCCGTTCTTATTATTCTGCTTCTTCTTCTTCTTCTTCTTCCGTTTCTTCCGCCGCAAGTCTATGGCAGCCCATAGAACCGCTTGCGGGAAAGTTGTATAATTTTGCACACTGATAGAGGACTGTCTCAACATTAACCATAGCAAGTTTGGAGTCTCTAACTCAAACTCTCTAGAGCCACCACTTGTCCAAACTTTCAAAAGATTTATGCTAATAACATTTGAACCGTAAGCCACACAACAAAAATTCTTTTTTCCTCTGATTCCTTGGCTTATGCCGAGTTGAATGGATACCAAAATTCAAAAATCGTAAGGTTTAGTTTTTTCGCTATTCTCAATTGTTCGTAAAACCTACTTTTTCAAACTCGTCCTAGGCCGTTGCACCGATTGTCACAAAAATTGATCCAGATCATCTTCAGACCATGCTGGCAAAAAGTTATGGAATTCAAGTCGATTCGTCCAGCCGTTCCCGAATAACACGCGAAAGAATTCTACGAAAAGCTAGCAAAAATCAATGTGAGGCTATATCTCCGTAACAGTTTGGCATATTGACACCAAACTTGGTGTGTGTTATAACAAGCATGACCTGAGCCTACCTGCAGTGTTTCGGTGCAGTGCCCCCTAGTGGTCAGGAGATACGAAAAATAGCTATTTTTCTTTATAACGTCTGAATGATTTGTCCAAAAATCACAAAACTGGTCTCTTTAGATTCGGTGTGTCATACCGAGTTGAACCATATCCAATTTTCCCATGCCAGCCATTTTGGGTGTCGGCCATTTTGAATTTAGCTTTAAAATGCTGTATCTTGAGAACGGATTAGCGTATCGTTTCGACATTAATTACAAAAATGTTTGGCACCATGCCCTGAATGTACATAAAAATTTTGGGGCCAGCGCCACCTTGTGGTCAAAAGCTATAACTAAATTTAAAAAAATGCTAATAACTTTTGCGTACATTAGCCTATTGAAATGTAACTGATTTTGATAGATTCCTTCGGTCATGCTGAGAACACCGATACCAATTTTGCCAATTTTGGCTGAACTTCCTGTCCGCCATTTTGATTCATGTGGAAAACCTACTTTTTCGAACTCCTCCTAGACCGTTAGTCCAATTTTCACTAAATTTGACTCAGATCATCTTCAGACCATGCTGACAAAAAGTTATGGATTTTGTGTCGATACACAAAACCGTTTTCGTTTAGCGCATCAACGAATTTACTGGAAAGATGCCAAATTGCATCCGAGTCTGTATCTCTGCAAAGCTTTGACATATTGACACCAAATTTTATATGTGTTATTGTCACCACACTCTGACCAAGCCACATCAATTTGGTAACAGTGCCACCTATGGGTCAGAAGTAATACGCCATTCACTAAACATTAATAATGAAATTTACAAAAATGCTAATACCTTCTGCTTACATTAGCCTATTGTAATGAAACTGATGTCAATAGATTCTTTGGGTCAAGCCGAGAACATTGATATCCATTATGCCGAAATTGGCCAAACTTCCTGTCCTCCATTTTGATTAATGTACAACACCTACTTTTTCGATCTCCTCCTAGACCGTTAGTCCAATCTTCACCAAATTTGACTCAGATCATCTTCAGACCATGCTGGCAAAAAGTTATGAATTTCGTGTCGATACACGAAACCGTTTTCGTTTAGAGCATCAACGAATTTGCTGGAAAGATGCCAAACTACATCTGAGGCTGTATCTCTGCAAAGCTTTAACATAATGATGGCAAACTTTGTGTGTGTCATTGTCATTTCACACAGAACACGTCACATCAATTTGAAAACAGCACCACCTGTTGGTCAAAAGTGATAAGCCATTAAATTTTATTACGATTGGTTGTATGTATGATTTTTCAGCCATTTCAATTGATCTTATCCTAAAATTATCTTAATTACTCATTTTTGTAGTCGGTCTGCTGCTCCTTGCCATGCTTAGCTCCTCATTCTGCCTCTTTTGTGCTTGGCCCCGTAATTGCTGCTTGCAGCTATATTTAGGGGCCAAGCACCGAAGGTGCGATGGCACCTATTGTATCTGTTGCCGTTCTTATTATTCTGCTTCTTCTTCTTCTTCCGTTTCTTCCGCCGCAAGTCTATGGCAGCCCATAGAACCGCTTGCGGGAAAGTTGTATAATTTTGCACACTGATAGAGGACAGTCTCAACATTAACCATAGCAAGTTTGGAGTCTCTAACTCAAACTCTCTAGCGCCACCACTTGTCCAAACTTTCAAAAGATTTATGCTAATAACGTTTGAACCGTAAGCCCCACAACAAAAATTCTTTTTTCCTCTGATTCCTTGGCTTATGCCGAGTCGAATGGACACCAAAATTCAAAAATCGTAAGGTTTAGTTTTTTCGCTATTCTTAATTGTTCGTAAAACCTACTTTTTCGAACTCGTCCTAGGCCGTTGCACCGATTGTCACAAAAATTGATCCAGATCATCTTCAGACCATGCTGGCAAAAAGTTATGGAATTCAAGTCGATTCGTCCAGCCGTTCACGAATAACACGCGAAAGAATTCTACGAAAAGCTATCAAAAATCAATGTGAGGCTATATCTCCGTAATAGTTTGTCATATTGACACCAAACTTGGTGTGTGTTATAACAAGCATGACCTGAGGCTACCTGCAGTGTTTCAGTGCAGTGCCCCCTAGTGGTCAGGAGATACGAAAAATGGCTATTTTTCTTTATAACGTCTGAATGATTTGTCCAAAAATCACAAAACTGGTCTCTTTAGATTCGGTGTGTCATACCGAGTCGAACCATATCCAATTTTCCCATGTCAGCCATTTTGGGTGTCAGCCATTTTGAATTTAGCTTTAAAATGCTGTATCTTGAGAACAGATTAGCGTATCGTTTCGACATTAATTACAAAAATGTTCGGCACCATGCCCTGAATGTACATAAAAAATTTTTGGGCCAGCGCCACCTTGTGGTCAAAAGTTATAACGAAATTTCAAAAAATGCTAATAACTTTTGCGTACATTAGCCTATTGAAATGAAACTGATTTTGATAGATTCCTTCGGTCATGCTGAGAACACCGATACCAATTTTGGCCGAACTTCCTGTCCGCCATTTTGATTCATGTTGAAAACCTACTTTTTCGAACTCCTCCTAGACCGTTAGTCCAATTTTCACTAAATTTGACTCAGATCATCTTCAGACCATGCTGACAAAAAGTTATGGATTTTGTGTCGATATACGAAACCGTTTTCGTTTAGCGCATCAACGAATTTACTGGAAAGATGCCAAATTGCATCCAAGTCTGTATCTCTGCAAAGCTTTGACATACTGACACCAAATTTTATATGTGCTATTGTCACCACACTCTGACCAAGCCACATCAATTTGGTAACAGTGCCACCTATGGGTCAGAAGTAATAAGCCATTCACTAAACATTAATAATGAAATTTACAAAAATGCTAATAACTTCTGTTTACATTAGCCTATTGGAATGAAACTGATGCCAATAGATTCCTTGGGTCAAGTCGAGAACATTGATACCCATTATGCCGAAATTGGCCAAACTTCCTGTCCGCCATTTTGATTAATGTACAAAACCTACTTTTTCGAACTCCTCCCAGACTGTTAGTCCGATCTTCACCAAATTTGACTCGGATCATCTTCAGACTATGCTGGCAAAAAGTTATGAATTTCGTGTCGATATACGAAACCGTTTTCGTTTAGCGCATCAACAAATTTGCTGGAAAGATGCCAAACTACATCTGAGGCTGTATCTCTGCAAAGCTTTGACATAATGACGGCAAACTTTGTGTGTGTCATTGTCATTTCACACAGAACACGTCACATCAATTTGAAAACAGCACCACCTGTTGGTCAAAAGTGATAAGCCATTAAATTTTATTACGATTGGTTGTATTTATGATTTTCAGCCATTTCAACTGATATTATCCTAAAATGGCTTAAGTTACTCACTGTTGTAGTCGGTCTGCTGCTCCTTGCCGTGCTTAACTCCTCATTCTGCCTCTTTTGTGCTTGGCCCCGCAATTGCTGCTTGCAGCTATATTTATTATTATTCTTCCGTTTCTTCCGCTCTTGAGTCTATGGCAGCCCATAGAACCGCTTGCGGGAAAGTTGTGAAATTTGGCACACTGATAGAGGACCGTCCCATCATTGACCATTGCAAATTTGGAGTCTCTAACTCAAACTCTCTAGCGCCACCACCTGTCCAAAATTTCAATAATTTTATGCTAATAACTTTTGAACCGTAAGCCACAGAATCAAAATTCTTTTTTTCTCTTAATCCTTGGCTCATGCCGAGTCGAATGAAGTCCAAAATTCAAAAATCGTAAGGTTTAGTTTTTTTTCTAGAAATTTTTGTTCGTAAAACATACTTTTTCGAACTCGTCCTAGACGGTTTGTCTGATTTTCACCAAAATTGGCTCAGATCATCTTCAGACCATGCTGGCAAAAAGTTATGGAATTTAAGTTGATTGGTCAAACCGTTTTCGAATGACGTGCGAACGATTTCTACGAAAAGCACGCAAAAATGGTTGTGAGGCTATATCTCCGCAACGGTTTGGCATATTGACACCAAACTTGGTGTGTGTTATAACAAGCATGACCTGAGACTAAGTGCAGTGTTTCAGCACAGTGCCACCTAGTGGTCAGGAGATATGAAAAATGGGTATTTTTGCTTATAACTTCTGAATAGTTTGGCCAAAAATCACAAAACTGGTCTCTTTAAATTCGGTGCATCATGCCGAGTTGAACCATATCCAATTTTCCCATGTCAGCCAATTTAGGTGTCGGCCATATTGAATTTTGTCCAAAAATGCTATATTTTACAAACGCATTGACGTATCATTACAAAACTCGGTATGTGTCTTCAGCACCATGCCCTGACAGTACTCAAAAAGTTTGGGGGCAGCGCCACCTTGTGGTCAAAAGTTATAAAGAAATTTACAAAAATGCTAATAACTTCTGCTTACATTAGCCTATTGTAATGAAACTGATGTCAATAGATTCCTTGGGTCAAGCCGAAAACATTGATATCCATTATGCCGAAATTGGCCAAACTTCCTGTCCGCCTTTTTGATTAATGTAGAAAACCTACTTTTTCGAACTCCTCCTAGACCATTAGTCCGATTTTCACCAAATTTGACTCAGATCATCTTCAGACCATGCTGGCAAAAAGTTATGAATTTCGTGTCAATACACGAAACCGTTTTCGTTTAGCGCATCAACGAATATGCTGGAAAGATGCCAAACTACATCTGAGGCTTTATCTCTGCAAAGCCTTGACATATTGACACCAAATTTTATATGTGCTATTGTCACCACACCCTGACCACGCCACATCAATTCGGTAACAGCGCCACCTGCTGGTCAGAAGTAATACACCATTCATTAAACATTAATAATGAAATTTTCAAAAATGCTAATAACTTGTGATTGCATTAGCCTAATGTAATAAAACTGGTCTCAAAATATTCCTTGGGACATGCCGACAACATACATACCAATTATACCATACTTGGCCGAACTTCCTTTCCGCCATTTTGATTAATGTACAAAACCTACTTCTTCGTACTCCTCCTAGACCGTTGATCAGATTTTCACCAAAATTGAGTCAGATCATCTTTGGACTGTCCTGACTCAAAGTTATGAATTTCGTGTCGATAGAGTAAACCATTTTCGTACAGCGCCACTACAGATTTTAGGCTTGATGCCAAAATGATTCTGAGGCTGTATATCTGTAAAGCTTTGGCATAATGACTCCAAAATTTGTGTGTATTATTGTCACCTCACACAGAACACATCACATCAATTTGAAAACAGCACCACTTATTGGTCAAAAGTGATAAGCCATTAAATTATATTATTGGTTGTATTTATGATTTTTCAGCTGATATCATCCTAAAATGACTTTAGTTACTCATTGTTACAGTCGGTCTGTTGCTCCTTGCCATGCTTTGCTCCTCATTCTGCCTCTGTTGTGCTTGGCCCCGCAATTGCTGCTTGCAGCTATATTTCTGCTTCTTCTTCTTCTTCTTCTTCCGTTTCTTCCGCCGCAAGTCTATGGCAGCCCATAGAACCGCTTGCGGGAAAGTTGTATAATTTTGCACACTGATAGAGGACAGTCTCAACATTAACCATAGCAAGTTTGGAGTCTCTAACTCAAACTCTCTAGCGCCACCACTTGTCCAAACTTTCAAAATATTTATGCTAATAACATTTGAACCGTAAGCCACACAACAAAAATTCTTTTTTCCTCTGATTCCTTGGCTTATGCCGAGTCGAATGGACACCAAAATTCAAAAATCGTAAGGTTTAGTTTTTTCGCTATTCTCAATTGTTCATAAAACCTACTTTTTCGAACTCGTCCTAGGCCGTTGCACCGATTGTCACAAAAATTGATCCAGATCATCTTCAGACCATGCTGGCAAAAAGTTACGGAATTCAAGTCGATTCGTCCAGCCGTTCACGAATAACACGCGAAAGAATTCTACGAAAAGCTAGCAAAAATCAATTTGAGGCTATATCTCCGTAACAGTTTGGCATATTGACACCAAACTTGGTGTGTGTTATAACAAGCATGACCTGAGTCTACCTGCAGTGTTTCGGTGCAGTGCCCCCTAGTGGTCAGGAGATACGAAAAATGGCTATTTTTCTTTATAACGTCTGAATGATTTGTCCAAAAATCACAAAACTGGTCTCTTTAGATTCGGTGTGTCATACCGAGTCGAACCATATCCAATTTTCCCATGTCAGCCATTTTGGGTGTCGGCCATTTTGAATTTAGCTTTACAATGCTGTATCTTGAGAACGGATTAGCGTATCGTTTCGACATTAATTACAAAAATGTTCGGCACCATGCCCTGAATGTACATAAACATTTTGGGGCCAGCGCCACCTTGTGGTCAAAAGCTATAACTAAATTTAAAAAAATGCTAATAACTTTTGCGTACATTAGCCTATTGAAATGTAACTGATTTTGATAGATTCCTTCGGTCATGCTGAGAACACCGATACCAATTTTGCCAATTTTGGCTGAACTTCCTGTCCGCCATTTTGATTCATGTGGAAAACCTACTTTTTCGAACTCCTCCTAGACCGTTAGTCCAATTTTCACTAAATTTGACTCAGATCATCTTCAGACCATGCTGACAAAAAGTTATGGATTTTGTGTCGATACACGAAACCGTTTTCGTTTAGCGCATCAACGAATTTACTGGAAAGATGCCAAATTGCATCCGAGTCTGTATCTCTGCAAAGCTTTGACATATTGACACCAAATTTTATATGTGCTATTGTCACCACACTCTGACCAAGCCACATCAATTTGGTAACAGTGCCACCTATGGGTCAGAAGTAATACGCCATTCATTACACATTAATAATGAAATTTCCAAAAATGCTAATAACTTGTGATTGCTTTAGCCTACTGTAATAAAACTGGTCTCAAAATATTCCTTGGGTGATGCCGACAACATACATACCAATTATACCATACTTGGCCGAACTTCCTTTCCGCCATTTTGATTAATGTTCGAAACCTACTTGTTCGTACTCCTCCTAGACCGTTGATCCAATTTTCACCAAAATTGAGTCAGATCATCTTCGGACTGTCCTGACTCAAAGTTATGGATTTCGTGTAGATAGAATAAACCGTTTTCGTACAGCGACACTACATATTTTAGGCTTGATGCCAAAATGATTCTTAGGCTGTATCTCTGTAAAGCTTTGGCATAATGACACCAAAATTTGTGTGTGTCATTGTCACCTCATACAGAACACACCACATCAATTTGAAAACAGCACCACCTATTGGTCAGAAGTGATAAGCCATTAAATTATATTATTGGTTGTATTTATGATTTTTCAGCCATTTCAACTGATATCATCCTAAAATGACTTTAGTTACTCATTGTTACAGTCGGTCTGTTGCTCCTTGCCATGCTTAGCTCCTCATTCTGCCTCTGTTGTGCTTGGCCCCGCAATTGCTGCTTGCAGCTATATTTATTATTCTGCTTCTTCTTCTTCCGCTCTGGAAGTCTATGGCAGCCCATAGAACCGATTGCGGGAAAGTTGTAAAATTTGGCACACAGATAGAGGACAGTCCCATCATTGACCATAGCAAATTTGGAGTCTCTAACTCAAGCTCTCTAGCGCCACCACCTGTCCAAAATTTCAATAATTTTATGCGAATAACTTTTGAACCGTAAGGCACAGAATCAAAATTCTTTTTTCCTCTGAATCCTTGGCTCATGCCGAGTCGAATGAAGTCCAAAATGTAAAAATTGTAAGGTTTAGTTTTTTTTCTATAAATTTTTGTTCGTAAAACATACTTTTTCGAACTCGTCCCAGACGGTTTGTCTGATTTTCACCAAAATTGGCTCAGATCATCTTCAGACCATCCTGGCAAAAAGTTATGGAATTCAAGTTGATTAGTCAAACCGTTTTCAAATAACGCGCAAATGATTTCTACGAAAAGCACGCAAAAATGGTTGTAAGGCTATATCTCCGCAACGATTTGGCATATTGTGGCCAAACTTGGTGTGTGTCATAACAAGCATGACCTGAGACTATGTGCTGTGTTTCGGCACAGTGCCACCTAGTGGTCAGGAGATATGAAAAAAATCGCTATTTTTGCTTATAACTTCTAAATAGTTAGGCCAAAAATCATGAAACCAGTCTCTTTAAATTCGGTGCATCATGCCGAGTCGAGCCATATCCAATTTTCCCATGTCAGCCAATTTGGGTGTCGGCCATATTGAATTTTGTCCAAAAATGCTATATTTTACAAACACATTGACGTATCGTTACAAAACTCGGTATGTATCTTCAGCACCATGCCCTGACAGTACTCAAAAAGTTTGGGGGCAGCGCCACCTTGTGGTCAAAAGTTATAAAGAAATTTACAAAAATGCTAATAACTTCTGCTTATTTTAGCCTGTTGTAATGAAACTGATGTCAATAGATTCCTTGGGTCAAGCTGAGAACATTGATATCCATTATGCCGATATTGGCCAAACTTCCTGTCCGCCATTTTGATTAATGTACAAAACCTACTTTTTCGAACTCCTTCTAGACCCTTAGTCCGATCTTCACCAAATTTGACTCAGATCATCTTCAGACCATGCTGGCAAAAAGTTATGAATTTCGTGTCGATACACAAAACCGTTTTCGTTTAGCGCATCAACGAATTTGCTGGAAAGATGCCAAACTACATCTGAGGCTGTATCTCTGCAAAGCATTGACATATTGACACCAAATTTTATATGTGCTATTGTCACCACACCCTGACCACGCCACATCAATTTGGTAACAGCGCCACCTGCTGGTCAGAAGTAATACACCATTCATTAAACATTAATAATGAAATTTTCGAAAATGCTAATAACTTGTGATTGCATTAGCCTAATGTAATAAAACTGGTCTCAAAATATTCCTTGGGTCATGCCGACAACATACATACCAATTATACCATACTTGGCTGAACCTCCTTTCCGCCATTTTGATTAATTCCTCCTAGACCGTTGATCGGATTTTCACCAAAATTGAGTCAGATCATCTTCGGACTGTCCTGACTCAAAGTTATGGATTTCGTGTCGATAGAGTAAACCGTTTTCGTACAGCACCACTACAGATTTTAGGCTTGATGCCAAAATGATTCTGAGGCTGTATCTCTGTGAAGCTTTGGCATAATGACACCAAAATTTGTGTGTGTCATTGTCACCTCACACAGAACGCATCACATCAATTTGAAAACAGCACCACCTATTGGTCAAAAGTGATAAGCCATTAAATTATATTATTGGTTGTAATTATGGTTTTTCAGCCATTTCAACTGATATCATCCTAAAATGACTTTGGTTACTCATTGTTACAGTCGGTCTGTTGCTCCTTGCCATGCTTAGCTCCTCATTCTACCTCTGTTGTGCTTGGCCCCGCAATTGCTGCTTGCAGCTATATTTCTTCTTCCATTTCTTCTGCTCGAGTCTATGGCAGCCCAAAGTTGTGAAATTTGGCACACAGATAGAGGACAGTCCCAACATTAACCACAACAAGTTTGGAGTCTCTAACTCAAACTCTCTAGCGCCTCCACTTGTCCAAATTTTCAATCATTTTATGCTAATAACTTTTGAACCATAAGGCACAGAAGGAACATTTTTTTCCTTTGAATTCTTGGCTTATGCCGAGTCATATTCAGTCCAAAGGTTTAGTTTTTTTCTATAAATTTTTGATCGCAAAACCTACTTTTTCAAACTTGTGCTAGACGGTTTGTCTGATTTTCACCAAAATTGGCTCAGATCATCTTCAGACCATGCTGGCAAAAAGTTATGGAATTCAAGTTGATTAGTCAAACCGTTCTCAAAAAACGGACAAACAAATTTTATGAAAAATGTGCAAAAATGGATGTGAGGCTATATCTCCGCAATGGTTTGGCATATTGAGACCAAACTTGGTGTGTGTTATAACAACCATGACCTGAGGCAGCCTGCAGTGTTTCGGCGCAGTGCCACCTAGTGGTCAGGAGATATGAAAAATGGCTCTTTTTGCTTATAACTTTTGAATGGTTTGGTCAAAAATCACTCTGAAGTCTCTTTAGATTTGGTGCATCATGCCGAGTCAAACCATACCAAATTTTCCCATGTCAGCCATTTTGGGTGTCAGCCATATTGAATTTTGTCAAAAAATGCTATATTTTAAGAACGCACTGACGTCTCGTTACAAAACTTGGTACATGTCTTCAGCACCATGCCCTGACAGTACTCAAAAAGTCATAAAGAAATTTACAAAAATGCTAATAACTTACATTAACCTATTGCAATGAAAGTGATCTCAATAGATTCATTGGGTTAGGCTGAGAACATTAATACCCATTATGCCAAAATTGGCCAAACATCTTGTCTGCCATTTTGATTAATTTAGAAAACTTATGTTTTCGAACTCCTCCTAGATTGTTAGTCCGATTTTCACCAAATTTGACTCAGACCATCTTCAGACCTTGCTGACATAAAGTTATGGATTTTGTGTTGATAGATGAAACTGCTTTCGTACAGTGCCACTACGAATTTGAGGCATGATGCCAAAATGACTCTGAGGCTGTATCCCTGGAAAGTTTTGACACCAAACTTTGTAGGTGCCATTGTCACCTCACACTGAATACACCGAATCGATTTGATAACAGCACCACTCGTTGGTCAAAAGTTATTAGCCAGTAAATTATATTATTATTGGTTGTATTTATGATTTTTCAGCTATTAGCTCCTCATTCTGCCACTTTTGTGCTTGGCCCCGCAATTGCTGCTGCAGCTACATTTCAGTTTTGTTATTGTAGCTTCTATGTGCACTAACCATCTGTTTGTTCCTCAGTAGGTTCCTGTTTCACTCTGAATGCTTCTTCAATCTTAATGTCTTCACTCTCCTGTTTAATAAATGGCATCTTTATAACTTTTTGTTGTGTGGATCTCAGTTGCTTCTCCAGGAGTATGTCTGTGTGACTGGTCACTTTGTCCTGTTTAAGATGAAAACACTTAATAGAAAGGAAAATAATATAAAACTGGTGTACATATCTGCATATATAGTTTTAGATTTAATACGTTCCATAGATTACACTTTCTTTAAAACATTCAATACTGGATAAACAAAACTACAAACAAAGTACCTAAAATATCCAGTTACAGCTGTTGGAAACTCAGAAGCAAAGACCTGGAGACTCTTAACTGAGATGGTGCTCTTTAGTGCTGCAGTCATGAAGTGTGACTGAAGCAGTGAAACACTGCAGTTTTATACAAATTTCAGTGGGCCGTCCTTACAGGTGAAGACAAAGCGTGCAGACAGTTACATGAACTGTTCAGACTGTGTATTTTCAGCAGCTCTAAAACTATCAGCATAACTATAGCACACATTATCAGAGACATTAGAAAAAGTCCAGATGTATTCACACTCAACTCAGGTGTTAATTAGCAACAATTATCATCAATTAGAGTAACGAGGCAGAAGCATCAAGAGCCAATAAAGACAAAAGGTGACAGACTCACAAACTTTTTTGCATTCCCACACACTTAAAGCAAGATGTTGATTTTCAAATTTAAACAGCATTTATATTCTGTTGACTTCAAAAGCCTACAAACTAGCTTTTGCCAAAATAATTTACTTTTGCAGTAATTATGTTGAAAGAATATTTGAAAAAGTATTGACAAATATCTGCACTGCATGAACATAACCGCTTATAAATCTAACTAATGACATAAAAGGATGTGCAAAGTTTTCTGATGTTGTGAAAAAAGTTTCTCATGGGGCCAGTTAAATAAAAAGTTTCGATTAGTCTTGTAAATTCTAATCTATTTTATTCTCTTACCTTTAAGACTGGTCATAATTTTTAGTTGGTTACATAAAACATAACTACATAGTTGATTACTGTAATTATTTTTCTGCCTTTTTTATTAATTAAAGAACTGCAAATTGATAGCACGATACTGTAAACTGTACAATATCACTGAAAATGCGGCAAACAGCAAATAATTTATAGTATACAATTTCAAACAGTTTCAATAACTTCTTTTATAAATTTTATGTATAAAGAATTTTTCAAATTAATTTAGCGTTTACTGGAGGAGCTCTCAACTGTGGCCCTGGAGGTCAGCTCCAAGCCTAATCAAACACACCTGAACAAGCTAATGAAGGTCTTCAGGATTGTTAGAAAGTGACAGGCAGGTGAGTTTGATCAAGGTTAGAGCTAAACTCTGCAGAAAAGTGGATCTCGAGGGCCAGAGTTGAAAACTTCTGGTTTACTGTATAATTACTATTTGTATTCTCCAACATACTTCCAAATAATAGTTTATTTTCTAATTATGGCACAACAATCTAATTGCTAATTCAATCAAAAAGTTCAGTGTTAAATTTATTTACAATTAAACATGAAGGGATGATCTGTCCTTTCAACATAATTACTGCAAAAGAACATTACTTTGGTAAAAGTTAAATTGTAGCCTTATGAAGTCAACAGAATAATAAATGCTGTTTAAATTTTAAAAATAATTTCTTTTGCTTTAGGTGTGTGGAAATGCAAATGTAAAATCATGATTAGCGAGTCTTCATTTTGTCTTCATTGGCTTTTGATACTTCTGTCCCATTACTTTAGTTGGTGTCATTAACCATGCTAATCAACACCTGAGTTAAGTGTGAATGCATCTGAACTTTTCCTGATGTCTCTGATAATGTGTGCTGTAGTTATGCTAATTGTTTTGTGCTGCTGAAACTTTAGAGTCTGAACGGTTCCTAGAACTGTTTACATCCTTTGTTTGCTTTGTCTTAACCTGTAAGGACAGCCCATTTTCTTCTGAGTTTCTAACAGCTGTATCTGGATATTGTAAGTAGTTTGTCTTCAAAATGATTCTATACAGATAATTAAAAAAAAAAAAAACATCTGCAGTGTTGGGGGTAACACAAGTTATGTACTAATATTACTTTTTTTAAAGTAACTGCTAAAGTAACGCATTACTTTTGAGTTTCTAAGAAAATATCTGAGTTACTTTTTCAAGTAAGTAACAGCCGTTTATTTTTTTTACTTATTTATTGATTGACCAGTTGGTAAATTTGAGTAAACATGTTGTTACTGTATTCTAGACTAAATGTGAACATGCATTAATTCATCTCACTCACAAAAAACAGACTCAGTATTTCTCAAAATGATTAAAAACAGTGAAATGCAAACTTAAAATATGACGCAACCCTGCAATAATTAAGTATGTTAAATAAAACAAATATCCTTTATGTATTTAATCCCATTTTATTAACCAGTGTCTTTGCTGCTGACCTTCGATGATGCAGTTCAACCATACTAATAAGCAAAAATTACTTTAGAAAAACATTTGTGCTTAATTTTTTTTATAGCTGAAGAGTGATCTCCTGCATAAATGTACTTTTCTTTCATTTCACTTTTGGTGTAAAAGGGCTTTTATATTTAGAATTGTTTTATATTAAAAACAAAGAAGCAAGCCCTGCCCAGATTTAAAGTAATGCAAAAGTAACGTAACGCATTACTTTCCA
Source organism: Labeo catla (assembly GCA_012976165.1). Taxonomy (NCBI): domain Eukaryota; kingdom Metazoa; phylum Chordata; class Actinopteri; order Cypriniformes; family Cyprinidae; genus Labeo; species Labeo catla. The sequence goes on along the minus strand of VONZ01000554.1, from coordinate 139,100 downwards.
TAAAAAGTAACCAAGTAACATAATTAGTTACCTTTTCAGGGAGTAACACAAAATTGTAATGTATTACTTTTAAAAGTAACTTTCCCCAACACTGAATGTCTGTGATAGATATACTTCTAGAGTTGGTGTTTCTAATATACTGAATATTGCATATTTTGTGAAGAAACACCATTCACTCTTAAAAATGATAAAAGAGTAACAGTCATATTTATATTTTCTTTGTATTGGAACAAACTGAACAAGTACATCTTTAATCAGGGGAACATATTACTTTATGCTGCAAATAAATAAATAAATTCTATATGTAAAAGAACATGACCACAGAAATCAATAAGATCAAAGACAGACCTTTCCATGTAAGTATATATGAAGAGTTCAGATGCAAAACCAGCTAAAAGCCATTTCGGTCGAAAATGAGATATTGATACTGAGTGAATGCTCCTGACACATATTATACGTCCATCAAATACTTTTACTTAAAACTTGCTAAATTCCAGCCTCAGCCCAATCAGAAGTACCGGTACTTACATAGAAACCTATACAAAGAAACCAGAAATAAATGCTCATTTTAAAGAAAAACGTCAGATGGATTTAGAGGCTTTTGCATCTGAACTCTTCATATATACGTTATTTAAATAATTTAAAATGTTTATCAATACAATCAATACAACCCATTCAGACAATATTAGAGACTACTTTGAAATTATATACATTGTACATATTACAATGTATAATTTTATTAATTTGTTGTGTTCATTTTGAGTGTTTTGGCTAATTAGGCCATTTAAGGTCATTAATCACTCTGGCTGACTTTTTATTCTTCTACTCTTAAACAGAAAAAAAAAAAAAATAGAAATGCAGCTGGTGAAGCAACTGTGATCCATGTGAAACTGATTTAAAGATGGTGTTTATTAAAGAGGAGAGGGAAGACGTAAAGATTGAAGAAGTATTTAGAGTCAAACAAGAAGATACTGAAGAACAAATAGATGGTTAGTGCACATGGAAGCTACAATACAATATTGAATAAAATTCAGTGCATTAGAAACAGTTTACAAACAAAATATTAGCATATTAACATGTCTTCTCCATGTCTCTTTAGATAAAACCTCAATAAGAACTACAATCAGCAAAAGAACATTCATCATACCAAAAGGTAAGCAACTAATATGTGCATTATCAATAAACATACAATATAGTCATAATTTATTCTGAACACACTAGAAACAAGATTTTTCTCTCTCACTCTCTTCCAGGTCTACAGGTCTGCTTCCTTAGAGACTCAATTTGTTTGAATATTGAACACTACTTTCCTAACACACAACGCTGGGTTCATCCAGACCTGACTCCGATGAGATCCGTTCAACAACACATGGAGCACTTTGAGAATCTGCACAGCTACACAATAGTGATTCTCCACATAGGAGCAAACAACATCACAAATGGAGCGCCTGCATCAACTGTCGTCCAGCGAATGAAAACTCTCATATCAAAAATCTCACAAGTTAATTCACACATCCTGTATTTTGCAATCAGCTCTATTTTACCACAACTGAAGGATGACCCTGAAGTTAAAATCATAACCAAACTATGCAACAACATGATTAAACACTGGACTTCACAAACAAGAAACATTCTATTTCTAAACACTTCAAAACAATTTCTCAAATATAGAAAAATAGCCCAAACATGACGGATTTTACCTGAATCATGAAGGAAAACAAACTGTTTTCATATTTTCAGCGTTTCCTCTGGCATTTTTTTCAGTTTTCATCACCTGCAAGACGTACTTAAACATCTCACGTGAAAGTCTTTCAACGCGACCTTGACTTTGACACTTTTGTGAGTATGAATAAAGATATTGATATACGGATATGATAATGAACTTTGGCTTTTGGAATTATTCTAATCATTTGCTGAAGATTTTTTTAAACAAAGATGCAAACAGTATTTTTAAGACTTGTTTTCAGTATGTATCAGTTATTCCATATTGGGCTAATATTGTCATGAATCCTGTCCGGCCTGCCCACCACCAGAGATCGCCTGTGCATTCTACTAACATTTCACATTACACAGACTGTTGCACCACACCCTGGACTACGTTCCCCATCATTCATTGGGCTGATTACACGCACCCAATCAGGCACTCTATATAAGCTTCAGACTTCCTCTTGCATTTCGCAGAGTATTGTATTGTGTACGTTGCATTTAGCACTTTCCTAGTGTTAGCAATCTTTACAGAACCACTTCCTAGTTTCCTGTTTTTTGTCTGGTTTTCTGAGTTTTGTATTCTTGCCTACTTATCTCGTTTAGCCTGTTTTGCTGCCTGCCTCGGAACTCTAGCCTGTCTTATCGGATAACCCTTTTGCCTAGCCCCCTGGATTACGTTCGCCATTGATCGACCCTTGCCTGTGTCACGGATTACTCTTGTGTTTTGTCCCTATATACTTGTTTGCTGTTGTTCAACCGTCTGCTGTTTTTGACCCTGTCTCATCCTAATAAAAGCTTTGCATTTGGATCCGCCCGCTTCACGCGTCTTTCACTCCGTTACAAATATGTGGTGTAAAATAGTGTTTTTAAATAAGTTTACAATAAAGTACCTGTTTGTGAAAAATCCAGTATTACCTGAGTACATCAACTTCTTCAATCACACTTGTCACTGTTTTGTTGTTTTTTGATTCCTCTGTGTGAAGCACACAGATTGCCAGAGTTGTTTGTGTGGAATCGTGTGTGTGTGTGTGTGTGTGTGTGTGTGTGTGTGTGTAATGGTCAGAAGATCATCAGAAAAAATGAAAGAAAGAAAAAAACATCCTACATAGAATCACTGAGGGGAGAGTTGGGGGATTTTTTTCATGGGCAAGATTTAAAAGATGTGTAATTGTACAAATAAAACAGGTAACGGCTTACAAATTTAATTTTCCAAATGTCTAACTCAATTGTACAGTCAATTTATTGCACCAAAGTGGATTTCTGCCACAAAATTTTGCACAACTGTTTTGAACAAAAATGATCTATAAATTATCTAATATTGTGTGTTGTTTATAAAACTGCACTAAAAAATATATAGTCTTTTGGGGTAATTCTTTAAAGGGGTCATCAGATGCCCATTTTCCACAAGTTGATATGGTTTTTTAAGGTCTTAATGAAAAGTCTGTAACTTTGGTTGACATTTCTCAATGGTAGTGTAAAAAACACCCTTTTTACCTTGCCAAAATCAGCTCTGCAAAAATGTTGCTCTGCCCGACCCACCCCTCTCTTCTCTCTGTGGAGTGACAAGCCTGTTTACTTTAGCTGTGTTTATCTGCGTTCACTAAACTTGCTAAACGTGTCAATCAACTAAAAAAATGTCATTTCCATGGTTACAGGCTTCTTGAAATTGTCAATAGCATGCAAAAATAAAACATTAAATGCACAAAATTAAACCATTTACATGCATACAGGGCAACAGTATCTTCCAGATGTGGAAGCTCTGCCCACAGTCCCAGTGGCACCATTTCTCACAGTCTGTGCATTCAATCTAATGACGAAAGCACAAAAATAATTTCATTTACTTAATGGTATGATTAAGGTGAACAACTACTACAACTTTTCTCAGTCATTGGTCAAGTTTGCCTTCGCATCTATTCTTCTCTCCACAAGAACGGCAGAGGTCTGTCAGGTCATCTTTTGACAGTTTGGAAAGTTATGTGACAATTATGAATGTTTGAAAAGTGATCTACAAGGCAATGAAACTATATGAAAGGCTGTTATGCTTACCAGCTTCTCTTTAAAGGATTATGGCAATCTTTTTCCACATCTCCACAACCCCTCCTTCATCAACTGAAAATTCCATTCTTTCCTTCATGAGAAGGGCCTGTGTTAACTGACATGAAAATTACGGAATTCATAAGTCAGCCTCTCAATTAACAACTTTAAAGAGCACCTATTATTCCCCTTTTTACAAGATGTAATATTAGTCTTGGATGTCCCCAGAATGTGTGTATGTGAAGTTTCAGCTCAAAATACCACTTGTAATCCACTGCGTCCTCAGCGGTTCAGATGTAATGTCACATTGCTTAGAACAGGGGTGCTCAACCCTGGTCCTGGAGATCGACTTTCCTGCAGAGTTCAGCTCCAACCCTGACCAAACACACCTGAACCAGCTAATTAGGATCTGAAGCAGCACTTGATAATTACAGACAGGTGTGTTTGATTAGGGTTGGAACTAAACTCTGCAGGAAGGTCAATCTCCAGGAACAGGGTTGGGCACTCCTGGCTTAGAGAATCAAAACGGCATGCCTAGTGAGACTGATTTGGTTAATGGGGATTAAAAAATAAGGAGTGGGTGGATTATTATCATTGTGGGGGGGTTGTGTTCACACTAGAGCTGTAATCGGGCCTTAAAAGTTAGGCCCGACAGTGCCCGAGCCCGACAGAATTCGGCCCGAGCCCGACAAGTATATTTTGATTGACAGCTTTTTAAAAGCCCGAACCCGTTTACAGCCCGATAGTATTCAAATGTGCGCAAGCACACAGCTCTTTTGCCTTTTGTCAAGAATGAGTAATTTATACATGTTTTAACATAATTTATTAATGACTAACGTAGGCTATAGGCCACTTGGAAGTTGGAACAAATAAATATAATAAGTCCTCTGTAACATCGTAACATCTCAGCACTCTAAATAGGCATACACTTAGCCTATAAATAGGCCAACGCGCCAATAAAAAAAGACTCTTTCTTAACAAATTAAACTAAGATAAGTTCTAAATTAAGATGGGTTTTTGGCAATAACGAAATTAAGATGCACGGTCCTGCGCTCACTGATGGTGCGTCCAGCAGCACTGAACACCTTTTCACTGCTGCTGCGACTGCCTCCGTTTCACCTCCTCAGCATCCATTTTCGCATCTTTCTTGTGCTAATCGAAACGCATCTCATGACCGCTAATTTACCGGGCAAGCCGGAGCGCAAGCCCGAGCCCGGCCCGAGCCCGTGTAAAATGATATGAATTAAGCCCAAGCCCGAGCCCGACCGAACCCGTCGGGTCCCGTCGGGTTTCATCGGGTTCGGGCAAAGATCTTCAGCTCTAGTTCACACACTGCCAACAGACATTTGTGCAACCACCATGTAAAAGTTTGCATAATAGGTGCCCTTTAAAACAATTGACTAATTACAGACTATACTTATTTTGCAAACAAATGCACCATAGGATGTGGAATCTTGCTGGGTGGGATAAACAATTGTATTGCATCCCCACTTTGAAATGTTAAGACTCAGCCTCATATGTTCAGCCTCATAAAAGATCTGTAAAACAGAGAGTACACAACTTCATAGCTTTCTATGGAATGGCAAATTTATCCCCATCAGATCTGAGTTTGCATATTAGCCTTGTCACATCTTTGCAGTGCCTGACTGTTGATTCTGTAGCACAGAAAGGGTCAATGTATATGAAGTGTTCCTCTTTTTGAGGAACCCTAAATTTTTTAAAGGGACAACATGTCTGTGTCCTTTTTTCCACCCTTTTGACACTCTTGTGTCTTGTTTTGCACTAAAACTTTGTCACCAGCCACAAAACTGCCATCATGCCCCCTTTCCATTTTTCTTTATCGTACCATCTCCTGACTTTTTTGAATGTTGGTTTGAACCGATTCAATGGACTTTTGGTACTGACTTAATCCATGAGAGAGCTGCTCCTTTTCCACCATGGCTTTCACTTTTTCATGAGTGACCTAAGCAGACATATCAATATGTATTTATGATGTAAAATAAATACTTGTGTAATCACCAGTCATTCAAAAACGTCTCAGTTACGTATGTAGCCCTCATTCCCTGAAGGAGGGAATGGAGACGTTACATTGACTAATGTTAAGGGGTTTCAATCACCTCTGAGCTGAGAACTGGCGAAGGGAATTAGCATGCCATGCCACTCCCTGTACATACGGGTATATAAGATGGCGGCATGTATCCACTCATTCAGGTTTGTGCTGAGAAGCCAAGACGCATTCCGGCATTCAGCACAGTTCAAGGTTGTGGCATTAGGGATGTAATGTCTCCATTCCCTCCTTCAAGCAACGAGGGTTACGTGCTCCCTTTCTGTCAGTCACACTGGACGTTATGTCAACTGACGTCAGGGGTCCCTATGGAAAATGCCACAACCCAAACTGTGTTATGTAAATTGAGGATGCAAATACTGACAGCAAGTGTGTCAGAACAAATGTATCTCAATACATAACCTTCTCAACCCCCTGTATGGCAGATAATGGGGCCCACCAAGGGTGTCAGAGTTTTCATACTAACTGTTGGGGGGAGATCTACATAAGAGGAAATTATTCTACTATTACCATCTGACTGTGTGTAGTAACTTTGTGCAGTAAGTTTAGATCAGAGGGAACTATTTAAAGCTTGAAATACACATAGACATGGAAAGAACCTGTTCAGGAGCTAGAAATACATGACAGCTATTGATCAACCTTCAGGAACTCATATATGGTAAAAAAAATACCTTGTCCAAAAATACAACGGTGCATATATGGAGTACTGCAAACAACTTCAGGATGTGTATATATATGTGTTTGAGACGAGACTCTGGAGTAGAGTTTGAAAATTACTCAGCCTTTTGTTAACTTGTTAATAAAGGTCTATCTGGCTTCGAAACCTCTTTAGAGCAATTTATTTTGAACAAGGAAAATTCTACAAGAACTCCAGAGGAGGAAATGGCGTGAGAGTTGGAACATGCGATGGGAGTGTACACCACCCTGGTGACTGATGTATGCTACCGTTGCTATGTTGTCCATGCAGACAAATACATGCTCGTCCTGCAGCAATGGTCAAAACCGGAGAAGAGCGAGCAGCACTGCTGGCAACTCGAGGCAATTGATGTGCCATTGCAGTCAAGGTCTCATCCAGGGCCCGAGCCTGCATGCCCGTTGCACACGGTGCCCCAGCCTGTCTTGGAGGCATCTGTGGTGACGACAACAACATGCCTCGACAATCCTGCATGTATAAATGCAGGGTCTGACCTAGGACTGAAGAGGTGGTGACTACCGGGGTAACGTTGACCCGGAGAGTGCCACGGCGCCATGCCCATCTTAGGATCCAACCGTGCAAACAGTGCTGAAGTGGTCTCATGTGTAACAGGCAGAGCGGTGTAACTGCGGCTTCCCACAGGAGACTCTGAAACCGTTTTAGAGGGACTGCTGTTTTGACTTTTTGACTGCACACGCTTGTTTGTGAGATGCAATGTAATGTTGATCAATCCAGCTCCATATCGAGAAAAAAGAGATGCTCTACACAGTTAACCTGAAGCCCCAGACGGCTGAGGTGCCAGATCCCTTGTGCTTGCACAACAGATTTTGTGAGTGAGCTAATATAAGCCAGTCGCCGAGATAGTTGAGAATCCGGATGCCTTTCTCCTGAAGGACAGGGCACACCCCACCAGTTTCGTAAAAACGTGGGAAGACAGGGACAGCCCGAAGGGGAGAACTTTGTATTGATACCCTTGACCCTCGAAGACAAACTGTGTCAAGCCAAAATTGAGACATGAGAGTATGCGTCCTACAGGGTGATATCTGCAAACCAATCCTGTTGACAAACGCAAGAAAGAATGCGCTTCTGCATCAGCATCTTGAACGGAAGCCTGTGCAGGGACTGATTCAAGGCTTACAGATCCAGAATTGGCCGTAACCCACCGCTCTTCATGGCTACTATTAGACAAGAACTGCAAAATCCCAAAATTATCTCGGCTGGAGGGACAGGCTTCATGCGCCTGGCGAACTAAATCACAAAGCTGAGTCGAACCTTTCAGACTAGCCAGCAAGATGGGCTGGATAGTGTTAACCACGGCCACAACCTCTGTACAAGCGAAATCAATGGAGCGGTTATTGGCGCACCCACGGGGGGCAGCTGTGGAAAGAAGGTTGGCTCAACCCAGGAAACGTAGCTTTCCGAAATATAGACGAGCTGCTGGAAGCAGCACTTACCTAATCCTCAAGATCCCGCAGGGAAGTTACTGGAATCTGAGGAAGCAGCGCATCGTTCACACTCAGAACCCGGCGCAATAGATAAAGGAAATTGCTCTTTTATTGAAAAGGTGGGTAGTGGCAGTGGTGGAGAAGACCCCTGGCCCTCCCCCAGAGGTGGGGGAACAGATGTTGACATCCCCAGAAGTGGGTAAGCTTCAGGTCACTTGGTAAAGTAGTGCACCATTACGCAAATGTATTGATGGCCATTTTCTGTTGATGTGAGCTTCCCGATTAGGTCCATTCCTTTCTGTCCACCAAGAGTTTTTTAGTTCCCGGACCCATCTCTGGACATCTGCCTTGGCTCTGGAGTGAGCCAGCCTTTTGGCCTTGCAGGTTACATAATTATGCCAGACACAGAAGGCTTTCCTTTTCTTGGAGATGAGTTGTTCTATCTCTGTGTCATTCTCATCAAACCACTTCTGGACTTGTGCCCAGGAATCGTTTTGTGCCCTTCACTGTCATCAGGGTATTCTTGGGGAGGCTTTCCCAAGAGAAGCCTGAAGTTGCTGCTGGATGGCACTTTCATCAGGGCTGTCAAGGTTCAGTCTTGGTCATATCTGATTTTTTTGAATTCTCCTCTTCCTCTTGAGTTTGACTGACATTGTGGAGTGGATGAGGGTCTATCACTGGTTGCACTATCCATCAGTGTGCGCACATTCCAGGCTCCAAAGTTTATAGTTTTGTGTTTGACTGCAAATGGTGATCCCTCTGGACGCAGTAATCCAGTCAGGAGGTTTGAGGCAGGCTAGTTTTAGGGCACGTTTTCTTGCCTCTTCCTTACATGGGGTGAGCGGATCCTAAAGAGGGTTGCTCGCCTAATGTGCCAGTTTATGACTAGAGGCTTCCAGATCTCACAGTCCAGCCCCCGTCACCACTCTACGGTCGCCATAGGACTTTAACCAGAATGTTAAGGTGGTATCCCAAGGAAACGTGGGGAGATTGGTGCACAGACAGTCACCACATGGTCCTTGACAGAAAGGCGTCAGAATCCAGTGGCATAAAGTCCAAGACAACTAGGGGCCCTTTTCTGCTGCAGCCTTCATCCGCCTTCTGTCGTTGTGACGCTCCCGTAAGGCCAGTCATCATCCTCCGTCTGCACTGCCGCTGAGGTCTTGGTTGGACTGCTCTTTGTCAGGGAACCTCTCCTTGGATCTTTCCACAATGGGTGACCCTACCAGGAGCATAGCTCCAGATCACTTTTGGGATCACAGGACCACGCAAGCCTCTCCACCACAACAAGGTGGCAATTCCTGGAGAGAGGCACAATACACAAAAATCAGCAAGTAATAAAATATACAGAATGTGAATTCTGCAGATTTCATATTAAGTGACCATAGTAAATGATACCCACTACACAGGATTATACATGGAGTAGGTGGAAGCTGGTCTGGGCATATAACGTTTGGAACACAAGTGTCTCCTACCATTACAAGAAACTGGTCTTTGTCATTTTTGAAATGGACAAGCAGCGACATGACTGCCCCATCCAGCTCTAATTTTGGTGAGGATTCTCCCTGCTCTACTAGCTTTTTCTGTGCACTGAAAGCACTCTTGATATTCTTCTGAATTTGCTGGTAGTGGCTTCTTCAGAGCTGTTGTTCATGTCAATGCCAATGAGCTCTTTAAAGTGTGCTTTCATTCCTGGTCATGGAAAAGATATAGCCACTCATCAAGTAAATCTTTGGTTTCCTTTACAGATTGTTTTTTGGGGAGGTGTAGATAGTAGTCATCAAGTTGTAGATTTTCTTTTGTAAATTGCTTTTCTTATTATGAAACATTTCAAGCAATTTTGCTTTTTTTCCTGCTGCTGTTCTGACGTTCCTAATTTTTTAAATCATACACAAATTTTTGTTTCTTTGACACTTCTGGCATATCACAAATTGGTCTAGTTGTAACCTTTGCTCTTTTTAAACTGTCAATTCGACAGACCATTTGTTTAAGTGTATGTGTGTGGGCACAAATGAAACAATTTTGTAAATGCTCATTTCTGTTTCTGCTCTTCTTTTGGTTTGTGCTTTAATTATAAAAGTTTGTGTCCCCACAGATGCAGACTTTCAGAAAAGTGACATTTGTCTCAACAGAACAGCACAGTGTGTGATGTTATTGAGGTCTTGTTTGAAACATTGGAGGAGACAAATATGAGAACACCAGAGTCTTTAGTTTAGGGAGACCATTGTAAGATTTTGTCTCAGGAGACAAGTTTGAGAAGTAGGACACTCAAGCAAAAGTCTCCACTCGATCTTAAAGTCACCTCGTTTCTGTCTAGGAGAAATATTTGAGATGTTGAAGAGAAAACCTTTTTTTTTTCTCTGTGGTGGTTGCAGCACATAAAACAGTTATTAATGTATCTGGTGTCTCCCTGTATGCTGTTCCACCAAACTGGTTCTGAAGAAACTGGAATGTGGCTGTAATTCCTTGGTGACCAGAGCTGAGGGAAGAATGTAAAAACCTTAAAAATGTAAGTTTTTGCCATCAGACAATCTGAGGGGACTGGGTCTTGATTTTGGGCTTTAGTGATCTCTGCCATGAAGTCCCAGTGAACTGGGGCTAGGATCCAAGAAGGGGGGTTGATGGATTCTGGAATATGGTTTACTGGAATCATACTAGCTGATTTAACCTCTTGTTGAATGCAAGTATTTGAGGTTAGGATGATGTCAATGCAAGTAATAGTGTCTTGTCCCCTCTAGCTAATGCCGCTATTCTTAAAAAGCTCCCTTCATTGCCAACAGTTCTCAGTTCCCATATCATAATTTGGTTTGCCTGGAAAAAGTTTAATGGAGTAAAAAGCACAGGGATATACTTTGGGATATGTGCCATGGTGTTGGGAAAGCATGCTCCCGATTTCTGTGCTGGAGGCATCTACTTCAACAATGAACTGTTGACCAATCCAAATGACCTAACCTGGTACTCGTTGCAGGAGAGGAGTCCACCATTCTTCTTGACCACAAAGAACCACCCAGACACTGCTGGTGAAGGGGAAGGTCAGATGAAGCCCTTTGAATGCTCCTCCTCAATGTGTCAAGAGCGCAGTCACTGTGATGATGAGGGGAAGTTAAGAAGCCTTGGACTTACTGAAGGCTTTGACAAGGTCGGAGTATTCGGTTGGGAGGTTGGAAACAGAGGCTGGGTCGACAGTAACACCAGCAATGCAGAATTGGTGAAACTGGTTCAGTGCAACTGGAAAAGAATGTTGAGTCCCATTGTGAAATCTGTTTTTCTGTCTTTAAATGAATGCATCCAGTTGATTCTATTTAAGTGGGCTCCAAGAGTAAATGAGGTTGTCAGTATTGATGGCAAGGTTGATAAACTGGTCTAGAGTCGTCCCTTCATCGCAACAAGATTGTAGTTTTAGATTCAAGCTCTTGTGGAAAAGTTACTTCCAAGTTGTCATCTACTCACATGATCTGAGTGGCGAGATTTTGAAAGGTTCAGTGGTGCTCCTCCCCTGTTGTAGTGTAAGCAACTGACCTTCCCCATCTTTACCTCAAAAACTTGTTTAAAAACTTCCTTGAAGTGTTGAAAAAGTTATCAAAAGACGGGATCACCATACGTTGTCCAGACTGTGGTCGCCCGGTTCAGTGCCTTCATGGCAAGTAATGAGACAAAAGTCTCCAACAAAAGTTCTGTGTCTTTACTGTGAGACAAAAGATACTCAACTCTCATCTGTGGGGTAGAGTGTAGATGGGGTGCTGACCTACAAACATTGAGCACTGCATCAGAAACCCCTTTGACCTTGATGAGGTTTTGTCATATTTCTTTCATGTAATTTTACTACAGTTGTCTAATTTTTTGACAGATTTTTATTTACTAAAGTATATGCTTTTTTAAACTTGCAGTAATCAAATCAGAACACATGGTTTTAACTGCAATTGTCTTGAATTAAGACGTGCAATATATTTTTCACAATGGTTCATAGCCATTAACTTCTTGCTCATATTTTCTGGTATGTGCCTTGCAATTGTCAGCTAAGATGTGGCTTTTCTCAATCCAGGTATCGTGGAGAAACATCTTTAGTCTAGACTTTGAAGCTTTAGACTTGACCTTGCTGTGTTTGTTATTTACTTTTTATCAAGTTCTTTTTAACATTTTCTTAATGCTTTCTAGCTGGTTTCTTCACAAACAACAAATTATTTACACAGTTTATTCTTACTAACAGTTATCATCTTCATTCTGAAGTATTTTGATAACATTACTGTGAAAATAAACATTTCAGACAAAATGAGTGCTTTGTCTTCATAGAAACTCATTTGACCTCCTACAGGGAGAAAAATATTGCAGAAAGACAAAAATATGACAGCTAGCATCTTTTTCACACTTTGCTATGGCGTGGAGAAAGGAGACATGGAGATAACGCAAAACGAGAGTCTTTAACAATCCAAACAGGGAAACACAGAGTAGGCAGCACTCGGGAACGGGAGCCCTCTCTGGGCCAAACTCAGAAACAGGAGCCCTCTCTGGGCTGTACCTGGGTACGGTGGGCTGGGCACTTGGTCTGGCTGTGTTCTGGATCAGAGATAGATGCTCTCCAGACACCGGATGATCGCTTCCATCCAGCTCAGTCCGGTGGTGTCTGAGAGGTTGACGGAGCGTTAGTAATTCACTCTGATCCAGAACAGCGAGTTCAGCGCAGCCTCACCGAATGCCATTAAAACGGCAAGCTGGCTGAACTCAGTGGCATACTCTAATAGGGAAAGGTCTTTGTGGGTGAGGGAGGTGAACTTAGCAGTGAGGGAATCCATAGAGAGCTATCAGCAGCTTTGTGAATAGCTTTTTTACGAGGAAACTCTTCCTACCAAGATTTCTTTTTTAAAAATCGAAGAACTGCAATGCAATCTTGTAAACTTGTAACTTGTAAACAATATGTAAACTTAGCTTGCACAACAATTGGTGGGAGCAAACATACCTCTTAATTATCTTTACGCTGAAGTCAGAACTAGTCTGTATGGCAGGAAATAAAGCAAACCAGTATCTTACATGATTACAGTGGCATACAAGAATCGTACATTATTAGACATGTGAGTCAGTTATTGTTGTGTGCAAATAAACTGTGTATGTGCGCCCTCTGATAGATCTTTGCACAAACGTTTCATTATGGTCGCGTGTCTGGCAAGTGATTTATAATGGGCACTCGTTGAAGTAGCATGTTTTTATAGGAGTTTGCAATGGTCAGTAGTGTTTATATACATATAACTATCAACACTCACTCTGACAGAAGAACTGTTTACTGGTCATTTTTAGCTGCCTTTATATCACCACATTTGACTATTTCAGAATGTTTTATTTGCTTTTTTTGTGTTTTGCTCTGTTTAATAATTCTGAAAGGATCTGTATATCTATATACAGTCAGGTTAGGAGACTGGTATAGTGGTGTTTTGGGATCTTTGCGTGGTACTGTTTGGTATTGCAGCTGACGTGTAGCTATTTATATATGTATAGAAAATGCTCTAAACAAAAGTGATATTCATTTATTTATAATAATTATTATTTAATTATTATTTAAATTGTGAATCATGTAAAACATGTTTTAATTTAACTTGAAAAATTCTGAGAATAATTTTCAAAATTAATATTGAACTTGGTAAAACAATTATTTAAAACATTCAAAATGTTTCAAGTCTTAATATTTTTCCTTTTGTCATACTGGGAAAAATCATACTGGGATGTATGCTAAAATTATTGGATTAGGTGGCCTACCTAGAAAATTTTCCACCAGCCACCACTGCTAAGAACTTTAACTGCTGTTTAGGATAACTCTTAGTGCTAAGATAAAATGTTTCGTAAATACGGCATACCTGTCAACATTTGGGTTCCAAAATATGGGAAATATCAATTTACATGTATCTTTTGTTTTTTTTTTTCCACCGGAGCTCCACCTGAGTTTTCTCCTCCCATTTCTACATTGTTTCCTTTCCGTGGTACTACCTGCACAGATATCAATAGCGTCACTGGGATGTAGGTTGCCAAGTTGGGAAGACAAATGGGTTGAAATTTGTATGATGTGTCAATTGTGTTAAAATGATGCGTTTCTTACAAGATCTGGCAGCTGGACAACCTTGGAATATGTTGACGTGATTATTCATATATGGAGGTTTGGGCCATACAAATTACAGGAGTTTTACTGGAGGCGAATGTAGGAAACATAAAATACGCTCAGTGGGATTTTTTTTTATAAAAAAGATTAAAATATTTAATATTTAAAATATTTAAATGGGATGATAGCGGGATATAATAGTAAATTACGGGAGAATCCCTGGAAAAACAGGACGGGTGACAGGTATGAAATACGGCCCCTGGTGTCTAGTGTTAATTACATCAACAAAAACTATGACAAACAATGTCCGATGATGATCTTTTTTCCCATGACGAGACGAAGATGAGATGACAATAAGGTCAATAAACAAAAACTATGACTGTATCAACATGCAATTTCATTGACAAAAAGGACAAGACTAAAATGTATTCAAAAAATAAAAACTTTACCAAAAAACTCTTTATTTTTATCAAAGAAAAGGAGACAAATTGTTATTGCGGACTGCTTTACACGCCTCTACTACACGAACTTTCATGTGGTGCCAGAAAACAAGAGTTCAAATCCCTGAATCAGAGCATCGCTCTTAGAAATATACATTTTCTGCTCGGTGTTTTACTTATTTTAAGCAATCTGGCAACTGTGCGCACGCACTAGCTCCTCATTGAGGAAGATCTGAAAACCCTGACAAACAACAAGCTAGAGTTTAGCAATCTAAATGAAAGCATCATTCAGCCAGTATGTGTTCTGTCAAGAAATCTTGAATATATTTTTTGTGATTGTGGGTGGTGAATAAAAGTACCTACTCAACCACTGTTGTTTTAATAGAGAAACATAGGTTATTGCAATTTAGAATTAGTGGAATTAGTATTAGGAATTTTATATATTACAATAATTTTTGTTTGTTTTACCAGTTTTCATAATGTAGACAGAGAATTCATAAGCCTTTGGTCAGTGTTGGGGAAAGTTACTTTTAAAAGTAATGCATTACAATATTGAGTTACTACTCAATAAGAGCTTTTAATCAATAAATGGGAGGAAAAGTAACTGGAGTTACTTACTTGAAAAAAGTAACTTGGATATTTTCTTGTCAATTAAAAAGTAATGCGTTTCTTTACTAGTTACTTGGAAAAAGTAATAATATTACGCAACTTGCGTTACTTGTAATGCGTTACTTGTAATGTGTTACCCCCAACACTTCGTTTGGTATTAATTTATATAATAAAAAAAGCCCATAATAAATCAGTACGCTAGATGAGGTAAAATAAACCATATGAATAAGTCCACATGCTATTGATTTGTGCTTACTGGTGGAAGTGCAATACCTAAAACTTCTAAATTTCTAAAATGACAATTACTTATTAATTGTTATATTAATTATAATTTTAAGGAAACATAATTTATATCAGTTTAACCATTATACAGCATGACAAAAATGTGACTAAGATTTCATTGACCAAAACCTGACTAAAATGCTCATACCTTTTTTATTGACTCAAACTTGACTAAACAGGACAAGCTTGACTAGATATGATAACTAAAATGTACATTTGAGTAAGACTGAGACTAAATTAAAAATGGCTGCCAAAATAAATATTTTAATTAATTAACAGTTAATTAATAATAATCTTATTGCTAAAATGTCAAGTGTTCATTGACTAAAACTAAACTAAAATACTTCAGGTTTTCTTCAGCTAAAACTAGACTAAAATGTGAGACTTTTAGTCAACTAAAACGTGACTAAAGCTAAATAGAATAAGGTTGACTAAATATGACAAAATTAACACTACTGGTGTTTTAGAACACATCCTCTCCATGTGGTTTTAAATTTGTCATATGAAAATAATTTTTTATTATGTCTGCCAGAAGGTGAGCTCCTAATGGTAAATTTAAGCTCCTCCCAATGTTTCTTCATTATTTAACCAAAAGACATTATAGAGTTTTTATTTCCTACTGGGTATACAAAGTCTGTGTTCTCTATAAAGGTGCAATATATTAAATTGAATTTCAGTTTGATTAAATTACTATTGCATATCTGTATTTGATAAATGAAAGTGCTTTGACAGACACGCTGCACTGGTACCATGACAATAGAGGGAGTTGTATGGAATGTAGGTTAAATCAGTCTGACTAGTTTCTGAGTTTTACTGTAATAAGGACACAACTTATTACAGTAAAACTGCATACACACATGGGCGTCCAAAGCAAAATAAATGTGGGAAAAAAATTACAATATTACAAAAGAGGGCTGTTAAAACACATTTCCAGTGGTCTAAGTGGTAAAGCATGTACTGTAATGCTTGCTGTAGTCTTCTCCCTTTTCACATCTCATATCACATCGAAAAGGCATTTGTTTTCAATAAAAATAAAAATGAAGGAAATAATGGAAAAGTTTAAATAAAGTATTAGGTAGGGTTAGGTGAATCTGAGCAGGAGATACGCTAAGATGCTTTTCCTTTGCTGTGTCTTGGGAGTGCAGCAGGTGGGAGTAACTAGTGAAAACACAGAATGCAGTTTAATTTATATGCAGTGGTGTAGTGCAGGGTATACTCATGGCATATACCCACTTCTTTATCAGTCAGCTTCATGTATACCCACTTATAAATCCCTTCAAATGCACCAAAATCATGACAATCCACCACATGAATAGCTAAATAAAACACCCAGTAACGACAGTGATGCGGTCAGGGCTGTGGCGCTGACTTCCTTCGAAATATGTTTGATGACTGTGCCTGATGCACCCGCACCCGCTCCGTCTCCCCACCCCACCTCACATGCTGCCTGTTAATACCATAGACCAGGGGTGCTCAACCCTGGTCCTGGAGATCGACTTTCCTGCAGAGTTCAGCTCTAACCCTGACCAAACACACCTGAACCAGCTAATTAGGATCTCAAGGAGCACTTGATAATTACAGACGGGTGTGTTTGATTGGGTTGGAACTAAACTCTGCAGGAAAGTTGATCTCCAAGAACAGGGTTGGGCACCCTTGCCATAGACTAAAAAAAAAAGATGGATGATGCACCTCCACTCTCTTCCATTAAGGAAAAGTGAAGCCGCCAGCACCCCAATAGGACGCGGACATATTGCGTTGATTTGGGACCAGAGTCCCAACACTCCCGCAGAGTCAATCACAAGCACATGCCCCTAATTAGCCTGACTGCTCCATTTTTTTTGTCTGCTTATTGCCATAACAGAGGCCCAAACCCCAATCTCCTCCTGAAGATCCTGAAAAAGTGTTGGCACCTCAGTTAACTCAGAAAATCTGTCAATCAGTTCTACTCAGCCATCACTGAGTCTGTTCTCTGCACATCAATAACTGTCCGGTTTGGCTCAGCTACAAAATCAGACATTAGAAGATTACAGAGAATAGTTCGGACTGCTGAGAGGATTATTGGTGCTTCTCTGCCCACCCTTCAAGAACTATATTCATCCAGAGTGAGGAAAAGAGCTCAGAAAATCACTCTGGATCCCTCACAAGTCATCATCTTTTTAAACTTTTACCATCTGGCCGGCGCTACAGAGCCCCAAACACCAGGACAACCAGGCACAAGAACAGTTTTTTTTTCCCCCCAGGCAATTCTCCTTATGAACAGTTGAATGTTCCCCCCTTTGTGCAATACAATGTGCAATAACTTTTTATTTATTAGTTACCACCCCCATCCTAGCACATCCCTGCATCTCTACCTCTTTCTATTCTTTTCTATTCTATTCTATTCTATTCTATTCTATTCTATTCTATTCTATTCTATTCTACTCTATAGCACAACTGTACATACCACTTATTTATTTATTTCTCAATTTATTTTTCTAATTTTTGTCTATTTATATTTACATGTGTATTTTATTCTCATTTTATTTTTCTAAGTTTTGTGTATTTATATTTACGTTTGTGTATTTTATTCTCATCTTATGTTATTGACTGTATGTTGTTGCTGTCTCTGTGTACTGGAAGCTAATGACACTAAAACAAATTCCTAGTATGCACAAGCATACTTGGCAATAAAAGCTGATTCTGATCTCAGCTGTCAATCATAACGTCACGCTCCCGTTTTCATAGCATCACATAACTAACTAAAACCCAACTTATTTAAAAAACAAACACTTGAACTTACATCAGTGTGATTAAAAACTAAATAAACTGACAAAAAAACATCTATGATTGAAAAATTGTTGAAGTGAAATTTAATTATTTAGTTTGCCTCACATCCCATTAGATTACATGGAGAGGGCGGGGTTTATGATCTCTACTGGGACCAGCCAGTTGGGGGCGATCAAAAAGTTTTGGCTTCACTTTTCAAGACTTGTGCGGGACACTTGGTTCATACGCGAGAGCATGTCAGGGGAGGCGCACAGAGTGGTAAAATAATAATTATTATTGATTACTAATTTGAATCAGCAAAATTATATTGAAAAGAAGCAGGTTTTTATGATCAGAAATGTCTTAAACCAGTGAACCCCTGTAAACATTTCATTCTAAGCATCCAAGCATTAAGCATATACCCACTTCTTCTGGCACTACTACACTACTCTTTATTTGGACTCTGAATGAGCCAAGTGGACTAGATTTGAGGAAGGAGCAGTGTGGAATTTAAGGCTGTAGCTAAATGCAGTTTAATCTAATAGGGCATTCACGTGGGATGGATTTGACTGACGGCACTCTGAAAACTGTCCCACCCACATACAATAGTTCCGACGCCCATGCACACACACACATAGTGACAACTGTGTGAAGATGGATCACCGGAGTCGACTTAGACAATCTGGTGAGTCTCTCCATAGGTTGTTAATTTGTTTTAAATAAATACACATACATAACTTACTGTTTTTATATACTCAAGATACAATAATACTGATGCCATTGCTGCACATGAAAATAATTTTATGTACCTTAAAGTACAGAAAACGTTTAACTAAGTAAGATTTAAACTAATTGGAAGCGAATGTAAACGTTTAAAAATAGAGTTTACATTTAAAAATATATTTTTTTAAATATATAATGGTTTTCAATATGCCATATCACAAACATAGAACAGATGTTTCTCATTTAAATTTTTCAGTATATTTCATTTGACTAAAATAAGAACAATTTTACAGTTAGTAATTTTCTTAGTGCGTTTAATAAATGTCCTTGATTTTGATTGCTTGATTACTGAGTACTTTCAAAACTGAATAAATCCTCAAGTTAGGATTTTATTGTTAATACACATTTAAAGCTATAGATCTGAATTTTAAAACAACCTTATACAACATCATATTGTAACAGGGAGTCATACTGTAGTGTCCCATTTTGAAGTATATTGAAAAGTTTAATCAAAAGAGTGTAAGATTAGTAAACTAATTTAAAAAAGATAATTTGTAAGATTAGTTAGATTAGAAGAATCTTTCAAGTTTAGACTGGTTATTTGGTTGCAGATAACCCTTCTTTGCAATCAAATATTCCTTGACTAGTTTCTCTTTCTGTTGAGATCAGGCCAGCTGCAATAGTCACAAGCTTTAGTTATTGTCTCAGGGCATTGCCGTAAAGAACGAAAAAAATGAATTAGGTCAGAAAATAAATGGATTGGAGACTGGTTAAAAAACCTGTTCACCTGGTTATTTGAAGTTGTTTTTGTAATTCCAGTGCTTGTGACCAAACAAGAGAGGAGAATAATACTGCTGGGGTCACACACAGATGTTAAAGCCTCCTGTGGGAACACAATCCTGGGACATCAGGTGTTCTCAGAGTCACCTTCCTCCCAGCACTTGTTTGAGAAAAATGCAGGTTTGAAGGGATGTCTGATTGTCATCAACACTCCTGATTTACTTGATCTTGCTCTCTTTTCTGAAGAAAACAATGTGAGGAGATTTTTTCACTTGTCTAACCCTTGACCGCATGCCCTGCTGCTGGTCCTTAAGCCTGGCACATATACAGAGCAGGATAAAGATGCCCTCAAGCTCATTAACATAATGTTAGGTGCAGGTGCATCTGAGTATGTGATTGTGGTCTTTATGTGTGAGAACCAGATGGAGTACACAAGCATTAAAGACTCTGATGCTGGTAGAGGAGAAGTGGAGTCTCTTCTACAGACCTGCAGACAGCCACACCACCATCTATTGAAGAAAGGAGGTCAACTCCAGGTTAAGCAACTTCTGGAGAGCATTGAAAAGATGTTAGAGGAAAATGGAGGCCATTATTTGAAGAATCCTGAAGAGTCAAATGTTACAAGGAAAATTCGCCAAACATCTAAGGGTAAAAAAATCTTGAGCAGTTTTGCAGATGTATTGTAATCTGCATATTAATAAACATTTTCAAAATAATGTAGATCATCTGCAGTAAATAAGATCATCGTACTGCACAAAGAATTACCATAATAACTTTAGGAAAACAAATATTCCTCCCAAGTCCAAACGTAGATCCGAGACCAAACTGTAAAAAAAAGACTGGTTCAGAACATCTGATAAATACATAAATACATAGGCATGATATCCAGTATCAGGTTATACACTATGAGTTGAGACAGTTTTGACAGTTTGTTTTTGAGAGATTGTAAGCACATTATTTTAACCTGATACCCTAAGTCAATTAACCTAACAATCATGGCTGTACTCCATGGTGAGCTGGTGGGAGCTTTGGCTCTAAACACTGCTGCTACAGTTTAGATTAAAAAAAGAGTGTGTACTGGTATTCACAAAATTATGAGGACCAAATGTCCCCACAAATATAGTAATACCAGTTGATTTTGACCTCGTGGGGACTTTAAGAGTCAATCCCATTTTTACCTCTTACCCCTACCCCTCCATTTCACTCGTTCATGTGAAGGGGTAGGGGGACAGGCCAGACAGACTTTTAAATGAAGATTCTTCTGGGCACCACACTTCAAACAAAAAGTTATGACAATTATCTCAGCATACACCAACTACAGCGGCAACATGGCCCGAGTAAAGAAAAAGCATTTTTGGTATTAAAGGAGAACTCCACTTCCAGAACAACAATTTACAAATAATGTACTCACCCCCTTCTCATCCACGATGTTCATGTCTTTCTTTCTTCAGACGTAAAGAAATTATGTTTTTTGAGGAAAACATTTCAGCATTTTTCCTCATATAATGGACTGATATGGTACCCCGATTTTGAACTTCCAAAATGCAGTTTAAATGCGTCTTCAAACGATCCCAAATGAGTTTCATCTATCTAGGATGATTCTGAAATGATTTTTGAAGTTGAGGGAGAAAATACGGTCTGAGTTTTTCGACATACCCTGACTGTCTTGAGCCAGAATACACAGAGTTCAAGGACTGCAAGGCAAGACGAGCGTTTGAAAATAAAAAGTATTTAAACTGTATTTTTTTTTTAAAAATGTAAATAACTGATCATTTCTCTTGATAAGACCCTTCTTTCTCTGCTGGGATCGTTTACAACCGCATTTTGGATTGTTTGAAGGCGCATTTAAACTGCCTTTTGGAAGTTCAAAATCGGGGCACCATAGCAGTCCATTATATGGGGAAAAATGCTGAAATGTTTTCCTCAAAAAACATAATTTCGTTACGACTGAAGAAAAAGAAAGACATGAACATCATGGATGACAAGGGGGTGAGTAAATTATTTGTAAATTGTTGTTCTGGAACTGGAGTTCTCCTTTAAGCCATTACTGACTGCCTAATAGTGGCATAACATATTTTCATGTCTGATCAGGGCTGCAATCACCATAAACATCGAGGGGAGCTAGTCCCCCCAATAATTAGAAATTGCTAAACTTTTTTCTCAAATATGGCCAATTTGAGAGAAAGAGATGAAAGATGCGTGTAAGCGTGTTTTTTTGCGTCTCTTTTTGCAATGAGTGAGTTTACTTCAAAAACTGTGATTTTATCCTCTCGTTGCTGGAAAATATAACACAGCAATTTATTATTTAAACTATTTTATTAAAAAAAAGTCAGGGACCGGTGTTGACAAGTTTCTTTGCTCCTGGATGTGTGAGCTGCGAGATCGCTGATATATGTATGTATGTATGTATGTGTGTGTGTGTCAGTAAGCAGCGCATTAATACAGAACGGTAATTAAATGGCTCTAATACACAAGGACCATGGTGTGTGTATTGTAGGTGCTAGATGATGTATGATGACGTGTAACGGTATAGCAGTTGTGTCCCATTTCTTACGGGAATATTTTCACACCTACCGCTTAGCACTCTGTTTCAGTAGGGGTAGGGGTAGGTGAAGGGGAAACAAGCTTATAAATCATCCAGAATTAAGATTTTTGAAAATCTAAACATGCAAAGTTTGTGTGGTTTAGGTGTAGGGTTAGGGGTAGGGGATAGAAAATGTCAGTAGAAAAACCTTTAAGTCTATCGAATGTCCCTGATATAGGAATACCTGTGTGTGTGTGTGTGTGTGTGTGTGTGTGTGTGTGTGTGTGTGTGCATGGTATAGGGTTAAAAGTAGCCTATGTGATGTAGCTGTGTATGAGTTATAAATGGCAGGGGCCTATACAGTATACTGGTCAAATTCGATTTTTAAAAATGATTTTGAAACAATTTTTAAAAATGATTAGAAGCTCTGGAGGCCCTGTTAAGGTTGCTGTATTTTAGCTGGATCACTTGTGGTGTAGCATTCATTATGTGTCAATAAATTAAAAATAACATAGAAGTGTCTAATAAATATATGGAAATGTATTTGTACTGTTCTTCTTTCGAATTACATTTCGAATGACTATTTCTAACAGCAGTACTTATTTTTTCTTTTTTATCTGACCTTTACATTATAACAATTTTTATTGTTTTTAACACTGAAAAAATCATGTTTTCTTACTGACAGCCATTACTGGTACTGAGAAGAAATCCAATGATATAAGGATTGTGTTAATTGGAAAAACTGGAGTGGGGAAGAGTGCAACTGGAAACACCATTTTGGGGTGCAAAATATTTCAGTCTGAGGGCTGCGCAACATCTGTAACGAAGGAGTGCCAAAGAGAGAGTGGAGAGGTCTGTGGGCGATCTGTGACTGTGGTGGACACACCAGGACTCTTTGACACAACTCTCAGCAATGACGAGATCCAGCAGGAGATCATGAAGTGCATCGAACTATCAGCTCCTGGACCTCATGTGCTTCTGTTAGTGATCGCTGTTGGCCCATTCACACAAGAAGAGAGAGAAACCATTCAGCTCATCAAGATGACTTTTGGACAGAAAGCAGAGACCTACACTATGGTGGTGTTCACACGTGGAGATAACCTTGAAAATAGTATTGAAGAGTACATTAGGAAAGGTGATCCCCACCTCCAGGAGCTGATCCATGACTGTGGAGGAAGATATTATGTATTGAATAATAAAGAGGATAACCCTGCTC
This sequence comes from Labeo catla, assembly GCA_012976165.1. Taxonomy (NCBI): domain Eukaryota; kingdom Metazoa; phylum Chordata; class Actinopteri; order Cypriniformes; family Cyprinidae; genus Labeo; species Labeo catla. The sequence continues at coordinate 115,754 of VONZ01000554.1, read as the reverse complement.
AAGTCAAGGGTCTATTAAAGAAGATTGATAAGATGGTGTCAAAAAATAATCACACTTTCTATAATGATCAAATGTTTCGGGAGGCAGAGAGAGCACTCAGACTATTCCAGCAGTACAAGAGGAGAGAAGAGGAGAGAAGAGGAGGTCAGACAAGAGATGAAGACCATTAAAATTAAATATGAGTCTGAAGTTCAAGAAATTAAAGAGAAACTAGAGGAGGAAGAATCCAAAGGAAAAAATAGAGAAATGATGTTCAAGTTGAAATATGGCACACTGTCTAGAAAACATAAAGGAAAAACAGATACAGCAATAGAAACAACACATGGTGCAACAGGAGGAGAATTTGAACAAGACTGCAAGAAAATTATAAAATGGAAAGGCATTAAAATTGGAAATATCACATGGAAAAAAAAAGAAACACAACAAAGGCAAAGGGCTGAAATGTATTTTGAAGAAAATGAAGCAAAAGAAACTTCAAGTGGAAAAGAGCAAAGAGATGCAATAAAACATATAGATCAGACGATCAGCAAAGATACTGACACACCTAATAAAGACAACACCCTCATAAAATCAGGAGATAATATTGAGCAAGCAAACATGGATTTTCCTAAATTATCTGAGAATTTGAGGGAAACAGTAAAAGATACATTTTTGCTCCAGAAGATAAATGAAATGGAGGAACACATGCAGATGATGGCAGATGACATAAAAATGTACAGAGACATCACTGGAATTCTTGCTGCCGAAGTCAAAAGAATTCAAGAAAGAAATTTGGATAATATTAACAGATTTCAAAAGAATCATGGAAAATGTGTGCTTCAATAAGATACACTATTTCTCCATATACTAAATGTAAAGCTTAAAGAACACTTCCGAAAACAGAAAGAGCACTATGGAAAGCAATTTCTTTCTTTCTTTCTTTCTTTCTTTTTTTAATTGATGTTATTTCATGTGTTTTGCCTTTATTGGACAGGGCATAAGAAAAGCAAAAGGCTGAGAAATGAGATGGATAAAATAGCCCTGACTGGAATCAAGCAAAATGCAAAAATACCTGCTCAGACTCAGGATAAAACTTTATTGCAGAAAGCATAAATGACTGTGTCTTTCTCCTATGTTAAGAACACGCTGCTGAGGTGCTTTTCCTTAACACCACAAAAACAGTTAACCTATCAAAATAAACCATGTAACATGTTTAATAAAAGTGTATCAATTCATATTTTGTTCAAGCTATGGACAAAATAAAAACAGTTTTGGAAATGGCTTAATTGAACCCAGCTTTCATATGGTATTAAAACCTAAAAAAGATAAAATTTCACCACGTGTTGGGTTTTCTTAGATCCTATCACATATATGTAGAATAAGGCATTAATGTGTGCTTTATAAATATTAATAGCCAATATGCATGCTAATAAGCAACTAGCTAATAGTTAGAATTGATGTTTAACTTCATTTGGTGAAGACAAGTTCTCAAAAGTAAAGCCAAAATGTTTCAATCACCCCAGCGGGATGGGTGCAGCTTAGTTCATAAACCCCACCCTCTCCATGTAATCTAATGGGACATGAGACAATCTAATCAATTTAATTACAGTTCAAATAATTTATTTTCCAAAGATGGTTTCCGTCATTTTAGGCAGTTCTTATCATGCTGATGTACATTCAAGTTTTCGTTTTTCTAATAAGTTTGCTTTTATTTATTTGATGCTACAAAATTGGGGTGTGGTGTCTGCAGTAGTTTGGGCGGGACTTTGATACCACGGCTCTACATCACGGTCACTACTGCGCAGACTCTGGGTCCAAAAAACGCAATATGACAGCTGCCATACTGAGATGTTCTGGCTTCACTTTCCTATATTGGAAGGAAGTGGAGATGCATTGTCCATCTTTTTTACAGCCTATGTTGTTGACACATTTTGTTCTTTACACATTTAAACAGATGGAGCTGTAGATGGATTATGTGATACTCTGATTTTACAACTGTCACATTATAGTTTGCGACATTTATATTGGCAGTTATGTCTAATGGTTTGCTGCAGCATCATGTAACATACACAGTTATTGATTGTTATATGTAAGTGTTAAGATAGTGTTCAGTATCCAACTGGTCATGTGATCACACTGGTTACAAGGGCACCTGTGCCATAAATATTCATATCATGTGAATGTGCATCAGGATATTTATATGTATATAACTAATATATAATAATGTTGACTGGAGAACAGTAGACGGTTCTTTTCAAATGTTTCTAAAATGTTTTGTTATATAGTCTTGCCTAAAAATTGTAGTGAATTTTGCTTTCGTCCACCTAGGGAGGCGAAATAGTGTAGTGATGGGTACTGGGTATGATTCTTGAATCATGTGTCACTTAACGTGTGGTTATGAATACGTCACATAAGAAAGATTGGTGGGATTTCTTGTAGAACCTATTACTGTATTATTAACACAAGGAAGACACAAGTTGTAATAAAATTAATTTTATTGACAAAAGATAGTCACTACTAAATGAATACCATGAATGAAAAAGGAATAAAGTGCATACGATGTATAAAATGCAAGTGATTATGTTGGGTGTTTCTATGTCAGAGCTACATTATCTGCAAAGATAAACTGTTGCTACTCTGAAGCAAATAAGGTGAAGAACCTTATTATGCATCAACAAATACATGTAAGATTTGTCATCAATTGCAATCAGCTATATAGTATCTAATGTAGCTTAGAAAAATGATATACTGATAATACACAATAATGCCAAGGTCTCTGGAAGAGGTTTGGAAGGGATATTTACATTCTCTGTAGTTGAGTGAGCAGTCCGGTGGCAGTGACTTCTTCCACTGGTTGCGCTGGTGGCAGGACAGTGGCGGAAGGAGCAGGAATCCATTTCGACAGCCTTGAACATGGAGCACTGTAGGATGCTGATCTCCTGGAGCACCAAAAGGTCCTAAGATCTGGAACACGCAGATGCGGCCCTGGAGTAGGTGCTGAAGGTCCTTAACTTGGAACAGGCAAGCAAAAATACCTTGAGTGAAGGTTTGCTAGCCAGAGCTTAAACTTGTTGCAAGTGTCTGTGTGTCTTCTGCCTCTCTGGGCTACAGACTCAGAACTTGGTCAATCCACGTCCACTACAGAATAAAATAAATATATTAATAAAATAAATTAACAAAAAGTATTCTTTCTCATAAAAAAGCAGATAACAAACAAAATTTAGTTTTGAGTGCTGTTCATATAGTAAATTCTCAGGTTTCCTGACAGAAAGCGTATTTCTTATTTCTTGTTTTCTCTCTCAACTCCCACAGGCTTTAAGCCAGTGGCTAGTGCCCCCCCAGCCAGGGCTTGAAAACATAAAAAAGATTTAATTGGTTCACTCTGAGCTGAATAGATATTTTAACATTTCTGTTCCTGCATTTCTCTGCTCAGAAAAAATACTGGTTAATAACTTTATTTATTCTTTAAAATCTTTGTCAATAATAATACTAATAATAGTAGTAGTAGTAGTAGTAGTAGTAATAATAATAATAAGAAGAAGAACAACAATCTAGTATGATCTGATCTGGTATCTTAACCCACTGTGCTTTAGCCACAGCCAATACAGCATCATCTTTTCTAGATTTTGGCCAAATGTAGGATATTAAAAAAAAGAAAAAAAAAGAAAAAGCATACTGCATGCTTTTCAGATCAAGTGATCTTTAACAGTCATCTTGCAGATGTATGTTTGCTATGGCTATATCAGCACAGAGAGGCAGTGGTCACGCTGAATGCAACAGATTGTAGGCTACAACGAAGCAGTGTAACTTTTTTATATGTTTTAAGTGTATTTTATTTTGATAATGAACATGCTGCAATGTCGCAAAAATATTTTGTGTCTGCGCGAGTGAGACACCGATGCGATGCTCATTCCAACCTTATTAACCAGTTAATGATCATTTCAAATTTTATAAAATTATAAAATTACTATAAAATTTTATTTTGTTTTTGTCTCTGGTTTTGTTCCTGTCAAAATTTCATTTGTTTCGGTTAAGTAATAGGCTGTCACTCAAGAATCAGCACGTGTGCGCAATTGTTACAGTAAGTTTATACAGCAGAGCAGTTCAACAGACACTTTTTGTCCTGTTTTGCAAATGAAATAGTTCCAAACAAAGCCGGAGCAGAGCTGTTGTGAATCTCAGAGCAACACTGCAGGGTTTCTTTTCTGAATGAAGCTGTTTTTAAACAAATTGACTGAACCAGTTATTTAATGATCCATTATTCATACCCTGATAGCACACATACATCACAGAGATGTCTTTTTGACGTCTGCATTTGCATCTGGAAGATGTATTTTTAGAAATAAATTTGTGGTGCAGGGGTTCTCAACTTTGGCCCTTAAGGTCCACTTTTCTACAGAGTTTAGCTGCAACCCTAATCAAACAAGAGCGCCCTCCAGTCCACAGGGGTGTTTTGTTGGTTTTGTCCTCCTGTGCCTTATTTGGTCTTTCCTGTTCCGTTTCTAGTTATGACGTCACGTAAGGCGCGTCTCGCAGCGTAACAAATACACCGGGGAGAGGGGGGGGGTGGTCGCCCTGGAGGCTCGTGCAGGGGAGACACAGGAGATAGAGGAGGAATGCCTTCAGGGCAGATCAGGGAGCTCAGGGAGCCATGGAAAAACCATATATGGGCACAGATGGGAGAAACGAACACAAACAGTCCACAGGGGTGTGACATTACTCCTCCCTCCCAGAAGGCACGACCTCGCGCTGTAGAAGAAACAAAATGAAAAACAAATGAGTGGATGTGGGATGGTAACAGAAAGTCAGTGTAGGAGGAGGCTCAGGCAAAGGATGGACTCCCGGGAGGAGGACAACAAAATCCAGGGTGGTGATGACGGAGCGAGGAGCCAGGGAAGGAGCCATGGAAAAGACACAAGGGAAGGATCTGACGGAGGAAGGAGCCATGGAAAAGACACAAGGGACCGGGAGCAGGAGGAGCCAGATGAGACCCAGGTGGCCATGATGGTGGCCCACGGCACAGGGGGCCGACCGACGGTGGCGGAGCAGGTGGTGGTGGAGCCCGAGGCGGAGACAGAGAGCCGATGATTCTGGGCGACACCAAGGATCCGGAGGGCCAAGGCGGAGCCCAAGGCTCTGGCGACTAAGGTGGAGATCCGGAGATCCGCAGTGGAGCCGGAGTGACAGAGGACTGAGGCAGAGCTGGAGGGAGGGAGGAGCCCAACGGAGTCGGTGGGATGGAGCGACGAGGCGCAGCCAGAGGAGTGGAGTCCGGAGGCGATGACGGGACGACGACCGACCAAGGCAGAGCCGGAGGGACAAAGGAGCCCGGTGGAGCTGGTGGGCCGACGGGCAATGGTGGAGACGAAGGAGCTGAGAGCTGGGGTGGAGACGCTGGGTCAGAGGGCCAAGGCGGAGTCCGGGACTCTGAGGCTGGAGGTGGAGACGAGGGATCCTCCAGCCATGATGACGATGGAGACTGGCAGACCCGCGGCAAGCCCACCGCACAGATGGTGAGCTGAGGGGCTGTCAGGAAACAGTGGTGGCAGAGCTGAAGCAGCAGGGCTGCTAGATGGCGATAACAGAAGGAGGGTGAGTGGGAAATTCAGGCAGGTAGACAGATTGTTCAGGGCAGGCAGGAAGTTCCACATATATGTCCTTAGAGAAATCAATCAATCAAATCTGGTTCTATATGAAAATGTCCCAGATCCAGACATTGCTCACCCTCAGCGGTGGTGCAGTGGGCGGTACTGTCCTCAGCACCCTCACACCCCACTGGAACATCCACTGCAGGCATTGTGGCTGGCTCTCGCACCTGGTCAGATAAGATAGGCTCAGGCTCCGTAGCGATCTCTCACGCTGTCGCTCCTATTGGCGATGGCTCTGTTGTACTCGGCTCTGGCTCTCTGTCCGTGGTGGGCTTGGGCCCTGGCTCCGCGAGTCGGGGTGTGGGTAGGCTGGGCTCTGGGTGGGCCGGTGGGCTGATTCTGGATTGGGCCCGGACACCCTCTAGACACCTAAGGATCCCTTCTTTACGGCTCAGACCTGTGGTGTCTGGGAGGTCCACAGGGTGGTGTAATTGGCCCCAATCCAGAACAGAGAGTTGATGGTGGTGTCGTCCAGGCCTGACATCATTGCCAGCCCGCAGAACTCCCGGTCATACTCCACAAATGGGAGATTTCTGCGGGCTAGGGCGATGAAGCGAGTGGCTACTTCTATTTTTAATGGTCCGATCTTCTGTCACGGTTCTGTGTGGAAGGAGCAACACAAAGAAGAAATATAACAAAAGGTCTTTAATAAAATCCACAACCTGTAAATCCAGACGGGAAGGGCAGGGAATCACACACCAACATAACTTTAAGATCAGACGAACAACACTGAACTGAATACAACTTATATAGGGGTGCTAATTATACAAGGACAGGTGAGGGTGATTAACTAATAATGACTTAACGACAGGAACAGGAAAAAACATATATGGGCACAGATGGGAGAAACTAACACAAACAGTCCACAGGGGTGTGACACCACTAAAGTCCAAACATTATTTGTTTGTTCAAAAAATGATGCAAAAAAAAGATGCTTTTGGGAAAAACAGCAGAAAGAACGGAAACTCAGTCTTTGCCAGCAGGTGGCGCTCATGGAATGAGAGTGATATTACATTTCTATGGTTACTGCTGTAAACAAAGCAGCGCTGTGCTTATGTGTTCGTAATATTTCAAGTGATCATGCCGGCGCCTTAGTTATCTTATAGTCTGCTGGCTTGGCACTGCTTGCCCAAAACTGGATGGGAGGAACAAAGTTTATAAAGCTTAAGGACAAAAACATAAGGACCGTTTACGTAAGGACGTGCATCCCAGAGCCTGTGCTACACGAGCTTTTGTGTTTAAAAAGTATACAAATTTTTATTTTTCGAAGAAAATGACCGATCGTTTCGCTAGATAAGACCCTTCTTCTTCGGCTGGGATCATTTAGAGCCATTTGAAGCTGCATTTAAACTACATTTTGGAAGTTCAAAATTGGGGCACCAGTGAAGTCCATTATACTGGAGAAAAAATTACTCACAAGGGGATGAGTAAATTATTTGTAAATTGTTTTTCTGGAAGTGGAGTTCTCCTTTAACTTAGAGTCTGCTGGCTTGGCACTGCTGTCCCAAAACTGGATGGGAGGAACGAAGTTTATAAAGCTTAAGGACAAAAACGTAAGGAATGTTTTAATTAAAATTGTTGTCCTTGTTTTGTTTTAATTGTTTTTTCTCATGTTATACCATTTGAAAGAGGGTGTGAATCTATACAGATATTTGAGCTGATACTGCCCATTACGTAATTTACTATTAAAAGCAAAATGATCTGAGAATCTCTCCCTCAAACATTGCAATGCCAGTAGGTCAAGTAAGAGAAAACAAAAGGCTTAATGTTCTTCCTGGATTTGATATGATGGATAAGACTCTACACCTTTTTCCTCTGGAAGTATTGAAGTATCCAGTAGTCAACAGACTTTGAACTACAGGGCATTTCAGTTTGGATGGAGATGAAGAGGAATGTGTGACTGCTGTGTAACTTATTCTTAAAGTGGCTGTGCGACGTGTGATGTGGCTATAAATCCAGTTTGCATTCTGAATCCACTTGATATTATTACAATGCAGCCTCTGGTGTTTATCTGAAATATGGTTCTTAATCTTGAAGGCATGAAATGTCTAAGCCACATTTGCCAAGCCAAGAAGCAGTGGACCACAAACTGTTCCCATCAGGCAACATTCTTCTCAGTTTAATCAAGGAGTTTGGATTGGATCTTGTGAAAGGATGCTATGGTTGGTGACAGAGACCCAGGAATTTCAGGATATACCTGATTATCATTACATTAGAAAGAAAACATAGGCTGTGTTCAGACTATCAGCAAATATGCGTTTTTATGTATATCCAGACAGGTTTTTAAAGTCTGGAGAGCAAAAAAGAAAAATAAAATAGACAAATGAAATCTGATTTTATCAAATCTGATACAATCAACATTTGTTGGTGATATATAATGCTATATCAATAAAAAAATGTTACAGATGCATCTCAGTCTGGATGTTCTGGCTGCTCAAATCTGATTTAAAAACTTTTTCTTTTTTGCGTCACTCTTAATGCAACACACAGACAGATAATGTCAAAACTGGTGACAGAAATGTCAGAAGACACCATGGCACCACAGTATGAAACATCACAATATTATTATTGATTATTATTGTTAATTATTTGGAGAGCGACCTGATAATCATTGGAATAAGCACTGGTTTGTAAATTCTACAAAGGCTGTGAGTTGTATATAAAGTTACATTTTTGCTCATTTAGTAGCACACATTCTTTTCTTGCCCGCAAAGATAGAGTTTTTCAGTGCATCTTTGTTACTCTGCCATCCAGTGAAATTAATCACCCAATGTTAATTTCCTTTGAAGATGTGTGGATTCTAAAAGCCACACAAATTATGTAAAGTCTGTTTCAGCGCACACTGCATCAAGTTTCTGGTTATTTTGTGGACTGGTATTTCTCAATTATTCATTCTTGCTTATTTAACTGATGAAAAATGAACTGTAGAAAAGCATTTAAAAGGATTTTTCATTTGTGTGGTCATTTTGAAGTGGATATGTATGCTTCTCAAGGGTGGTTAAAAGGTTTTAAAATGATAGTTTGAACATTAATAACCTCTGAATTGAGTTTGCATTGACAGTCATTACAATTGCTGTCTGTTTTTGAGGTATCAATTCTGCTTTGTTCTTTTGTACATGTGAAATTGCTTTCAAAATTGTTCAAAGAATATAACATGTTAAAAATGAAAAGATTTCAAATTGAAATTACCTAGAACTGTCATCTAATGGAAATAAAAACAGGAACAATGTCTCTCAATTTGTATGTACAAAAACCTCATTTTACTCTTTTTGAATTAATTTTGGAGCCATGCAGATGGCTCTTCTACGATCTTTAAAGTAGTACTCAAGGTGGTTTCATGACACTTATGGCCTCCAATCTATGAGGTAAGTCTTGTAAGAAACAAAATGTTGTAGAAGCAGTCCAAAAGATTCCATTGTCCAGTGTTGTTGTTCCATATTTTAAGTATCATTTAATGAATGTAAATGAAGGATAGCAGTATGTAAGGTACAATGGTTCCAGCCACACCTGCAGGCCTTCTTCAATTTGGCCTGCTAGATGGGGTCAACTCAGACAGCACATAGAAAAAAAAAAAAATCAACAATTTTTTTTTTTTTTTTACATAAAACTTATTTTACAAATGTATTACAACATTTTGCGTAAAATTAGTATTGCCTATCAGTGGCTTTCCACAGGCATTTTTTTTTGGTACTTTATTATAGCAACAATATTTTATGATTACATCAATTCCACATTTTTAAGTTGTTCCTGATGGATTTGATTACATGTGGGATGTTGAAAATGACAGGAATTTGCCAGAATCAATGCAGTGAGCACCATCACCACAGTCACTGATGTCCAAGGAGGCCAGGATGATCTTCATAGACCTAACATTGGTGAATCCTTGGTTAATTTTTATGATTTCAAAGTAATTTAAGGTCAAATTAATTCATTTTCAGCTTTTTCTGCTTTCTTTTGAGGCGGTTAAAAAGATTGTGTTGCCATCTGACGTGCCAATCTTATCATTGCAACATTTGCAAATAACAGTTTGCGCCATGTCTTTTGGGAAAAATCCAAACCATTTACATATTACCAATGTTGAATATTTTTAGGGACCAACTCCTCTGTTTTCATCCATCGTCTCACTGACTGAACACACAAGCCTGTTAACACAACGTCATCTAGCAAGCATCTCAATTTGTTGCGTACTTGCACAGCATGTTGGGATTTAGGCGAAATCAATAGAATGTGCACTACTGGATGATACAACATTTCTGAAAAAGTAGATTGTGGAGACATTTTAATCATTCACGATCAAATATCGTTATATCGCACACCCCATGTGACAATCTTGTTTTATTACTGTCCATTTACTGTGTACTTACTCTATTTACCGGACTTATGCAAAATTCTGGCCTGATGTTTGGTATCCTTTATCTCCATCATCCTGACACTCTTCAGCAACTGGTCCAAGTCTTTGTATTCATGACATCATGGGTAGCCATCTAAGTACCATGATTTTTCTACAGGTCCAATTGTTCTTTCTCCCACAAACTCCACTATCATGCATATGTATTTTTGTTTAATTTTTTTTCTTTTGGGCTGTCTTGGCAGTACTAAAGAAAATCTCAAAAAGTCGACAACGTTGTTTAGTTTTGTATTTTAGATTTATTTTTGCTTTTATTATTATAGGTCAGTGTAGAGGAGACAGGAAGTGAAGGGGAGAGATGGAGGGGAGCAAGATCAGGAAAGGTCCTCAAGCTGGGATTCGAACTTGTGACACCCATGACGCTATCGTCATTGACGTCAAAAGCATTGTTGAACTGGACCCTAAGCAGGTGTCTCCGTCTCTAAAAATGCAGATGGCCTTGTCTCCTTCTGTTGTTGTTGACGGCGCGAGGACACACTTCCGGGAAGGGGGCGATAATGTCATGTTTATGGACTGTTTTGTTGTGTTTTCCCTCTCCATGTGCCCTGTGATGCAGTTTCTCCTCTGTTTAATTAGTTTTTTGTCACACCTGTGTTTCTCACAAGATTGCCTTTGCAACAGTTCATGAAACCCAATGTAAGTAAGCATCTACATATTTTTGGTGAGATACAGAATCTGATGTGGTTGATACTATTGCAGGTGTTTGTAACTGCTGCTCTACTAACAAAAGACAGAGATGCTGTCAGTTTTTAATGGATCGGATCATATCAAGCTCTTCTTCTGTCTCTCACTTGTTCTTTTTCTCTTCTCTGCTCACCTTTACCTATCACATCCTCTTCATTTGTGTCTACAGCTCCAGATGTCCTGTAAAGATGTATTTTTTTTATCTGCAGATGTTTCTGTGGAGTTCAGCAGGTATCCCTAGTCTCATAATGCTGATATTCGAAACAATACAATGAACAGTCTACAACAGAAAGACAGACACTGTCCTGTTTGCATTGGTCATTTTTAGAAACATTTCTCTGATGTACTTATTATTATCAAACATAAGCCACTCTACTGCTGCTGCACGTTGTAAGTCATCAGTCCAAAATGTCTTATATTTTTGACTTTTGAGACATGACTCAGCTGACCCTTCGCAAAAACCACCCTCCTTAGTTACTGTTGATGTGTCTGAAAAACAATGCCACTCTCCCAGTACGCATTCTCACGCAGTGAAAAATACATCAGAAACTGACAACACACCGACAGACTGATAAAAAAAAAAATATGCAAATTACACATGCTGTGTGTGTGTCAAACTAATTGTTATGGGTAACCCATCACAACCACTGAAAGTTGTTGTTTTTTTTTTTAAATGGGGCCTTTACTTTGGAGTCTCAGGTAATTTTCTCACTTGTTAAATTCCATTTTTTTCTGTCTGTCACCTTTGGTTGTTTAACATTTATGATGTTATTTTTTATATGACTACTTGCAGTTTTTGCAGAAAGAATTAAAAATATAAATTTTTTTGGAGGTTTTATGGAGAACTTCACAAACATATTCCTTGAATGATGGCCGTTCAATAGCAGACTCCGCGTGCTCTTTCTCTTTTCCTGTTTTATTATTTAAATGCTTATGGTCATAAAATATGAGATGTTATGTTCTTTTTCATGTTATGTTCTAGAAATGTGAGGACTTAAATGTGGCGAGTTCTATGATAGCTTGAGTTCAGCATAAATTCCAATTGTATTTTAAGAGTTTACAAAATTTCTCTCTTTTTTTTTGTATGTTTATATATACAAAGAAAATGAACAAATAAACATGCTTGACAAGTTTAATGTTCACCTGCATACTGTGATCTTTGTAAACAGACAATTTATGCTACTTTGTCACCTTTGACATTTTAGATCTTCAACAAAATGACCATAGTCAAACCACACTTAGTTCGTTTGGAGATTGAGGCAGCTTGCCAAACCAAATATTACTGAGAAGTCCATTGCGATTATATAAAAGGTTCATGTTCTCTTGGGCTCCAACTTATTTGATGAGAGCATCTTCATAGTAGAAACAAAAGTTGTAAATCCAACTGAAAATGACACTGTTTTCAAGCAAGCAGTTGTATAACTAATGGATAATGCACAGCTAGCTGTGCATTAAATGATGTTAATGCACAACGTGGAGGCAAAGAACCACCTGATGCGAAGTGCATTAAAATCGTTTAATTCACAGCTAACCATGCATTATCCCTCCTATACCATGGTCATTTGCCAGCATTGGCAAGTCAAAGCTGTTCTTGAAGTTTGCAGGGTAATGTTTGACTCGGACCCACTTAAAATCAGACAAAGAGATTAAATAGTGTGGTAAGATCTTATAATTTGCATTTATTTAAATTAATTGTCGATCGAGAAAGAGAGAAATGACAGTTGTGCGAGTTACCTGCGTCGGCGCATCTCTCTGTACAAACAAACTTTTCAAAAACAATGATTTTACCAAAGTGTTGTAGAATAATATAATGTAGCGATCTAGTATCTAGGCTATTTTATTAAGAAAATTCACGGGGCAGAGCGGGGTGAGTTCCTGTGTGCGTGCGCAGCACAATTTGCAATTTGCAATCTCCGACCTCTCTTGCTCTCTCTGTCTCATTCTCTTGGTGTGTGAGTGTTTGTGTGCATCAATTAAAGCAGCGCATTAATATAGAACGGTGATTAAACTGACTTGGAACTATCTGTGCACTAAACAGTTTTAACGCATACCTGCCAGCCAATCAGAATCGAGCATTCAAACAGACCATGATATAATCTATATACATTGGGCATGACTTGACTGGAGTGGTGAATGCAGAGCCTAGTGGAAACACATCCACATCGCTTTGATCAGATGCTTTCACAAATGCCGTTTTCTTAATGATTTATTTTGTGACAAAGAAAATGCACAACACATTTTCATCTAAAATGCCACTTGGGGTGTTTGGTGTATTATGCCATTATTTTGATAGGACAGCAGAGAGAAAGCAAAGTGGGAGAGAGAGGGAGACGGGAACCGAACTCGGGTAGCCCAAAGCACAATGGCGCGGTGTCAACGAGGCTATCGGCAAATAATGAAAAAGAATTTTACATAGGGATATTAAGGTTAAATTTAAGATTTATGACAATTATGACACAAGAAAGGCTTCTCTCCGGTCTTAGTTATTACATGGTTCCTAAGATGCTTCCTATCTGTGAAATTTGTCCCACACTGATGACATAAAACAGTTCTCTCATAGTTGATTTTTACTGTTGTACTTAAAGAAGAAGTCCACTTCCAGAACGAAAATTTAAAGATAACGTACTCACTCCCTTGTCATTCAAGATGATGATGTCTTTTTCTTCAGTTGTAAAGAAATTGTTTTTTGAGGAAAACATTTCAGGATTTTTCTCCATATAATGGACTGCTATGGTGCCCCGATTTTGAACTTCCAAAATGTAATTTAAATGCAACTTCAAACTATCCCAAATGCGGCTGTAAATTATCCCAGCCAAAGAAGAAGGGTCTTACCTAACAAAATGATTATTTTTATTAAAAAATACAATTTAAATACTTTTTAATCTCAAACACTCATCTTGTATTGCTTCTTTTTGAGGAAAACTGAGAATTTTTTCTCCATATAATGGACTGCTATGATGCCCCGAATTTGAACTTCCAAAATGCAGTTTAAATGAGGTTGTAAACGATCCCAGCTGAGCAAGAATGGTCTTATCTAGCGAAACGATCGGTTATTTTCATTTAAAAAAAAACAATTTAAATACTTTTCTAATCTCAAATGCTCGTCATCTTGCTCTGCGACGTGCGTGCGTAGTCTGTGTAATTCGGGTCAATAAAGTTAGGGTGTCGAAAAACTCCCATCTCATTTTCTCCTCCAAATTCAAAATTGTTCTACATGGCTGTTTTACCTTTTTTTGTAAAGGGCTTTTGTAAACACTGGTTTACAAGACCCTTCTTCCACGGCTGGGATCATTTAGAGCCCTTTGAGATGCATTCCTGAGAACATTCCTGAAACGTTTTCCTCAAGAAACATAACTTCTTCACGACTGAAGAAAGAAAGAACTGAATTATCTAAATTATCTGTAAATTCTGGAAGTGAACTTCTCCTTGAAACTTGGAAACAGGGTGTCCAGTCCTGCTCCTGGAGGGCCACTGTCCTGCAAATTAAACTTGAACCTAATTAAGGTTTTACTAGGCATACTAAACACTTCCAAGCAGGCATGCTGAAGCATGTTAGAGATAGATGCTGCAGGACAGTGGCCCTTCAGGACTGAGTTTGGACACCTGTTTTAAAACCATTTTCACACAAAGAACAAAAATAGGGTCTCACATCTGCATGATATTTCAGGTATCTGCAAGTTTGATGACAATTTTTTTTTATTACACTGAACACAATTTCATAATTTGTCTCCATGTGCAGCGAATGTGCAGGTGATTTTTTTTAATTGTTCAGTTTTTTTTAAACTCCTGCAGAATGAGTTTGCAAATGACGTTTCAGCTCTCTGAGAAATGAGAAACTCTGTTTACACTCTGGACACATGAAAGGTTTCTCTCCAGTGTGAAGTCTAATGTGATTCTTTAGGTTTCCTCTAACTGCAAAACTCTTTCCACACTGAGGGCAGGTGAACGGCTTCTCTCCAGTGTGAGTTCTCATGTGGTCTTTAAGGCTTGCTTTTTTAGGGAAACTTTTTCCACACTGTTGGCAGGTGAAAGGCTTCTCTCCAGTGTGAACTATCATGTGAACCTTGAGGCACGATTTCTTTGAGCAAGTCTTTCCACACAGATGACACATAAAAGGTTTCTCTCCGGCGTGAGTTATTACATGATTCTCAAGTTGATTGCTGTCTGTAAAACTCTTTCCACACTGATGACATATAAAATGTTCCTCTTTTGAGTGAGTCTTCATGTGGCGTTTAAGGTTTACTTTAAGTCTAAAAAGCTTTCCACACTGATCACATGTAAATGGCTTCTCTCCAGTGTGAATTCTCATGTGGGCTTTAAGACTTCCTTGATGTGTAAAACCATTTCCACACTGATGGCATATGTAAGGTTTCTCTCCAGTGTGAGTTCTCATGTGGCATCTTAAGGTTCCTTTTTGAGCGAAACGTCTTCCACATTGTTGGCAGGTGAAAGGGTTCTCTCCAGTGTGAATTCTCATGTGGACATTAAGGTTTCCTTTTTCACTGAAACCTTTTCCACACTCTTGGCAAGTGTGAGGCTTTTCTGCGTCAATTCCCATGTGAACATGAACGTGTCCTTTTCCAGTGAAAATCATTCCACGTTGTTGGCAGATAGAATTTATAGTTCCTGTCATTTGAGCTCTGTTTTGTGTCGTCTTTTCAGTTTGAGAGCAACTAAAAGCTTTTCCTCCAGCTATGAAATAATGTTTCTCTTCATTTACATCATTCAGTTCTTGAATCCTCTCTTTGAGAGGCATGAGGTCTGGAAATAAAAAAACAAATAACATCAGTTTAAATGGCATAATGCAACAGACATCAAAACAAGGACCAGTGGTTCTCAACAACCATTTTTTTGTAGGCCACCATAGCCCACCCATTATCAAGGTCCCATACTGTCTCCATCAAATGTAAGGTTGTCTCGTTCTTTTCCCTAAATATTACTGTTGTAAATTATCTTGTTTATTAGGACCAAATAAAGATTTTATACAAACATATTTAAACATATTTAATATCTCACTATATATCATTAAAAGTAAATACACTTATTTTTGGTGTTTTTTTTTTCTAGCTAACTAATAACCTTTAAATGCTGAGGTAAATGCAATATTATGTGACATTGTTCACAAGTGGTTTTATTCCACAGATGAAACACTGAGTGATTACATGAGACACGATACATTTCAGTCGACTGTACTGTATCTTTTAACATACCTTTTCATGTTCATACATATTTCTTATGCTATGACTTCTCTTAAAATTTAAGAAAAGACTGCCACTATACCAGCGATCTGTCACATCACATTTAAATGGTCAAAATGGAATTTGTTTGAATTTTGTTATAGAATGGACAGAAGTAGTAACAAAGCACAGTGCTCTTTGCGATTAAAAATCAAAAATCTTTAAAAATATCACTCCTTTCTGTAGTTCGACAATTTAATTAGAATTAAATTAGTGCAGTCAGCTTTGAGAATAAAAAAACCAACCTGTTTGTTCCTCAGTATCTTCTTTTTCCACTTGGAAATCTTCAATCTGCACATCTTCACTCATCTTCACAGTTGCTTCACCAGGAGTTTTCACTGTTTTGACTGTCCTGTTTAAGATCAGAATAAATGGCAGAAAGAAAAAAAATTATGTAAACTTATTAGTTTAAATTTAAAGTTATGATTTATATTCATTATTTAAAAAGTTTTCAGGTTATATAAAATAAATTACACTTCCATGAAAACATTTGCAGCTAGTTTGCAAAAGTTGTCATCACATGTTTGTGTTTGCATTTGTGATAAATTTAAATGCACACTTCATTTCACACTTTCATTTCCATCACTATTTAGCAGAGGTTAAAAGTAGTTATTTGTTAAGGATGGTCATTTCTGCTGACACTGAATAATCTGTGGGTCCAGGTAATAAAACATTCTGATTAATTGCTGCGAGCAATTATTGAGATAAATCAATAATGATGAAAATACTATATATTCTCCAAAATATTCTTTAAGACTTACTGTAGTCTAGCCATTTCACATTTGTTAAAAATAACAATGAAAACAGGCAGTTGATGAATCAGTTTTAAACGATTTATGAATAAGACTGGGAAATTACTGCTCCACTTTTCACAGCATGACAATTAAATTTGAGCCTGTTTGTGCAAGATACACACAACCCATATCAATGTGATGTCAGTGTCTCAGAATGACAAATACAAATTGAGTACAGTTTTGTTGTCATGTTGATTATAATTTAAGTGCATACTGACCACAATAATGTTGTTAATAATTGTTGAGAGATTAATATGATTAAAAGGCCCCTTTTAATCATTTTTCTGCGGTGTGAACACAGCTTGAAAGAATTCGTTTAAATTTACTATAAACGGATTCACGCACATTTTCTGTTACTCACTGTTGATACATTTTACTAATTTAAAAACAACGCTCATTAATGTTATTTAAATAAATCTTTACAGTCGTTATTTTTGAACTCATTTTATAGTTCTCTATAAAACTGCATGAACACGTTGTACTGATTTAAACAAACAAAACAAACCTTATCTCTTGGTTTGTTGGCGAGCCGCAACCAACTTGGTCCAGGTGCATACAGCCACGGCAAACCTATCTTCAGCCGAATCACAAACGCTGGAGCGCGGCGCAGTCGTATGACGTCATGCTGCCACACCAAAATAAAAGGTTAGAATAAATGCGTCCCAAAGCATAGTATGTTGAAAAGAGTATGGCAAGAGACCCCAGATTGTCTACTAATTCAGGTAGATTTTTGAAGTGTGGATCCGTGCACACTCTACTGACTGACTGATACTAATGCGCTTTGGCGAAGGATTCGGTTCAGAACTAAAAACACGAATAAAAAAATCTTTAAAAAAACTACAAACATGGCGGGTGTGCGCGACGGACGGTTAAGCAGAGAAAGGTTTAGAGAAAGGGGGTTGAGGTCCTATTAATCAACATTTAACCTGGTAAAAATATTTATTTAATATTACTTATGTTTTATTTCATCTTCAACAACAATGTGAGCTTTTATAAATATACGTTTGGACACTTTTAAATGCATAATATTGCAAAGGAAATAAGCAGAGTTCTCCAGTCCACATAAAAATCCACGACTGGCAGATCAGCGTGCTGCTTCTTTTCTCTCCAATACGGTAGGAAGTTAAATCAACTGAAATGTGGAGGATGTTTACTGTGACAACATGATTGACTGACCAGTTTACACTGACAGTGTGCGTGTATACGAGGTAGCGCGGTCTGTTAAAGAAGGTAAGAGTTAAATCATATTAAATGTGGAAGACAAACTGTGACAACATGATTGAATGACCAGTTTAAGTTACGTTACGAAGTGTGCGTGTAACTACGCGCGGTCTGTTAAAACAACAATTGTATGACGTGACAGTATGTCCCTAAGCTTGCGTATTCTTCTACTACATACACAAAAGCTTGTACTTTATCTTCACCAAAAGAGTACATACTTTAAGGGCATAGTATATAGGCAAATTGGAGTGCAGCAGACTTTCAAATAAGATGAGAGATTTAGTTAAAGGGACGAGTTGCAGATCTTCGGAGTTATTAGTAGGTTGTTTTTTTCAAAAGCTGCTGGCTTGTCCCTAAATGTAGTCAAGAATAAAATCAGTCTTCATCTTCATATTACAAAGCACTGACAAGAACTTTTAACGTGTTCACTCATTGAGTTTTAGCAGTCGACAAAACTACAACCACATACTCAGTTGTTACTCTTACCACTAACATATCCATCACAAGGGTACAAGAACTATACATATGATATTATATTAAGTTTAAAATACCTACAATATCCAGTTACACCTGTAGGAAACTCAGAAGTGAAGACTGATGTTCAGGGTTCTTTATTAAGAATGTTGCATTGCAATCATCCAGTCTGACTAAGGCTGTGATGCATTGTAGATTTATATATATTTTAGGAGGCCATCCTTATGGGTGCAGACAAATCACTCAGATCACAAACTTAAATATGGTTTGCAAAGGATGTAAGCAGTTCTAGGAACCATTCAGTTTTGCCAGCTGTAATCCAATCAGCATAACTATATCACTCATTATGAGTGACATCAGGAAACATCCAAATGCATTCACACTTAATTCAGGTGATAATTAGCTTGAGCAATGACACCAATTAAAGGAATGAGGCAGAACCACCAAGAGCATCACAGAAAATATTGATTTTTGCATGTGTAACACATCTAAAGCAAAAGAGATTAAGTTTTACAATTTTAAAGACATTTATCCTTCTGCTGACTTTCTTAGGCTATGATTTCATTTCGACCAAATTATTTGTCTTTTGCAGCAATGATTTTTAAATGACTTCTTAAATAATACATTTCCAATCATAAATAAATTACCAAGAAGGATTTTGAATACAAAAACTCATTTATTGACGTGCCTTTGTTACAAAATAAATATGTATTATTTGGAAGTATTTTGGATTATATAAATAGTAGCTACTTTCTCTTCAAAAGCTGAAGTGAAATAAGGGTCGATTTTAGTTTATAAAGATTTATGAAGAATAAAAATGAAAATTATTGAGATTATTTGAATTAATTGTTTTTATGTTTATTTTATTTGATACATGGGAATATGTATATGCATGTGTGTACATGTAAATACTTGTTTGATTTTTGATTAGTTCTAATATTTAGTTAATGTGTTATTTGTATAAACTGTGTTCATTTTTAACATGCACGTTTCCAAATGTTTTGCATCGGGGTGTCTAAACCAAGTCCTGGAGGGCCACTGTCCTGCAGAGTTTAGCTTCAACTTGCCTTTACAAGCCTGCCTGGACGTTTATAGTATGCGTAGCAAGACCTTGATTACCTTCAGGTGTGTTTAATTGGACCTGAACTCTGCAGGACAGTGGTCCAGTATCATTACTCCAAAAGACAATTATTTGGTCAAACTGAAATTGTAACCTTAAAAAGTCAGCAGAAAAATAAATGACATTCAGATTTTAAAATAAATCATCTTGGCTTTAGGTGTGTGTAAAAACAAATGTGAAATCATTTCATAGGTGACCATTTTAAATGCTAATCAATACCTGAGTTAAGTATGAATGCAATGCTTTAAGGCAGGGGTGTCAAACTCTGCCCTGCAGAGTTTATGCTGCGTTCACGCCATATCATAATTACCATCATTTCAAAATGACAACATGTGACTTTCTACTCGGAGCTGTTCACGTCCTCGGACTCGGAATTATGCTTTTCTACGGCAACACTATCAACGCCTAAACAGAGCCTAAGGGTGCTTTCACATCTGTGGTTCGGTTCATTTGGTCCGGACCAAGGGCAACAAATGATACATTGTAGCATTTTTCTGCCGTTTTGGATCCTTTTCACACCACACTGATTGCTCTGGTCCGAACCAGTTGAAACAAACCAAAATGCAGTCATGTGACAACATCCACATCACTTGTTGGCCAGATGTGTCATTGAACGTATTTCCTAAACTGCTTTTCGATTGGTCAGAATTAACGTGCGGGAAAATTCCAATGGAACTCCCGGAAGTAAATAAAGCGAGGAGACAAAAAGCCGGTAGACAACATGCCGCTATTTAGTATGGAGGGACGACTGCGCTGGCTGATTGTATCCCTGGTCATCGTATACTATATAGTTTGTATACATCACTTTAGACTATACATTTCGAGAATGAAGCGCTAACTGTCAACAAATACGTCTCCTCATCCCATAATGCACAGCGCAGCTGACTACGGCAGCTGGATTAGTCCAAAAAGGTGCAGTACTTTTTGCAGTTGGGTCTGTTCGAGTTCGGATCATGTTCTCACCACAAACGAACCGCTCCAGTGTTCGTTTGAAAGCGTACCGAGGCCACCTCTTCAAGGAGGTCTCGGTACGCTTATTTGGTCCGCTTTTGGTGTGCACTTGGGTGCGATTGTTACATTCACACCTGCCCAATCGAACCGCACCAAGTAGGAAAACGAACTCTAGTGCGATTCAACCGAACTAAATGAGGCGGTGTGAAAGCACCCTAAGTTGGTCAGGTGGTACAGCGGTCATGTGGTACCAGTCGTAGCTCTCAGAAGACTCCCAGTTCACAAGTTGTAATTACAAATTCTACGAGGACGTGAGCACTTTTTACAAGTTGGAATCTCGTAATTACAGGAATTCCGATATGGCGTGAACACGCCTTTAGTTCTAACCCTGCTCCAACACTCAAACCATGTAGTTTTCAAATAAGCCTGAAGGATGTGATTGGTTGGATCAGGTTTGTTTAATTAGAGTCGGAGCTAAACTCTGCAGGGCTGTGGCCCTCTAGGAATTGAGTTTGACACCCCTGCCTTAAGGTGTGACTTTCCCTGATTTCTCTGATAATGAGTGTTATAGTTGTGCTGATTGGAATAGAGCTGGTGAAAATCTGGGGAAATTCCTCTAACTGCTTACATTCTATGCAAACTTTGTCCTCTAAGGACAGCCCCTAAAATGTACATAAAACTACAGTGTTTCACTACTTTAGTCAGTCTTGATGACTGCAGCACAATACGGTACGATCTCAATCAAAGACCCCTGCTGAAGATTCAATCTTCTGATCTTGCATTAGAGTTTCCTACATGTGTAATTGGATATTGTAGATATTTTGTCTCAAAACTTCATTAGTATCATAATGTTTATGTGTGCTTTTTTTCTACTACTGTGATGGATACAGCAGTCAACATTTGAAGTGGATCAAAACCTTTCATCAAAGTTGTCCTTAAACCAAAACAATACCAGTTCTTGTCTTAGGACAACTTTGACAAACTTTTTTGATCCACTTCAAATGTTGACTACTGTATACTAATACAATATGAGTGTTTCTAATAACCTGTTTGCATCTTTTGTCTGGAAAGTGAACACAATTCACTCTTAACAGTGGTAGAAGAGGAGTAACACCTGAGCATGCTGTCATATTGTTTTGTCCATTTATGAAAGTGATTATACATCTCTATTCTTATGTCTAAAAAATCATATATTATACATTACATTATACATTATCACTGAAATCAGTAAGATCAGAGACAAGCTTTGCTTTCGTTCAATCCTTGTTACATTTCAATGTGTATTTGCTATATGTTTTATGGGAAGTAAAATGATGTTTGTAAACAAACTTCCAATAAAGGACATCTTAAATTTAATTTAAAGCAAATCACAAATTTAATTTTGATCTGCAGTTTCTTATTATTTAAAAGTTCCTTCAAATCCTTTGTAATATGAAGACAAACATACTTGACTTAATCTTTGACTGGGAATATCACAAATGCTTTTTAGCTAATCATGAATAAAGCGCAGTTCACACTTGCTTGTATGACACAGAAGATCAGTGGTATTAATAGTTTTGGGAATCTGTGCTTCATCTCTTACAGATTCACGTGACACTATCATAAAGATGGCATTTATTAAAGAGGAGAGTGAAGACATGAAGATTGAAGCATTCATAGTGAAACAAGAAGATGAAGAGGAACAAACAGGTTTGTCTTCATTCTCAAAGCTGAAATCACTCATTTGATCCTTAATAAAATGTAAACCTCTACAGAAACAGAGAATATACATAAGTATAGTTGTACAGAGAATAATACAGAAGTAGCGTAAACAAGACAATTATTTTGTATGTTTGGATTATTTTGGCTCATTTCCACCAAGCAGTACGATTCAGGACTGAACACACTGATCCAGCTTGCGCTTCCACCTCCAACAGTACCCTTACTTATTAGGCGTGGTGTATGCTGGAAAGTAGTGATTGATGATAAAGCACGACAATAAGCACTCTGCCTCTTTTTGTTAAATGTCAGTTTTAATGAACAATAATAGCCATTATAAAAGTATAAATACAAAGCATGAGGACAAAGGAAAGGAAATAAGAACAAAAGCAAAGAATTCAGTCAAACGTATGCTGCAAAGTCAAGAACCAGAAACAAATAATAGATTCATGAAACCAACGATTGCCTGTTAAATATACCCAAAACGAATGTTTAATCACTACAAGAGACATCACAGCCAGCAGCAAATGTCAGATGGGCTAGCCTTAGTCGAGCTAAGGCTTGTCTAATACATGAGGCAGATACCTGAGCACTAAGCACCCGATGATCACCTGGAGCTCACATCTCCGAAATCAGCATAGCACATTTTCAAATTGGTGCTATCCTTATAAATAAACCACAGATTTGAGTTTTAAACAACTACGTTCTCCTAAGAAAAACTCTTAAACCTACATTTCATGACACAATAACAGTAATATTTTGAAAATTATGTGTTTTTTTTGGGAAATTATGTTTCACAAGTACACAGGAACAGACAAGAACACATACTGAGAAACAGCTATTGTCTGTGTGAAAATATAGAATTATACTTACACTGTTATTTTTTTTTTTTTGTGTTTGTGCACTCTGATGTAAAATAAGCCCAACATACAAGAGCAGTACAGCGTAATGAGTCAAGAAGACACTTTATCCCCTTGTAGCACGCACAAGTGACGATTCTAGTCAACCAATCAACGTTCTGCAGTTTAGCTCCACCCTTTTGGTACCCTTTGCTGTACCCCAACAGAAGGGTACCAAAAACATAAAAGTGGTACAGTACGGTTTGCTGTTTTGGTACCATTCACAACTTCTGACAGTTGAAACGGCATAATTGCATACCGTACTGTAGTGAACCATACCGCTCGGTGAAAACGAGCCACGCATCGTTTTTTCTACTTGTTCTTAAAAGTTATGTTCTAACATTTAACACAAAGAAAAATTCATTCTGGTTAAAGGTGGAGTTCACTCAAAAATTTAAATTACCTTATGATTTACTCACCCCCAAGCCATCTTAAGTGTCTTAGATGAATACATTGGGAGTTGTATGAAAATGTCTTGGCGCTTCCAAGCTTTATGATGGCAGTGAATGGGTGTTATTCAATATTTAAATTGAAGTCCAATAAAGTGCGTCCATCCATCATAACCTACGTCATCTGCTGGAATGCCACTCTCCTGAGTATGCGCATATGACCGTTAGCATAAGCTAGTGACTGCAGATGATAAAGTTTGAAGTATGTTTATTTGCATTACAAAAATGCAATGATTTGCTTCAGGAGGCCTGTATTAAGCTATGTGGAGCACTTTTTTATGATGGATGCATTCACTTTATTGGGCTTCTATTGGACTCTTGAATATCAACACCCAGGATATTTTTAATATAACTCTGATAGCATTCGTATGAAAGAAGAAGAAAGTCACATACACTTAGGATGGCTTGAGGGTGAGTAAAGCATATGGTAATTTTCATTTTTGAGTGAACTATTCCTTTAAAGCCAATGATCCTATGTCATCATCTCTGCTTCTAAAGTCTAACATCATATTGACTTTGTTTTAAAATTTAACATTCTTTGTGAATAGAAAATGACACCTTTTTAGGATCTGGGTCTTTTGTCTCCGAGCTTGATTCTATGGTTGCGAAGAACATCTGTGTGCAAGATAATCGATGCTTTGGAATGCAAAAGTAGTTTCACACAGTGTGTTGTGTTTGCATGTGTGCATTTTAGTTACTCTACTTTTTTCTTACATTTATACTTTTTTATTTATATTTTCTGATGTTCCTTAAGCACAAGAGTGTACCTGCTGCTCAAGTATTTTGAAGGACAATGTTATAGGCCTCTATAAGGCTCTGCACCCTATGCACTCAGGATCTAGTTGTATGCCAACATTTTAATGCTTTAGATGTGTAAATGTTTTGATGTCTTTTGCTTTGCCATTAAACTTGTCAGTTTGCATTTTTCTCCTTTTGCCTTAGATCTCATTGTGTTGAAAAAGGAGAGTGAAGAACTGAATGAAACGGAGGAGAGAGATGAATATGAGAATCATGATGATTTCATACCTGGAGAAAAAACCTTTAGCTGCTCACAGACTGAACCTTTAGCTGCTTCACGAAAAAGGGCTCAAAACACTGGAACTAAAAGTTGCTTCACCTGCCAACAGTGTGAACTGTCTTTCAGTCAACACAAAAAGCTTAAAGCCCACATGAGGAATCACACAGAAGAGAAGCACCGTACCTGCCAACAGTGTGGAAAGCGGTTCGCTTATAAAGTAAGTCTTAAAAGGCACATGAGAATTCACACTGGAGAAAAGCCTTATATGTGCCCTCAGTGTGGAAGAAGTTTCACTCAACCTGGAAACCTTAAAGTCCACATGAGCGTTCACACTGGACAGAAGCCTTTCACATGCCAACAGTGCGGAAAGAGTTTCAACCGAAAAGGGAACCTCAACTGCCACATGAGAGTTCACACTGGAGAGAGCCTTTTCACCTGCCAACAATGTGGAACAAGTTTCACTCAGAAAACAACCTTTAACAGGCACATTAAGATTCACACTAGAGAGAAGCCTTTCACCTGCCAACAGTGTGGGAAAAGTTTTGATCAACATGAAAACTTTCAAGCCCACCTGAGACTTCACTCTGGAGAGAAACCCTACACATGCCCTCAATGTGGAAAGAGTTTCTTTCAAAAAGGACACTTTAAAGACCACATGAGAATTCATTTTGGGGAGAGACGCTACATATGCCCTCAGTGTGATAAGAGTTTTAATCAAAAACGACACCTTGAAGAGCACATAAGAATTCATACAGGAGAGAAGCCTTTCACCTGCGAACAATGCGGAAAAAGTTTCAACCGAAAAGGAATCCTTAACAGGCACATGAGAGTTCACACTGATGAGAAGCCGTTTAAATGTGGTCACTGTGGAATGAGTTTTAAATATAAAGTAGGTCTTAAGTACCACATGAGTATTCACATCTGAGAGAACTGTTTATATATGTCATCAATTTGGAAGTAGTTTCTCTGACAGGAAACCTTGTTTGTTTGTGAGACTGTATAATTTGCTGTTACAGTCATAAATCAACTCAGAGGGTCAAATTCTCAATGTCCAGTGACTAGGCAATGTATTGATTAGTCAAATGAAGAATAAACAAGTTACAATTTCACAGACTCGCAAGTCTCTCTGAACTTACTAGACTTCAGCTCCAACCCCAATGAAACACGCCTGAACAAGTTAATCAAGGTCTTTATGATCACTAGAAAGTTACATGCAGGTGAGTTTAATTAGGGTTGGAGCTAAACTCTGCAGAAAAATGGATCTCATGGGCCAGAGTTGAGAACCCCTGCTGTAGGTTTTCAACCCTGCTCCTGGGAACTCACTTTCCTACAGAGTTTAGCTCCAACCTCAGTGAAGCACACCTGAACCAGCCAATCAAGTTCTTCAGAATCAGTTGAAGTCATTGGCCAGGAGTGCTGAAGCTGGTTGGAAAGAAACTTTGTAGGACAGTGGGTCCCCAGGAGCAGGATTGAAGACCTATGCTGTAGAACAGAGGTGCCCAACCCTGTTCCTGGAAATCGACCTTCCTGCAGAGTTTAGTTCCAGCCCTGTTCAAACACACCTGTCTGTAATTATCAAGTGCTCCTTCAGATCCTAATTAGTTGGTTCAGGTGTGTTTAATCAGGGTTGGAGCTAAACTCTGCAGGAAGGTGAATCTCCTGAGCACCCCTGCTGTAGATTATAAGGAATTCATTTAAATAGAACATGGCCTTTTGGACATCCTAGCAATCTAATATTAACTTTCATGTGTCATTATTGTGGAAACACTTGTAGTAAAAAGGCAATCTTGAGGTTCACATAAGCACCCCCTATATAGTTTAAAACACCTGAGCAGTGCCACCCAATATGTAGATGACATTTTTTCTTCAATAAAACAGAAAAAAAAATGTTTAGCTGAAACCATGGTCCTTGATTCATTTAAATAATTCAGTTTACCAAATAAGCCAGGCCTATTGCAGTTAGTCTGACTTATTTTGAGCCAAATCAAGTGACAATAAGTCAGACTAACTGCAGTAAGCCTGGCTTATTTGGTAAACTTGTTTTATGAAACACCCCCCTGCTTCAGGCTGATGTCTGTTATGTACTGAGGAAAACATCTCAAATGCATTAAACAACACAAATATATTCACTGTTTGCCGTTGTGGATCGATTTGATCCATGATCAACATTAAGGGCTCATATATTCTTTCCCCACTAGCGTTTTTGAAAAAAAGTTGCCAGCCACTGCCAGCATTTTTGATGATTTTAACTAAAATTTCATGGCCCCCAGAATATTTAGTATGAATATCTGAATGTGCA
Organism: Labeo catla; assembly: GCA_012976165.1. Lineage (NCBI taxonomy): Eukaryota > Metazoa > Chordata > Actinopteri > Cypriniformes > Cyprinidae > Labeo > Labeo catla. The sequence continues at coordinate 88,875 of VONZ01000554.1, read as the reverse complement.
AAATAAAAAATCAGACCCTCTACTTATAATAAGGACAAAAAACCTGTTTTATTCTAGCTTCAAGCTTGCCGGTGCTTGCTTGGAGTGAAGCTTTTATTATGCCACAGTTGACTGCTTCCACTCCTTCCGTATGCGTATGTAGGGTACATTTAAGCGTGTTGAAAGTTCTGTTATAATGCTGCTCTGTGCGTTCGTCACTCGTCTAATAATAATAACTTGTTTCCATGTTTTGTACAAAATTAAACCGCAAATCAAGGGTGTATGACATCATTAGCAGGCACCACAATGACACTGCCCGTTACATTAGTTACATTTCTCTGCACGTAAACATTCTTAGAAACAATTGGGATAATATAAATAGGCTACACAAGTCAACAAAATATATTACACTGTTCTAGTTGTTTTTAGATATTTTAATAAAAAAAAATCTTACACATTGTACCTTTAAGGTTGATATGCCTGTTGCTGGTTCCAGAATGGTCAAAGGGAGGTTTCTGTGTTTAGACGTGTGTGCAATGGCAAAGAATAGCTGCCTCAATGGACCGAGTTGATACATTTCACTTCCCCAACATTTCCTGCTGGTATTCAGAATCAAAGCTGTAACCTTTGGTTTACAAGTCTGACTCACTAACCATTGATCACCTGCTCATTGCCAACATTTGTTGCCCAGGTAGCGGTGCCATAGCTGCGTCCTGCTAGATTTCTGGCCACTTTTTTATTAGAATCAATTTTTAAGATCCAACCATATTGTAATGTGATAGTGGCCTTGCTTTCATCCAGTCTTTGCAGGATATCCTGGCCATAAACCTGCATCAACCACAGGTGCTTAGGGACAGAAGGCATTGAAGGAACAGGTTCAAATGTCACAGGCAGGATCAGACTCGTTGTGACAACAATTGCCTTTGCAATCTGTCAGATACTGGACTGTCTTTTGCAACCAGACTTAAGCATTACGCTCCTGCAGCTTGCGCTGGATCTGGCTGCTGCTGTTTGCCACCGCTCGTTGACGCATCAAACTTACTACCTCGAAGTCACATGCAAGTTTTGATCTAAGAATGCAAGGGAACTGCACCCTGTGGCCAATCTCAATGTAGGAGATGATATTATGGCTCCAGCCGATGATCTTCCTCTTACATCTTCGGCAGGCCAGGTACTCAGATGCCACAAAGGACATCCTACCCAAGGCAACCACCTGCCTGATCGTTTGATGCAAGCCAGCTGAAGTCAGATGTTTTTTTTGACAGCGTCACTTGCCACAGTTTGTAGCAGGGGATGGCCAAAGTAATTCTCCAAGGAAGGAAAATTACTGGTCTTTAGTGGCACCTGTGGAGGATACCACCAAAGTTTGTCCACCCTGTTATAGATCAGTTCAGGATGCCCCTGTGCTGTCCACCTGAACAGGGCCTTGGATATCCACTTCTGGTCCACTTCAGGCAGGGTCTGTAACCATTCAGCTGGAAGATAGACTCATTGTACTGAACAAATCTCAGTGAACACAGAAGGGTGGGTGAGGGTGGCTGAGGCGTGCTTGGGTCAAAGCTACAAAACTAACGACAGGACAAACTGATAAACATGACTACTGAACTGCAATAAATCCTAAACAAAGCAAAAAAGTGTTATACTATTAAACGTTTGCTTACACGGTGTGGGTTTGAGGCGGGAAACCAGCTTTTCTGTGGTCTTGATCAGGTTTTTCTGGTTAGGCAACTTAGTAACCAAGAGGGAACAGAGAGAGGCAGTGGAAGTATGGGTGGTGGCAGCATGCTGTGTGGGGGCAGTGTGGTGGGTGGTAGCAGCATGCTGGGGAGCTTTCTTGGCATACTGCTGTTTCTTCATGGCAATGGCAATTTTGCCAAAAGAGAAAGAGCTCAATATACTTTCTGAAACTTCCCTTGTTGTGGACATTTTCTCATGAGTCTTTAGCCGCTTTTCTACCGAAATTTTCAGGAACTATTTGTCCCAGGAATTTTTTTCCCCCAGACCTGTTGCAAAAATGTGTGTCTGTAAATCTTGCGTCAGCTCAGTTTCCATACCATTCTTTGCGTTTAAATTAGTGTAATTGTCTCCCACAACTATGTAAGATACACTTACATAGAATGATGTCACTTTCCTAAAAAGTTTTTATACCAAGAGTTTTCATCTTAGCATTTATGCTAGCAAGTGGAGTTTTGGCAAAAATAAATAAATAAAATTGTCAATTCTGTTCCATTAAGCCAAGGTAGAGTAACAATGCTGACAATGTGGTAACAGAATTTACAGTCTACTGGACAATTCTGCCAATTCTATTACTTTACAATTCTGTCACTTAAAGGGTCAACTCTGTTTATGAACTACTTTCACAAAAAAAAAAAAAAGAGTTTAACATCTTATAAACATTATTGATGTATTTTTGCACCCTTATAATATTTCAACAACATTTCGTTTTTTACTGGATATTGTATATAATACATTTTATGATTAAAAATATTTGCTTCAAGTGAAATTCTATGAAGACATAGATATTTTTTTTTTATTATTTTTAAGGTATGCATAGGTGAAATATTATCTCAGTTTCGTGTTGGAATGCAAGGACTGTTTGTCTAATGAAACAAGAAGGATTTTTCCTGTTATGATTGTTATTTCTACACATTTCCTAATTTGTCTGTAACAGACCATCTGTTTTTCCATTAAAAGTAAAAAAAAAAAAAAAAAGGAAGTAACTTGTGTTTGGCGAGCACTGAATTATTAACATTTAATATGTTTTTACACTGGAAATAGTTAGAGGACAGTTTTTTCCCCCTTAACTTTCTGAAATGCCAAACGTATCTCCAATTATAGAACCACCCATTTAAGGAACAAAAATTAAGTATTTATTATTTATATTAGGTATTTAACAATTTATAGAATATAGTAAATAGATTACACTGTCACAAAACATTTGTACTTGGTTTGTAAAAGTTGTCATTACATATGTTTGTGTTTGTTGTTCTCGTTGCATTTACACTGTTTTGACAAGCAGGTGTCCTCAGCGTGCGGCAATTCGAAACAAAACAGTGAATCATTTTGCGAAGCAATTAATTCAGTTGACTAACTTTTGGAAAGCTCAGTTTCTCCATCACCGCTTGTCAGTGAAGGAATGCGTGTTAAGATAAATTGATTGAGGATACTATTGATATAGGGAGCGAAATGAAATGCATCTTTTGTTACTCATGGCTTTTCTCACAGCAAACATGCATTAACGTTTGATAAAACATTACAATGTTACATTCAATAATAAATAAATTTACACCGCTAAAACTATGAAACAGACTGAATGCTTTGTATCGATTTAAACGATGTAAATGCTTAAAACACAAACCTTACTTCAGCAGAATCACAGACTCTGGAACGCAGTTTTATGACATCACATTGACAGACCAAAATGAAAGTCTTGTATAAACCAATAAATCTTTTGGATTATACAATAAATGAGTTCTGTTTTTTAAAGTATGTCATTATTTTTTTTTTATTACAAAAAGCCAAGTGATAGAAATTTGTTTAAATTTGTGATAATGATAAATTTAAATAATTTCATTAATTTAACAATAAAAAACTGCAAACAAGGAAAACATATATAAGCAAGTGTACAATAGTATTTGTTATTTGTTATATATTATTATTATTAAATAACAATATTATTTTTTGAATCTTGAAGCCGTGTTTCCCTGAATAAATTAGAATAAAAAAAATATCTGCCAGTGATCTACAGGTGATGTTATAGAATATTTTTGTATTGACTTACACTTAATATATAGTGCACTTCATTGGGGACAATTTTGGCGACAATGCTGTACAAATTCTGAGATGAAGATGAAGATCTTGAATGTTCTTCCCATGTCTGAGGATGAGAAAAAGTCATACGAGATTGTAAAAACAGCATTCGCTAATGCTTTAGATTACAGCTTGCAATTTACATGTAAGTAAACCAAATTTAAAGTGTACCTTTTTGTATTAATAGTGTGCTTATGCAGTACTTAGGTGTAGGCATAAGGAACCAATACAAGTTAGAGGACCAAGCAGGGTAACAACCTGGAAAAAAGTAAAATTAGTTATACTCTTAAGTATTTTATTACTAAGAGGTATCTATTTTACAAATTTTAATATTACATAGTATGTACCTTTTGGTAATAATATTTTATCTTAATATTTTCTTTTTTAAAAGTAAAGGATATATGATGGAGATTATTAAGTAACAAAACTAATGGGAAAATTATGTGCTTCTGTTATGATTTTATTTAAGCCAATTGCATTGCAATTGTAGTCATGCTCATCCAGACACACAGGCTGTTCGTCAGGAGAAGAAAGCAGGGCAACAGGTTGTCCTCCACATGATTCCCCAGAGTGTCCCTCTCATCTGCTTCTCCATTGCTCATGTCACCCTCATTGTCATCTGAGCTCAGGCATTCCTCCTTTTTCCTGCAGGATATCACCTGATGCCACACAAATGTTTTTAAGCCTGAATGGTTGGAGCTGAACTCTGCAGGGCTGCGGCTCTCCAGGACTGGAGTTCACCACCCCTGGCCTAGACTGAACCCGAATTTTCTTGTTCCCCCTGCTGGATTGTTTTCACATTGTGTTATTTTTGGGTCCAAACCTCAATGCGTTTGCATGATCAATGTACCAGTTATTTAGCCCTGTTGGTATGTAGCAGTGATGCAAATGCATACAATTTTGAATTTATAGACCTTTGTTTTTTTTCAGTCAGCAACAAAATGTTTCGATCACCTCTATGTGGCTGGTCACAGTATAGGTCAGGGGTGGTGAACTCCAGTCCTGGAGAGCCGCAGCCCTGCAGAGTTCAGCTCCAACCCTAATTAAAACTCACCTGCCTGTTGCTTTCTAATAACCCTTCAGACATTGATTACCTTGTTCAGGTGCGTTCGATTAGGGTTGAAGCAAAACTATGCAGGGCTGCGGCTCTCCAGAACCGATGTTCGCCACCCCTGGTATAGGTCATAAACCATGTAATCTAAAGGCCTTTCCACACTGAGCACGATGCGAGGCGAATCGTTGACAAATAGTGCTTTCACATCGAGCGCAAACTGATTGATCACCTTCGGCTTATTCACACCTGCATGCTAGGTGGCGTTGACCAACAATGCATTTTTCCTCAGATATGTATGTTGTATAGGGATTTAACATTGTCCGCTGCTCAATATACAGCATTAACTTAAATATATCTTCATAATCATGTATCTCAGCTTTCATATTTCATTCCTAGAAAAATGTTTAACAAATTTTTTTTTTAATACGGAAGATCTAGAGAGCGAACACGCTCTGACTCATATAACACTTGCACACATGGAAGAATACGGACAGTGTTTTCCTCCAGATCACATAATTCAGTAGAAAATTAATAGAAATTATATTCAGAATGTTTGAGTGTCAGTGCCGATAGCCTTGTGGGCAGCACGCCGACATACAGCGCTGTTGCGATACAGGTGTCCTGAGTTTGAATCCCAACTCGAGGACCTTTCCCAATCCTGCCCCCTATCTCTCTCCCACTTTGCTTCCTTTCAGTTCTGATCTATCCTATCCTAATAAATGCAAAAAAAAAAAAAAAGAATGTTCTCAGATACAATGATACGCATCTCTTGGAATACTCTTCTTCTGTGTTTGTTTAAACAGCGCCACCACTCTATCCTTTTTGTGCAACAGCAGTTTCTGTGGCCACGTGATGTAATGCTCAGATCTCATTGGACGGCCATCATCCATCATCCAGATGCATCATCCATCTTTCTTTTTACAGTCTATGGTCAGCACATAACAGCACTTGTGTCTGTCTGTGCATTGAATGGCCCCTGGGCCATATCCAGTGCTCTGGCTATCCTTGACCGGCCCACATGAGGTAGTTAGTAAATTGAAAATCAAGCGCAAATAGGTGTAATTAGGTGCAATACAATACAGCCGTGCTGCTTTTATTTTGAAGGCAACTGCTATTTTTTTATTTACTTATTTACATACATCTATGCATGTGACTTTCTCAGATGTGTTTGTTACCATGTAGGACAGCTTTCAAAACATGCAAAGTTGCTGTTAGCCCTTAAAAGGGTCATCGGATTGTAAGTTCACTTTTACATGCTGTTTGAACATTAATGTGTGTTGGCAGCGTATGTACAAATCTACCCTGTAATAGTAAAAATCCATGCAGTGGTTTTTTAATTAATCTGTAAAAATAATATCCCCTTTTTCAAATCAAGCCATTCTCAGATGCCTGTTGTTGTTGCGTCACACCCACAGAGGCCGCTCCCACGATAGTTAATTGACATTAGCATCTTACCTAAGATCAGTTGTAACAGTCCAGCCTTCATGTTTTGATGCCGGAGCAGGGATGTAAGTTAGACAAGAATTAAGCGGAATGTAGTGGTCGTCATTTACTCCCGACATCTGAGCCGCTGAAGATGCAGTGGATTACATTTGTCTGTGAAGGGAATGTGCCTCCCGATCTACATATATCCGTCTATGTTCACGCGAATCTTTCATGATCCAGCTTCACTTACAGCAGAAGTGAGTATAAGGGTTTTTTAATGACTCTTTGCAATCGCCCTTCCTAATAATGTGCTAGTTAGCAAGTTTAGCGGCTAAACACTATTTTGCATAACCTGTAACCTCTTGATTATTAAAACAATAAATTAGTCATTTAAACAAGTCATTAACTTAGTTTTTTTTTTTTTAAATAATAGCGAGATCCATTTAATCTTGATCAACTACTAATGGTAAACAAATCAGAGCAGCATCAGTCTGCTACATCATTTTAAAACACCAAATAGCCTTCAGTTAATAGGTTATAACTGTATCTGTCTCAAATGTAGACTGATGAATATTTATTTTAATAAACCTATAGGCCTATAAATGTGCTCTATTATTGGCCCATATTCAAATGTTTGTGCAGAGTGTGGAATGCAGGGAGGCATCTGTGTGATCATTTTTTTTTCCTGATAATGTATTAACTTCAGATCAGTTTGACAACAAACAAGTTGCGCTTTCTGATATATCTGTCTCACTGAACTGGAGCATGTCACAAAAAGAAACCGAAACTTGTATGGCTGTCACACAGACATGAGAAATATATCTGTAGAAAGCTTAACATGTTTATAATGTCTAAAATATGTACAACTGAATCCCATCCATCTTAGTTAGAAAAGTAAAATGAAAACATTCATAGTTTTCAGCATTCATAACTTCACTTGCAGACAAACCGCTTTTACACTCTTCACCCAAAATCAGAAACAGGAAACGAGAATCAGGGCACTTCTCATTTCAGGGAAACTGAAACTTAAGTGTAGTTGAGCAGTTGTGTGTTTGCTTCTCTGTTTTCAGGCAGTAAGATGGCAGAAGCCAAATTTTTTCAGGATGAGTTTATGTGTCCAGTGTGTCTGGATCTCCTGCAGGATCCAGTGGCCATTCCTTGTGGACACAGTTACTGTAAGATCTGCATTACACGCTGCTGGAATCGGGAGGATCGGATGAGAGTCTACAGCTGCCCTCAGTGCAGACAGACCTTCAGTCCAAGACCTGCTTTAGCTAAAAACACCATGCTGGCTGAAGTGGTGGAGAAACTGAAGAAGACTAAACTTTCAGCTGCATGTTATGCTGGACCTGGAGATGTACAGTGTGATGTTTGTACTGGAAGAAAATACAAAGCCATCAAGTCCTGTCTTGTGTGTCTGAACTCTTACTGTCAAACTCATCTTGAACAACATGAGAGTTTGTTCAAAGGAAAGAGACACAATTTGACTAATGCTACTGGACGACTGCAGAAGATGATCTGCCGGAAACATGACAAGCTTCTTGAAGTTTTCTGTCTCACTGACCAGCAATGTATATGTATGTTGTGCACAAAGTATGAACATAAAAAACACAACATTGTATCAGCTGCAGCACAGAGGACAGAGAAACAGGTATGAGCTATAAACTGAAATTGATTAAATAATGATGCTCATATGTTTCGTAAGCGTTTATGTCACGTTGAGTTTCAGTACTGTAGTGTTTTTAAACGATTTTATGGGGCACCAGCCAGGGATTTTCACCCTGACAATAAATAACAATCATGGAATATTGTTGAATAAATTCCATGATTGTTATTTTTTTATAAATTGTAGGAAGTTGTAGTCTGACCAATCTGAAGGATTTATGAGATATTAACTTGTAGAGCCTTTTGTACAGAGTATTGTCAACACAAGGAAGACATGAATGTAATAAAGGGATTTTATTAATAAAAGAATAGACAAGAGTAACTAACAAGTACCAAATGTATACCATGAATGGATAAAGTGCATAAAATTGATAGATGCAAGTGACCGAGTTTGGATATTTCTATGGATGTTATCTTATGGAAAGATAAACTATAGTTTTCTGGAAAAAAAAAATTGACAGGAAGCCAATGAAGTCAAATCAAGCCAAGTCATTTTCATTCCTCTACATGTATAGACATACAGCAGGATGAAATGTTGTCTCTCGCAGGATCACGGTGCTACATAGTTAAACATAAATATAAACACACAACACTAGACTTAAAAAAATGTTTTTAAACCTATACATAGCTAACTTACTGAAAGCAGTATTCTAATTATACACATGTTAAAAATAATTAACTGCATACACATAATCTAAGGTTTTCAAGAGTTTTCATGGATCCTGGTTTCAGGAGGTAGGGTTGTAGATGAGGTTTCAGAGGGGGCTGAAGTGATTGGAATTGAGGGGTCTCACAGCCTGTTTTCCTGCAGAGTTCTGCTCCAAACATAACCAAACACACCTGAACAAGTTAATCAAGGTCTTTAGGATCACTAGAAAGTTATGGGAAGGTGAGTTTGATCAAGGTTGGAGCTAAACTCTGCAGGAAAACTCTGCTAGAGCTTCTGATTTTGGAAGGACTAAATATAATCACCTCAATTTGCTCAGTGTGGAGCTAGAGGAAATTATTTGCAATCAATCATTAATATACTAAAGACAATCCATAAGAAGTTGCAGAGAGTCTTTAGATTTTACAGCTGAGAATCATCAGCATAATTCTAATAATATGAACTGGAAGGATGTACAGATTAAAGAGCATTGGGTCCAAAATGGACACCTGCGGAACCCCACAGGAGAGAAAAGGAGATGATGAGGGAAACTGGCCAACAGTCACTGCGACTGTCCTAGATTTAAGATATGAAGCAAACCAGAGTATTGCTGTGTCCTTAGTGCCAACCTACTGTTTAAGTTGTGAAAGTAAGATATTATGATCTGCCGTGTCAAAAGCAGCACCAAGATCCAATAAGATCAAAACTGCATTATTGGTCTACTGGAAGTGACAAATCATTTATCACTATTAACAAAGCTATTGCAGTACTGTGATGAGTTGTAAAACTTGATTAAAATTGTTCCAAAAAAATGGAAGCAACTTTTCAAATAAATGTCATGATGACCAAGTTCTCACTGGCTTCTCACTGGGTTCTCACCATTTTATAATTGATGGCAAAATCAGTTAATTTTCTATATGGTGCTATATGGATTTATACAGCTGTTCACAGGATGATTTTATGGTTTTAATTTTATGCCATGTTTACAGTTTACTTTGGTTTGTCCTCCAGAATCAGCTGAATGAAACACGAAAAAAGTTCCAGCAGAGAATCCAGCAGAGACAGAAAGATTTTCAGCAGCTGAGAAAAGCTGTGGAGTCTCATAAGGTGAGTCTGGAGATAAAGAGAAGTTTAAGAGGTCTCAGTTAGTACTCTGCACTTTTAGTGATACTAAAGCCCAGTTTGTAATTTTGATGTGTGTCTTAACAGCGCTCTGCACAGACAGCAGTGGAGGACAGTGAGAGGATCTTTACTGAGCTCATCCGTTCTGTTGAGAGAATCTGTTCTAGTGTGACACAGCAGATCAAAGATCAGGAAAAGGCTACAGTGAGTGCAGCTGAAAGACAGCTGAAGCAACTTAAGCTGGAGATCAATGATCTGAGGAGGAGAGACGGTGATCTGGAACAGCTTTCACACATAGAGGATCACATCCTTTTCCTGCAGGTAACAGAGATCTAATAGAATAGGAAAACAGAGATCCTGATGTGACAGGAGACTCGCAGAGAAACATTTAATGAGAGCTGAATGATCTGCTGACTGCAGTGTTGTCAGGAATTTTTTAAAAATGTGCAAACAATAATGCTCATTGAGAGTGCACACATTCACTGCATGATTTGACCTACTTTCATGGTCACAAAATTCAAGATATTTTCCCTCATGTTTTTGTCTTATATTTACACAAATGTTATAACTAAACAATATTGCACAAGCAAGAGCAACAAGTCTGTTCCTATGTTTTTCCAGAGATGAGTTGGTACTTCTGGTCTTTTTCAATTTTTTCACCCCCCATGCTGAGCAGGTGCAGCATTTTCCAATTGTGCATTTATGCCTGGCCATTATACACATTCCCAGGCTCTTCTTAAACCTTCTTTTGATTGCAATGTGTGATGAGTGGATTCTCTGCATTATTTCTGACCTCAATGCTGTTGGAACAGTCGCTCACTCTTTGGTAAAAATTATACCATTTTGTACACCTAACTGATAGACTCTCTCTCTTTTTCGGCTTGCTCCCGTTATCTGTCACAATACGCTGTCTCAGGAAACACACTGGAAGCACGAATAAATGTCTCTCATCATAGGTAAACACAAGGGATAATCCAAACAGAGGCTTGAGTAGACACACACGCACAAGAAGTAGACCTGGCAAATGAGGAACACAAGGACTGGAACGTAAATGGGCTAATGGGATAATTGGGAGGAACACAGGTGAGACGAATAACTAATTAGACAGGGAGAAACTGGGACACAGGGAGCACATGGAGAGAAAAACAAACACACTGACAGGTCCATGATTCTGACATATCGCCCCCCCCCTCCTGGAAGCCGCATCCTCATGTCGTAGAAACATCAACAGAGGCATGAGTGAAAACTTGGGCGGAGACTCCGGAGGAGGACGGACATCCGGGAGGAGGACCAGTCCAGGGTGCAGACGATGGAGAAAGGAGCCAAGGAGGAAACAGGAGGAACCAGCGTGGACCAGATGGAGGGAGGAGCCAGGGAGATAACAGGAGGGACTTGGGTGGACCAGACGGAGACAGGAGGGACTTGGAGCAGGAAGAACCAGGTGGAGTGGAGTCCCGAGGCGTAGGATGGACAAGGGAGCCTGGTCTTAGCTCAGGAACGTCAACCCCCTCTAGGCAGGACATGGAAACCAGAGCTCTCTCTGGGCAGGATGTGGGAACAGGGGTGACAGAGGGCTCCGAAAGAGGAGGGAGGAGAGGGGGCAGGTCCACCCACAAGTCTATAAGGTCCCAGTCAAATACCCCCTCAGCCTCAAACAGTCCCAGATCTTCAACCAGCTCACCCTCAGCCATGTTGCAGTGGGCGGAGCTCCTCTCCACGATCAGACTGCCCTCAGCTTTCTCCCTTATTATAGCCGGCTCATCAGACATGGCGGGCTCTGGCTCTCCATCAGCGGTGGGCTCGGGCAGGTGCTTTGTGCAGCAGGGAGATGTGGGATGGGCACTGGGTACGGAGTGGCACTGGCCAGATCCCCCTCAGCACAGGGGCACACATCGCTTCACGAAGGCAGCGAAATCTTCTTGAGGACCATCTTCGGACGGTCGGATGACGGTGCTTCGGACAGTCATAGATTACACTGAGATACTGGGACACAGGGAACCCATGAGGAGGAAAACAAACACACCCCCTGGGTTCCATTCGGGAGGGCTCATCTCGGTCTTAATCCCTTCAAAGGGTTTACTCTCCGGAATGAGAGCTTCAAAAAGTTGAAGGCTGTAGGGGACCAAACAACTGTTTCTTGAAGCGCCCTTCTGCGTCATCATCCCCTGACCACACAGAGGCACCGTCATCATGGAAAGAATCAGAGCAAAGGATCATGGGGGCCTGAAGTGTCCATCAGTTGTACCCTTCGAAATCCTTCATTCCGAAGGGCCCTTTGAAGTGGCCTGTCTTGAGCACATCGGTTTGGAGCGACCCTTCAATATGGCAGCCATTATTGTTTTCACTCCGAAGTGCCCTTTAGAATGTACCGACTGACAGGTCCATGATCCTGACATTATCAGGGGTTGTCACAGCGGAGTGATCCCCACAGCTAATTTGGCACGTTTTATGCCAAATGCACTTCCTGCTGCAACCTAGCCCTAAGAGTGCACTAACTCATGCAACCCCAGTGCTGGGACACACTCACTCACTCATTCACACACACACTCACTAACTGCCAATTTGCTTTGTCCAATTAATCTATACTGAATGTCTTTGGATTGTGGGGAAAACCAGAGCACCTGGAGGAAACCCACAGAGACATGGGGAGAACATGCAAACTCCACACAGAAAGGCATCCTGGCTCAGCCGAAACTTAAACCAGGGAGCTCCTTGCTGTGAGGCAACTGAGCCACTGGCCACTCAACTGATAGACTAAAAAAACAACAACTTAATTTGTGCCACTCTTGTGAACTGACCACCACACAAGATATGAAGAACATGGAAAGCTTTGGGAGATCCTGTCCAACAAATCTAAACCAGCTGAGATAATAGCACAAAAAACACACTCAGAAAAATATTGCCTCACTGTTATTAAAAAAAAAAAAAATCCCGGAACATGTACAGATATTTTTGTCAGTATTGCACTTCCCTGCTTGTCAGCTGATGTCAAGTGTTGTGTTATTATAATCATCAGTCAGACACTAATTCACACTTATAAAAGGATTTCAGCTCAGCGAAATGTCCTGGGAAACATTTTTTGAGCTTTTTCTTTTGTATTTTCTACAGTATTTATTCAGTATTATTAGTATTTATATAGTATGATTTCTGTAGTTCTAAATAATGTTTGCTACTCATGGCTTTTGAACTGATTTTTCTCATCTGGCAACCATTTAAGGCCTTGAAATCCCTAGTTACAAACTGATGAGTTGAATTAGGCATGTTTTATTGGGGAAACATACATAATGTGTAAAGCTGGGGTTCTCCAGGACCCGGATTGGAAACCACCGATTAAAACTAAATAATTTACTAGAAAGTTCACATATAGTGTAAGTAGCAAATGCTAGAATGTGTTGCTCTAATGTCATTATGATTATTAGAAGAATGTAATCAGGTCAAGTCAATTCATCAAGAGCCACAAAATTTGATTATAGGTCAGGTTATTGGATGAAGTTTGTTAATAGATGAAAAGTTTTGATTTTTGTTTTCTGTAGAGTTTCCAGTCTCTCTCAGCACCTCCTGAATCTACAGACATCCGCATCATATCCTTCAGTTCTCAGTTCTTTTCTGTTGATGGCTTGAGAGAATCTGTGCATCAGCTAAGAGACAAACTGGAGGATTTTTGCAAAGAGGACCTAAAAAAGATCTCTGACAGAGGTAACGTCTTGGAGATTAATCTGCTCTCAGAAATGAGTCCATCATCAAATATTATGCAGAACATCAAATTAGAAATGGACTGATGTAGGAACCATTTACTTTTGACATTAGAATGACATTGTATATGTTTGTTGATTTCCAGTCACATTCACAAACATTGTTCCTAGGACCAAGAATGAATTCCAACAATGTAAGTCACTAAAAAACTGAGTATGTTCATGTTCTTGCTGTAAAATTGAAAGAAAACATATTAGAACTTTAAGATAAGAATCAATTAAGCAAAAGAGTTTTGTAGTTGATTATGCAAATGATGACTTTCACAAAATATCTAGTAAGCTGTACTTAGATACTGCCGATACATTCAACATTAAGATAGAAGATTTCAGCTACAATAAAATTAAATAGGTTCATCATTTCTGATTCTGTTGTGTGATGTTTTATTTCCATCAGATTCCCATCAGCACACTATGGATCCAAACACAGTGAATAAACGTTTTCGTCTGTCTGAAAGGAACAAAATGATTATTGTTACTGACACAGAGCATCCGTATCCTGATCATCCTGGCAGATTTGATGGATATAATCTTCAGGCGTTGTGTAGAGAGAGTGTGTGTGGACGCTGTTACTGGGAGCTGGAGTGGAGTGGAAATAATGTATTTATATCAGTGTCATACAAGTGCATCCGCAGGAAGGGATGGGGTAGAGAGTGTTTGTTTGGACGTAATGATCATTCCTGGAGTTTGTTCTGCTCTCCCTCCAGATACTCATTCATACACAGTAACATAGAGACTAAACTTCCAGTAAAGTTCATCAGCTCTCGTAGAATAGGAGTGTATGTGGATCACAGTGCAGGAACTCTGTCCTTCTACAGTGTTTCTGACAAAGTCAGCTTAATCCACACAGTCCAGACCACATTCACTCAGCCGCTCTATCCTGGGTTTAGGGTTTATTATAAATCTGGGTGTGGTGTTGGATCATCAGTGAAACTGTGTGGATGAATCGGAACAGATTACTTTTAGCATGATAAATCAGTAACAGTGAGATATAGAGCCTCTTAATTTCTTTTCATTACATGAATTCTATAGCTGAACTTCTGTCACTGAAATAACATATCAGAATAAATGTGTGTAATAAATGCTTATATAGACTGTATGTGATCACACATTTTAAGATCAACTATATATATATATATTCTTCCATCAATAAACTCCTTATTACTGCTTATTAATAGTTAGTTACGTAGCTATTGCATTACAGTATTAGGTATTATTAAGGGATGTAGAAGATTTTTATTAGTACTATCAAATTTACCTTTCAGTTGTAATTCTAAAGTTTGCTATGATCACTATGTATAATGCTTTTATGAAAATGTACATTTCCTGTTTACTGGAAGATTGCCTCAAATGTCAATTTTTATCCATAGTTAGACAAGGCCTATTTGCGTGGAAGAAGTGATACATTAGTGTGTACCATGAGAAACATGGGAAAAAGTGAGTAATATCCACACTATGTCATTTTAGGTTGTGTTTTCTTTCTAGAATGCCACTACCTTATTATTATTACTGGTGTTATACTATCTGCATTGTTCTTAAAGTGCTCCTATTATGCCTTTTCAAAAATGACCTTTCATGCAGTGTGTCATGTAGCTGTATGTGAATATAAACTCTGCAAAGTTGATAGTAAATGAAGTTATTGTCTATCAAAAAAGACGGCTCACAATCGCCTGAATGAGTCGTCAGGAATTTGAATCTTATTCTGTTACAGCTATATGTATATAAGTAATACATTTGCATAATGCATGCCCATGTTCTACGTCACAAACAACTTGCCCGCCCACAAACACAGTAAAATTTCTATGTGGTCTACGTCATGTCGAGAAGATGCTGTATCCTACGCTGTGAGTAAATTTGTTTTGTATTCACTTCCAAGAGATGAATCTACAAAGATTTTCTAGCGATCGTTCAAAATACGTAGTTGTGTATGTTATGTTGTGTAACAACCCTACACATGTCTTGTTAACTGGCTAACTCCCGTTTCTGTAGTTCTATCGTTCAGCTGTGGGCCCACTGTAGTCTAAAAAATTGTGGTTGATACAGCTTGACTGTCTGTCTGTCTCATTAGTTGGAGTAATGATAAAGGAATGATGCACAAAGCAGCTTTCACACCGAATGTGGAAAGTGCTGCGGTATGAAACTCATTCAATTTAATTGCTTGCTTCTGCGTCGACCAGAGCGCAAGCCATGCTCAACTTTTGCTGCTGTGCTCTGAAGGGGTACACTGAACCCAGCGGCCAGCACAGCGCTTACCGTGTTTGGTGTGAAAGCCACTTAATGCATTATACAAAGTTGAAATTTACAGCATAGAGGTGTGCCTGGTTCACTTACATAAGCATATTGCGAGCACTTTCCACGGTAGTCCGTGCTAACTTGTCGAACAGCCACTTCAACCGTTTCATCGTCAGACTCCGGCTCGAATTGGTAAGGTAAAGTTGATGCCATCTTTTCTATGTATGTAGTCTCCAGAGCTGTCATTCAATTATGGCAATGGGCATTTCGTTTTCCAACATGCGCTGTACGCGGTAGACCAATCATAAAGTACTGCGCCATCTGACCAATCACAGCAGTGAGGGCTCATGAAAAGGAGGGGTTTAGAGAGACTGATTCTTGGAACTGCTTTGCACGAGTCGTTTCCGAATCATTTAGAAATGAGGTAAAATTAAATCTATTTTTGGAGAAAACTAAAGTGATTTTTGACCGTGCATACATGTAAACCTGTTTTAGGAGACTCATAAAACAATATTAGCAACTTTTAAAATGGCACAATAGGAGCACTTTAATTATTGCACACAAGAAGAGACGACAAATTGGATTTTATATTATCTTTATTTTGATGGTAAACAATTGAACACTGTATTCTACTCTCTTCCAAATGAGTTCCACACTAGGGCGAGCAACACCCAATCACATTTCAGGAACAGAAAGGCGCCAGATTCCAATCTTCTTCTCATCTTTCAACAGACACTCCCTGTTCTGAGTATCCAGCACACTTAGACACAACAAAGTTCTGTGTTTCCAACTTGACAGTGAAGAAGACATTAACAGACGCCAAGTTTCTGACCTGACAAGGAAAGTGATTTCAAGACATTTACAGTTCAGCTAAGCTTGAGTAGACCTTTCTATATTGCTTTTGACTGCCCTTCAGTTGTAAACGACCCAGCAGTCACGGACCTCATCTAAATATTGCAGTTCCAAAAGCAGCACAGCCCAGTCTGCAAAGGACCTATGCACTGGCAGACTGTGTGGAATGTAAATATAAACTTACCAAACCTCTTTCTGGAGACCTTGGCTTAGTTTATACCTGCAGCATTTGTTTTACTAACCTTTAAAGATATTGCTTTGAAAGGATGTACTAAAAGGCTGGATTCCACCTATATTTTTGTTCAGTGAGTGTTATTTTCACACAGAAAGTTTTTATATTTGGCACATATGAACAGTTAATATACTGACCAAAATTATAAACGCAACACTTTCGTTTTTGCCCCCATTTTTCATGAGCTGAACTCAAAGATCTAAGATTTTTGTACACAAAAGGCCTATTTCTCTCAGATATTGTTCACAAATCTGTCTAAATCTGTACACTTCTCCTTTGCCGAGATAATCCATCCACCTCACAGATGTGGCATATCAAGATGCTGATTAGACAGCATGATTATTGCATGATTATTGTGCCTTAGGCTGGCCACAATAAAAGGCCACTCTAAAATGTGCAGTTTTATCACACAGCACAATGCAACAGATGTCGCAAGTTTTGAGAGAGCATGCAATTGGCATGCTGACTGCAGGAATGTCCACCAGAGCTGTTGCCCATGAATTGAATGTTCATTTCTCTACCATAAGCCATCTCCAAAAGTGTTTCAGAGAATTTGGCCGTACATCTAACTGGCCTCACGACCGCAGACCACATGTAACTATAGTACCCTCACCACCTGATGAGGGGAGACGTAAATAGTTAAGAGAACGCAAGACACGGAGCTGCTGCTTCACGATCAGAGTTTCTGTATTTTCCGAGCAGCGCGCCCCCTCCCCAAACAGGTGAACACCTCCCAAGGAAAACCAATCAAGCAATCAGTGTATCACTCAAGGCTGAGCAGGGAACATTAATAGTCACAGATAAGACGCTACACTTTGCATTTAAAAAAAAAACATTTCACTTGTTTCAAGTTCAATGTTCCACTGATATAATTTACTGACATTTTTCCCTTAATTTCCCTTATTTATTTATTTATGGAACCACCACATAACCACACCAGCCCAGGACCTCCACATCCAGCATCTCCAAGATCGTCTGAGACCAGCCACCCAGACAGCTGCTGCAACAATCAGTTTGCATAACCAAAGAATTTTAGCAAAACTGTCAGAAACCATCTCGGGGAAGCTCATCTACATGCTTGTCATCCTCATTGGGGTCTCGGCCTGACTGCAGTTCGTCGTCGTAACCGACTTGAGTGGGCAAATGCTCACATTCGTTGGCGTCTGGCACTTTGGAGAGGTGTTCTCTTCACGGATGAATCCCAGTTTTCACTGTACAGGGCAGATGGCAGACAGCGTGTATGGCGTTGTGTGGGTGAGCGGTTTGCTGATGTCAACGCTGTGGATCGAGTGGCCCATGGTGGCGGTGGGGTTATGGTATAGGCAGGCGTATGTTATGGACAACGAACACAGGTACATTTTACTGATGGCATTTTGAATGCACAAAGATACCGTGATGAGATCCTGGGGCCCATTGTTGTGCCATTCATCCACAACCATCATCTCATGTTGCAGCATGATAATGCATGGCCCCATGTTGCAAGGTAATCTGTACACAGTTCCTGGAAGCTGAACAGTTCTTGTATGGCCAGCATACTCACCGGACATGTCACCCATTGATGTTTGGGATGCTCTGGATCTGCATATACGACAGCGTGTTTCAATTCCTGCCAATATCCAGCAACTTTGCACAGCCATTGAAGAGGAGTGGCCCAACATTTCACAGGCCACAATCAACAACCTGATGAACTCTATGCGAAGGAGATGTTTTGTACTGCGTGAGGCAAATGCTGGTCACTCCAGATACTGACTGGTTTTCAGCCCCCCCGGACCCCCCAGTACAGTAAAACTGCACATTTTAGAGTGGCCTTTTATTGTGGCCAGCCTAAGGCACACCTGTGCAATGATCATGCTGTCTAATCAGCATCTTGATATGCCACACCTGTGAGGTGGATGGATTATCTCAGCAAAGGAGAAGTGCTCACTAACACAGATTTAGACAGATTTGTGAACAATATTTGAGAGATATAGGCCTTTTGTGTACATAGAAAAAGTCTTAGATCTTTGAGTTCAGCTCATGAAAAATGGGGGCAAAAACAAAAGTGTTGCATTTATAATTTTGGTCAGTGTAAGTACCTACATACCAGTGGTCTCACAAAATAAATAAACATTTGCTTAATCCATAGGGAATCAGAGATTTCATACGTTAATGAAAAATATGTAAAAACTTGTAATCCCATCCATCTTAATAATAAAAAAAAAAACATTCATATTTTTTTTAACATCTGTAACTTCACTTGCAGACAAACCTCTTTTATTATGGGATGATTTTAGATTCAAAATGATTAATGGATGCACACACAATGATCCATGTACTGCATAAATTTTATGCATGTATCTTACAAACCTCAAACAAATGCCTTTCAATTTGAGTCTGTGGAATTCGGGATTAAATGATTGTGCAGAGCTTTGTACAAATACAGACATGTTTGCGAATAAAAATGTTCTGTTCTGCATCAATTGCTCATGCAAAAAGGAATCCATGCATTTATGGATCAGGTAACACGTGTGCATTTATTGATGTCTTGCTCAAGTCAATCTTGTTCAGTTTATTTGGGTTTTGAGACTTAATTTTCGCAGTTTACAGAATTTCACGACACACACACACAACTACCAATGAAGAAGGGCCAGTGCTATTTATTAACATGTTTATTATTGTAATGCTTTATTGGGTGGTTGTTCTGCTCGCTTAATAAACAAACTCCAGCTGGTCCAAAATGCAGCGGCTAGAGTTCTTACTAGAACCAAAAAGTATAATCATATTAGCCCAGTTCTGTCAACACTGCACTGGCTCCCTATTAAACATCGTATAGATTTTAAAATCTTGCTAATTACTTATAAAGCCCTGAATGGTTTAGTTCCTCGGTACCTGAGTGAGCTCTTATCACATTATACTCCCTCACGTCCACTGCGTTCTCAAAACCGGAACCGGGAACACTTCCCATAACACCCGATGTACTCACTGCATCGTCAGAAGAATGGCATCTACGCTAATATTAGTCTGTTTCTTTCTTATTCTGAGGTCACCTTAACCACCAGATCCAGTCCGTATCCAGATCAGATGGTCACTGCAGTCCCCCGGATCCAGTCCGAACCCAGCCCAGATGGTGGATCAGCACCTAGAGACGACCTCTACAGAGACCACATCGACTAGATGAGCCCCAGAGATGGATCCCCAGTGAAGACCTCGTCACCTAGAAGGCTGTCGGCACAAGACCACGGGAACCTGGTGAGTCCTCTGCGTCTGGCCAGAGGAGAACTGGCCCCCCAACTGAGCCTGGATTCTCCCAAGGTTTTTTTCTCCATTTGTCACCGATGGAGTTTTGGTTCCTTGCCGCTGTCGCCTCTGGCTTGCTTAGTTGGGGACACTTTCTCTTCACACAGTATTGTATTTTATTTTATTGTATTTGATTAACTACCTTTACCTGAAAATTGAATGTTTACTGTTGCCCTTTGCATTGTTGATGTACTATTTCCTATTTAATACCGTACAGCCGCCTTGTCACAATTCTGTATTGTTAAAGGCGGTATATAAATAAAGGTGACTTGACTTGACATGTACACGATTTGAAAAATTCGCAAATTTGCGTCACTACACTGAAACAAATGCTTTTCAACTGGTGTCTGCAGAGTTAAGAATTACATTAATGTGCAGCATTTTGTTCTAACAGAGAATATTTGTGAATACAATTGTTATAGTTTGTATTGAAGTATCACAAAGTTTATGGCCATGGGAACCAGATGAGTCCTCTGTATCTGGCCAGAGGAGAACTAAGCCTCGTTTCTCCCAAGGTTTTTTTCTCCATTCTGTCACTGATGGAGGTTTGGTTCCTTGCCGCTGTCGCCTCTGGCTTGCTTATTTGGGGACACTTATTTTTCAAACAATATTGTATACTATTTGAACTGAACTGAGCTAGATGATGACATCATTGAATCCAATGATGAACTGCCTTTCCCTGAAAATTGAGTGTTTACTGTTGCTCTTTTGCATTATTGATGCACTATTTCCTATTTAATACTGTACAGCTGCTTTGTCACAATTCTGTATTGTTAAAAGCGGTATATAAATAAAGATGACTTGATTTGACTTGACTTGACTGTAACTTAGCTGCTCACCTCAATCTTACTCGTCTCATTATAATGGACTATTTCACACTAAAGAGTGAAATACTAAAGAGGAGTCCAGTGACAGTCTGTTTTATGCACACTGCGTGAACAGTTGCACTGCGCCTGTTTTTCTAAATGTAAACTTCAAGGTAGGCTACATTATTTGTGCTATCTAAACATACAAGGGGTGATCAAAAGTTCGGAGACAAGTGGAGGAGAAACTGAAGAAGACTAAACTTTCTGGCTGTTACGCTAGAGCTGGAGATGTTCAGTATGACGTCTGTACTGGAAGACAATACAAAGCCGTCAAGTCCTGTCTTGTGTGTCTAAACTCTTACTGTCAAACTCATCTTGAACAACATGAGCGTTTGTTTAAAGGAAAGAGACACAATATAACGGATGCTACTGGACGACTCCAGAAGATGATCTGCCGGAAACATGACAAGCTCCTTGAAGTTTTCTGTCGCACTGACCAGCAATGTATATGTATGTTGTGCACAAAGTATGAACATAAAAACCACAACATTGTATCAGCTACAGCACAGTGGACAGAGAAACAGGTATGAACTATGAACTTAAAATATTAAATATTAATATTTCGTTTTGGTCACGGGTCACTTAAGGTGAGTGTGACAGTGACAGATAATTCTTTCCTATCTTACGGGGCTCCAGCAAGGGAATTTCTCCCTGACGTTAAATAACAATCATGGAAGATTGTTCAATAAATAAGAATTTTATTAATTGGAGGAAGTTGCAGTTTAACCAGTCTGAAGGATTTGTGATATTGATAACTAAGCCTCTTACAGTATTATCAACACAAGGAAGACACAAGTGTAATGAAAGGATTTTATTCACAAAAAGGACAGACTAACAACTACTAAATGAATACCATGAACTGATAAAGTGCAAAAGATTGATAGATGCAAGTGACTAAGTTATATGTTTCAATGGAAATATAAAGTATAGTTTTCTGGAAGAAAACCTTATACTAAATACAACAAATCATAGATGTTATTTGTTATTAAAGGCACAATATGTACATTTTGACGCATATTCAAAACAAAGAAAGAACCAAGGCGTAGCTTGACGACGCCGTGATAGAATGTGGAATCATGGGAGTTTTTGTCTTCATCCCCATAGCCAATGCAATCTGATGGGTCTCGGGCAGAAATCATGTCCATGGAGTAGGAGTAGCTAATGTATTAAAGACTTATTAAGGTCACTGTAGCATGAACCAGAGTGGGTCTAAACATCATCAAACATCACAAAACGAGGACGCTGAAGCGATTCCAAATGAAAGACGAGCTCAATTGTCAGTTTTAAAGCAGTGGAGCTTTTATTCTATTTTTTTTATGTAGGAAAAGCAGCGCAGTTTTTGTCAGAGCTGTGCGTTTGTCACTTGTCTAATAAAATGCATGTAATGTTAAAGTGTCTTTGGGGTTTCTATGTTTTCTATAAAATAAAACTGGAAAATCTAGGGTGTATGACATCATTGGCAGGTGATGCAATGACACGGTCTGTTACACTAGTTAAAATTGCTTATTTCTCTGGATTTAAAAATTTTTCAAAACATTTGAGATAAAGTACACAAGTCAGCAAAATCTAGTGGCTTTTGGATATTTAAATCAAAAAAGCTTACATATTTTGCCTTTAACTGACATCGGCCATATAAAGAGACAATTCTGACATTGGTTGGTGGTGATGATGACATCTCGATGCCGAAAAGCCTGCTTCTGAGACTGAGCTAATATTAGGCTTGAACCTACAGGAATCTGTCCAATAAGTTAACTTTAAACCACCCTACGTTTGTTGGATTTATAAAACTGTTCACCAAATGATTTTGCGGTCTTAGTTTCATGTGATTATTACAGTTATTGGTTTGTCCTCCAGAATCAGCTGAAGGAAACACGAAGAAGGTTTCAGCAGAGAATCCAGCAGAGAGAGAAAGATTTTTAGCAGCTGAGAAAGGCTGTGGAGTCTCATAAGGTGAATCTGGAGAAGAGACGTTTAAGAGGTCTCCACTTTCAGTCCTGTTGAAGCCTACTTTGTTATTTTAATGTGTGTTCCAACAGCACTCTGCACAGACAACGGTGGAAGACATTGAGAGGATCTTTACTGAGCTCATCCGCTCTATTGAGAGAAGCTGCTCTGGTGTGACACAGCGGATTAGAGATCAGGAAAAGGCTGCAGCGAGTTCAGCTGAAAGACAACTGAACCAACTTAAGCAGGAGATCAATGACCTGAGGTGAAGAGATGCTGAACTGGAACAGCTTTCACACGCACAGGATCACATCCATTTCCTGCAGGTAACCGAGATCTATAGTGGATAATAGTGGACTTGAGCGAGATCCTGATGTGACAGAAGACTCACAGAGAAACATTTCATTAGAGCAGAATGAGCTGCTGACTGCAGTGTAGTCAGGAATTTTTTAACAAAGTGCAAGTTGACAACACAAAAACCAAACTATAATCTTCCTTGAGAGTGCACACACATTATATTCTTCAGTGTGGTTTGTGGTCAGATTGCAGCTTAACTGTTCGTCCATATGTGAAGTGATAAAACCTGTCCATTCCATACACGATTGCTAACAGTTCCTTTTCTATCTGTTCAATCTTACGGGTCATATTACCTCAAGACTGGTCAATGAGATAACTTCCTTGATATTCTTAAATGTTTGCTCCTGACTGTCTGACCACTCTAACACAGCATCTTTCTGGGTCACTTGTCGCAGTGGTTTAGTAAGTGCTGGGGCTTGGCTACAGAATTTTGGAAGGTAATTGACCATGTCCAGAAAATACTGCACCCCTTTTATATCAGTGGGTCTTGGCATCTGTTTAATGCAGCCGTTCTCAGTTCCATTCCAGTCCGATTGATATGGTCCCTTACACTGTGTTCATTGCTCCCTCTAATTGCTCCAAATCTGTTGAAGTTTACTTCACTTCGAAGCATTCATTCACAGATTTCCAAATCTGGTCCTAGGAGGGTGAAAGGACTGGAATTGAGAACCGCTGGTTCTTTTCCGCTGAAACTTTTCCTGGATCTACCTACTGTGAGTAGGTGTCCTATGAAGGGAACTTCTTTCAATCTCTAGCACATCTAATCCGGATTCAGTTTTACATGGCATGTTGTGCACTTGTCCAGCAGCATCCGCATATTAGAGTCATAGCATTAAAGGAGGACCCAATGGTAAAGGCAGGTAAATGCAAATATTTAACAAAATGAAACTTAGGCATTCTGCTTTTGAGCCACTTCTGCAGTGTGGAGATGGATTTTTTTTTATACAGATTTTGTTTGAATGGTATTAGTGCCTTATTTTCACTAAAGTTACTATTAAATGTAACAATTTGGCATTAAAGACCCCAACAGTATACATTTCCGATGTCTTTCTCAACTGATACAACAATTTAAGTTCTTGAAGTCCCTACTAACCAGCTGATGAGTGTGTTTTAAGTGTTTTTTATTAGGCAGACATAAAAAATGTGCAGAGGGGGTACTCCAGAACCAGTATTGGGAACCACTGATTTAAATGAAATGATTTATAAGAAAGTTCACATATAGTGTAAGTACCAAATGCTAGAATGTGTTGCTCCAATGACATATAATAATAAATAAAAGAAGAATGTAGTTAAGTCAACAAGAGCCACACAAATTGGATAATTGTGCAGGTTATTTGGTGAAGTAGGTTATTAGGTGATTAGTTTTCATTTCTGTTTTCTGTAGAGTTACCAGTCTCTCTCAGCACCTCCTGAATCTACAGACATACTCATCATTCCCTCCAGTTCTCAGTTCTTGTCTTTTGATGTTGTGAGAGAATTTGTCCATCAGCTGAGAGACAAACTGGAAGATTTCTGCAAAGAGGAACTCAAAAAGATCTCTGACACAGGTAAGTCCTGGAGATTCAGTCCATCATCTAATAGCATGCAGAACATCACATTAGAAATGTTTTAGGAATGGACTGACATGAGAATGACACTATTCATGTCTGTTGATCTCCACAGTCACATTCACCAACATTGTTCCCAGGACCAGGAATGAATTCCTGCATTGTAAGTAAAAAAAAAAAAAAAAACTAATTGAATGTGTTCATGTTCCTCTTGTAGAACGTGAAAGAAGACATAGAATTTTACAATAAGAATAAGTTATGCAATAAGAATTTTAGAATTGATAAAGCAAATGATGATTTGCACAGGATATCTGGTAAGCTGTACCGAGACACTGCTTATTATCATGTATCAAGCACACAACACCAGAGTTTAAATGAATAAAGTTTTTTAATAAATCCACAAGCAAAATAATCCAGGAGATAAACATCAAAAAACATTAATGCAAGACAAGGGATCTGAGGAAAACACTGATCTTTTAAACCAGGGGTGCTCAATCCTGGTCCTGGAGATCGACTTTCCTGCAGTGTTCAGCTCCAACCCTGACCAAACACACCTGAACCAGCTAATTAGGATCTGAAGGTGCACTTGATAATTACAGACAGGTGTGTTTGATTAAGGTCGGAACTAAACTCTGCAGGAAAGTCAATCTCCAGGAACAGGGTTGGGCACCCCTGTTTTAAACACAGGGAAAGCAATCAGCGAGAACAGAAACAGGTTTGGGGCTAATTAAGAATTGACTAATGAGAAAGGGAACAGGACCAAATAAGAGCTAACAGGAACTAAACCAAAACAGAACATATGTGTGACATGGGAGGGTGGAGGATCGGGAGGCGTGCATGGGGCAGGTGAGGAGCAGGTGAGGGGCAGGCAATGGGAAAGGGGTATAGTTCATAAGGCCAGGGCGGAGTACATGGTAGGTGACACCAGGAGGCTGACTGATGGAGACAGAGCCGGTGGAAGATGAGCCCAGGATGGAGATGGACAACCGCAAAGCCAGGGTGACTCCGAGGATCCGGAGTCGGAAGGACACAGCGGAGCTAGAGTGACAGAGGACAAAGTTAAAGCCGGAGGAAAGGAGGACCTTGACAGTGCCAGAGGGACAGTGTGACGAGGTGAAGCTGGAGGAGGCGGCGGATGGTCGACGAGTGACCAAGATGGAGTCAGAGGGACAATGGAGCATGGTGGAGCTGGTGGGATGATGGGTCACAGTGGACATGAGGGAGCAAGGAGCCAAGGCGGAGCAGATGGGTCGGAGGACCGAGGTGGAGGTCAGGACTTGGAGGCTGGTGGCGGAGACCGGGGATCCTTATGCCTAGGTGGAGCTGGAGCCTGGAATTCCCAAGGCGGATTAGAGTGCCCATATGGCGCAGACTGAGGGTGAGCTGAGAGACAGACGGACACCAGCAGAGTCAGGGCTGAGGAACTGGCTGGTTTAAGAGGAGGCGGGAGAGGGAGGCTGGGTGGGGATTTAGGAGACGCAGTGGAGCTGGACTATTTAAAGTTCCTCATAATAGTGTCCAGAGGCCAGTTGTAGCTCACCATCAGCAGCGGGAGTGTGGGCAGGGCTTCCGTCAATCTCCACAAGGACTCCCACAGTGATGCATGGTGTTGCCGGTCCCTAGTATGGTCCTCCAGCGAACGGTCCTGTTGCTCCAGGCACAGAAGTTAAACTGCTGGCAGGCCCATTCTGGGAGAGGGGAGGAAAAATAAATAAAAGAAAAGAGCAGAAAGAAGAATGTTGCTAAATACTACTCAGTTTAAGGGGCCTTGCATTTTGTCACGTGTTGCTACGGAAACACACAATGCCAGAGTTTAAATTAACAAGAAAGTCTTAAAAATAATCCACAGGCAGAATAATCCAGAAGATAAACATCAAAACAAAATTAACACAAGACAAGGGACTGAAGAAAAAACTGACCTTTTAAACACAGGGAACGTAATAAGCAAGAACAGAAACAGGTGTGGGGCTTAATAATTGACTAATGAGAAAAGGAACTAAACCAAAACAGAACATAGATATGACACTTATACATCGAACATTCAGCTACAATAAAATATTAAACAGGTTCATAATTTCTGATTCAGATGTTTTATGTCCATCGTATTCCCATCAGCTCACTATGGATCCAAACAGTCAATAAACGCTTACGTCTGTCTGAAAGGAACAGAACGATTGCTGTCACTGACACAGAGCAGCTGTATCCTAATCATCCTGACAGATTTGAAGGATATAATCTTCAGGTGTTGTGTAAAGCGTGTGTGGCCGATATTACTGGGAACTTGAGTGGAGTGGGTATAATGTGTTTATATCAGTGTCATATAAGAACAACAGCAGAAAGGAACAGGGTAAAGACTGTTTGTTTGGACGTAATGATCAGTCCTGGAGTTTATTCTCCTCTCCATCCAGTTACTCATTCTGGCACAATAACAGAGTGTCTTATATCCCTGTAAAGCCCATTAACCATAAAATAGGAGTGTATGTGGATCACAGTGCAGGTACTCTGTGCTTCTACAGCGTCTCTGACACAATAAGCCTCATCCACACAGTCCAGACCACATTCTCTCAGCCGCTCTATCCTGGGTTTGGGGTTTATTATAAATCTGCATTTGGTGTTGGATCATCAGTGAAACTGTGTTGATGGATCAGAATAGACTGTAAAGAGATGTTACAGAATCTCTTTTCTCTTCATTACATTAACACTGCAGCTGAACTTCAGTCAAACACTTTCAATTAGTTTAGTGTTATATATTTTCTGCTGCTCATTTCAAAGCGTATTTTAACAAATGTAATAAGAAAATAATGTCAAATTACATTGTTAATGAAATGTATTTTGAAACAATTTTGCATACTTGTAACAAGAAGTTTATATCATATGTCGATCCTATTTTAAGGTTATTTTATCTTTTTTGCAGTGAGAACATATACAAAAGAGTTAATGTTGTTATGGTCACAGTTATGTGATTTTGAAATGTTGTGACAAAGCAAATTATATGCAAAAACTTCATTACTTCTGGAAAAGGTTTTTGTTTTATCTTCCCAGAAAAGTGATTATTTTGATATACGTTGTGGAAAAGCAAATAAACAGAAAAAAAAATCATAAACACCCAATGTCATATATATATGTAACATTACAGATCTTTCAGAAGGAGGGGTTGTATTTCAAAAACAACTGCAGAAACATGTTATAAGTGGTCCATCTGGCCTGTTTTAAATGCCCCAAAATTTTCCTATAAGGAGAAATTGATCCAGGTTCAGCGACCAAGGAGCCCAGTGTTGCCAAGTCCACAGTTTTCTTGCGGAACTGTGCTACTTTAACACTGTTGCTGCGGGTTGTTTATCATGTCTGCAGGTTAAAGTAACCTCAAAAACATAATATTTATCGCCAGGAATGCTAATTTTACCTAGTCAAAAAATGTGCATTTTACCCTGACAAATGCAATTTTTAACTGGGAATCCCTGTGAAGCGTCATTAGGCTAGTTTTGGGCTGGTTTTGAGTAGCAATTAGGTGGGTTTGGTTGTGAAAATCTGGCAACCCTGAAGGAGACTGACAACGTGGCACTACTACCTAATCAAGGTCTAATGACAGAGGCCTTAAAATTACGTCTCTCTAAAGCAGTGGTCTCAAACTCAGTGTTTAGCTACAGCCTTAATTAAATCAAGGCCCTCAAGATGACTAGAAACTTCCAAGCAGATGAGTTGGAGCTGGTTGGAGCTAAACTCTACAGGTCTGTGGCTCTTCAGAAACTGAGTTTGAGACCACTGCTCTAAGAAGCAGCCCATATATAGCCTATGCTAAGAATAGCTATCAAGGATGCTTAAAGAGAGCCTAACAACTCTGATATTCTGGAGGTATGAGGAGTGGAACAACAGTTCTCTGAAAAGGGAGTAGCCAAGGAGGCTCACAGAAAGCCTAACAACTTGGCACTACTGGCTGCGCTCTACACTGTAAAAAATGACCGTGAATTTAACGGTAAAAATACTGTAAAAATGCTACAGTAAAAACCTGTTAAATGGTTAACGGTAAAAGGCCGTAAAATTTACAGTGAACAGTGAAATTTACCGTAAACTGACATTCCCAGAATTCCCTGTATTACATTTTTTACATTACATAATTTGATGTTTTTTTGTTGAAATAACCCTTTCTTCTTATTTTTTTCTTAGCTGTTTTGTACATTAGGGTTCTATGTTACATCTAATGTTGTTAAATTAATGTTTATGCATTATTTCAGTTTGATGTGTGTTACCATGATGGTGTTTAGTGTTTGTGTGAATGACACTGTGCACCTTCTATATGTTAATATTTAAAAGCTGTTCGTGATGAGCTTTGGTTCATCATTTGACTTTCTCATCACCACCTGCTTTTGGTGGTTATCAGTGTATTACAAAGGTACAAAACAGATTTCAGTAGTTCAGTAGGTTGGTACATTAACATTATATCAGTTAATAAAAATTACAGTATTTACCTGTTAATTTAAGTGAAAACCGCAAAACATAAAATGTTGCTACCATATTTTTTACGGTAAAATTCTGGCAACCACAGCTGCCAGTTTTTTACCGTAAATTTTACGGAATATTTTTTACAGTGTAAGGACAGAGGCCTCTGTATAATGACTCTCTAAAGCAGGGGTGGCGAACGTCTGTCCTGGAGAGCCGCAGCCCTGCAGAATTTTGCTTTAACCCTAATCAATCACACCTGAACAAGCTAATAAGGGTCTGAAGGGTTACTAGGAAGCTACAGGCAGGTGAGATTTTATTAGGGTTGGAGCTGAACTCTGCAGGGCTGCGGATCTCCAGGACCGGACCTAACTACACCCTACGTGCAGGTCAACTTATGAACAACTCATAGAGGGCCTAGAAGCTGTACACTAATAACCTGGTTGAGCAGAGGCCAAAACAGGGTGGCTTTCTATATTAAAAATAGACCTAACAAAGGTGACATACAACTCAGTGCCACTGCCTAGCTGAGCTCTAAGGGTCTCATAGGTCTTCAATCCTGCTCCTGGGGGCCCACTTTCCTGCAGAACTTGGCTCCAACCCTAATCAAACACATTTGAACCAGCTAATCAAGGTCTTCAAAATCACTTGACAAGTCACAGACCAGGTATACTGAAGGAGGTTGGAAATAAACTTTGCAGGACAGTGGGTCCCCAGAAGTTCTCCGCAGTCCTCAAGGCCCACTGCTCTGCACATTTTGTACATTTCTGAATCTGACATAGTTCAGTTCATTAATCTTTCTCCTAAGAAGCTGATGATCTGAATCAGGTGTGTTAAATGAGAGAGACATACAAAATGTGAAGAGCAGTGGGTCCGGAGGCCTGGAGTTGAGAACCACTGCAAGAGAAAGCCTACCTAAATTTAACACTCATGACAGCTTCCAAGTAGCTTAACCACTCTGAATTGTTATTCAGGCAGAGCTTTGGCGGAGAGGAGGCCTAACAATGCTCTAAATAAAAGGAAGGAGGCCCACAGAGAGCCTAACAACCTGGCATAACTGCCAAGTTTAAGCACTGAAGAAACAGACCTCAATATGATGACTGTTTAAAGTGAGATGAGATGCTAAGGATAGCTACCACAGAGCAGGCACACAGAGCGCCTAATAACTTGATACTGCTGCCCAGCCAGAACTCTGAAGAGTGGAGAGCTCAGCAGGAAGACTTTCTATAGCAAGAAGAAGCCTAATAAAATTCCTCTGTAAAAGCAGTAGCCAAGGAGGCTCACAGAGAGCCTAGCAACTTGGCATTACTGCCAAGCTGAGCTCTAAGGACAGAAACTTCTGCATATTGACTTGAGAGTAGGGGTAGCTATGCTGGACAGCTTCCCAAGCAGGCTCACAGAGAGCCTAACAACTCAGAAATGCTATCCCAGCAGAGCTCTGCAGAGTGGAGGTGTCACGTGATTACTCTCCACCTTAAAGACATTTAACCAGACAGATCTCTAAGATGCCTCAGCAGAATGACTCTCTAGAACAGTGGTTTTCAAGCCCGCGAGTGGGGGGGTCCCGCGAGCACCCCCAACACTACACATTTTCTGTGTCTCCCTCATCTATCACACCTGATTCAACTAATCTGCTCATTAGTAGAGACAGCAAGACCTGAAATGGGTGTGTCAGATATGAGAGACCTACAAAATATGCAGCATTGGGGGTGCTCGCAGGACCAGTTTGAAAACCACTGCTCTAGAACAAGAGGAGGCCTAACTACACTCTGTTGAAACCTTGGTATACAGAAATTATTTTTGAAGAAGCTACATGTTTAGGGACCCAGGCAGAGGGAAAGCAGCTGTACCTTCATAACACATAAAGGAGCTGCTTACTTGAGGGACCCATCAGAAAGAGAAGTTAGCTTCAACCTTAGACAAGAAAAGGAGTTCAGGGAAGAGCCGCTTTCTCTTATTCCATTAGAAGGGCACAAAATGGGGACATTATATTTATGAAACTGGAAGAGCTGTTTAGGCTGCATTCATTCTTGCGTGGTACAGAGAGTACAGCACCTTTTGAATGTCTTTCCAAACTTTTCAAATTAAAAGCGCTTAATTCATCTCAAAATAAAACATTGCAAAAACATTCTCATACTTTTATTTTAAAGGCAAAATCACAAAAGACAAAGTGACTGTGAGTAACTGTTGCCATCATGACAAATCTATTTCAGAACCAGCCACTATCAAAATAATCTGGCTGCGGTCACGGCCAGATATTATTGCTGATGTGCTGGTTTTGTCCTGCGAAACTCCTGTTGCCAACCACTGTCATAGATGAAGTTGTTCCTTTGTTTGAACAAAAACCAATGCTTCGTTACATATCACACCATATTGTACCAATAATTTGTTCTTTTATATTTCTATTATATTACATTGGCTATTTGCCTTTTACCTTAAATTTTCTAGAAATTGTCACTAGAATTGGAGTATGAATTCTCATATAGATTTTAAGGTTTCCTTGTAGATCGAGACTCCTTCCATGCTAAGTGCAAGTGTAAGGCTTCTCCCTAGAATGAATTCTCATATGGCCTTTAAGGTGTCCGTGTAGAGTAAACCTTTCTCCACACTGTTGGCAGGTAAAAAGGCTCTCTCCAGTATGAATTCTCATATGGACTGTAAGGTTTCCTTGTCGATCAAAACTCCTTCCACACTCAGTGCATGTGTAAGGCTTCTCCCCAGAATGAATTCTCATATGGCTGTTAAGATTTACTTTTTGAGTAAAACTTGTTCCACACTGTTGGCAGTTGAAAGGGCTCTCTCCAGTATGAATTCTCATATGGACTTTAAGGTTTCCATGTAGATCAAAACTCTTTCCACACTGAGTGCATGTGTAAGGCTTCTCTCCAGAATGAATTCTCATGTGGGCTTTTAGGTTTCCGTTTTGATTGAAACTCTTTCCACACTGTTGGCATGTGTAAGGCTTCTCCCAGAATGAATTCTCATGTGGGCTTTTAGGTTTCCTTCTTGATTAAAACACTTTCCACACTGAGTGCATGTGTAAGCTTCTCCCCAGAATGAGTTCTCATATGGGTGTTAAGGTGTCCTTTTTGAGTAAAACTCATTCCACACTGTTGGCAGGTGAAAGGGCTCTCTCCAGTATGAATTCTCATATGGACTTTAAGGTTTCCATGTAGAGGAAAACTCTTTCCACACTGAATGCATGCATACGGCTTCTCTTCAGAATGAATTCTCATGTGGGCTTTTAGGTTTACATCTTGGTTGAAACTCTTTCCACACTGAGGGCATGTGTAAGGCTTCTCCCCAGAATGAATTCTCATGTGGACTTTAAGCTTTCTATGTTCACTGAAACTCTTTCCACACTGAATGCAGGTTAAGTAACTTTTAGTCCCGGTCTTTTGAGCCTTTTTTTGTGGGGCAGTTTTTTCAGTCTCTGAGCAACCAAAAGGTTTTTCTTCAGTTATGACATCATAGTGTTCATTGTACTGTTCTTTCTCTTCCATTTTATTCAGTACTTCATACTCCTCTTTCAGTGCCATCAGATCTAAAGTGAAAAAAAAATACAAGAGTTAATCCACAATATTTAAAGATGTAAAACATCAAAACTAAGAACATGTATTCTAGATCCTAAACCCAGAGATGCAACTCATGAATACGACAATGATATAGCAATGGTAACCCAGACAAGCGGCAGAATATAGAAAATAATAAAAAAAACTAAGTAGGACCCAATACTGACACCTGAGGGACACCCTATCGTAATGCCACAATCTAAGATCTGCAAGTACTCAGATAGAAAAACTGGGAATGTTTTTTAAACCACTTCAGTGCAAGTCCAGCTCCACTTTGTAACATATCCAACAAAACACTGTGACATTTTATATCGAATGCTGCAATACGATCTCTCTCTCTCCTTCGGCTTGCTCCCTTTATCAGGGGTCGCCACAGTGGAGTGATCCGCACAGCCGATTTGGGACGTTTTACGCCGGATGCCCCTCCTGAATGCTGCAATAAGATCTAATAAATATGAAATGCTACAAACCCCAAAATTAGCTGTGATGAGGTCATTCATGACCCTCATTAAAGCAGTTTTAAGAGCATTTATGATACTCTGATAATTTGATGCTGTTCAAACACTGAACCATAACTCAAATATTTTGAATTGACACTTTGTCTACCTTAGTTTATCAGCTTAGTTTAAAATAGCTCAGATGTTTACCACGGAGATGATTTCTTAAAAAGATATTTCAAGGGGCAAACTCGTCCAGAATGTATGTAAGAGCAGCATTATATTGACCACTGGAGGTCACAACTGGTAGGTAGCCAATAGCAAAGCTAAGAAGATCATAATATTAGGTCTGTCCATGACTAAAAATTTTCTGGTTGACTAGTAGTTGTTCATATTTGAGATTGATGAATGATAGGCGAGCATTTGGATATCCTGTCCAATATACTGTATTACCACATAGACCAGCTGGTATTGATCTGTCCATCACGGACTGCGTGACTTTGCCACTTCCTGTGGATTTTTACGGGGTTTTTTTTCTGCGATAAATTTCTTCTTCTTGTCGACTAACGGTTAGTTGACTATTAGGGGGCAGCCCTACATAATATCTCTAATTTTTCTAAAACAAAAATAAAGTTATTCACAGTCTGTGGAAGAACGAATGAATCAAACTAAAAGTAATAAGCTTGTGGCTGGTACCTTTAATCTCAATCTCAATTCAGAAGCAGCACTCCTCCTGTAAAAATACATGCATATGCCTCCTTTGATTAAATATAGCTAAAATCCATCGCCATGACATATCGTGAGAAGAAAAAATTATGTTTTAGTCGCGTAACATCTGTTAATGGAAATGCTGTCATTTCGCAATACTTTTTAATCAACATTTATAAAATATTGCCAAAGTTTTGCGCAAATCTGTAATGTAAACGCACCTAGAGTGTGTTAAAGATATCAAAGATTAGGGCTGTGTATTGCCAAGAATCTGGCGATACAACACGTATCACGATATTGTTAACAAGGCGATATATTGGGATATTTCTTATTTTATGAATAGGACATAATTTTAGGAAAGCTGTAATTAAGAACACATCACCATATACAAACCATTCAATGATATTGAATCACTTTTTGTGCAGTACGAGAAGGGAGAAATTTAAGTGTTTGCAAGATTCTTTAATTAATAAATGTAAGCTTTTATAAACAGACCATATATATTTTTAGACCCTGCTTTACAATAGTAACCATGTCAGATCATTTTGATCTGAACTTAAGAATTACATCTGTTTAATATCAATAAAAAATAAAGTGCTTACAAGATTCCTAAAGAAAACAAAAGAATTGTAAAACAATAAAATAAATACAGATATTGGACATTCTAAGAACTTTTTTGTTCTGAGAATTTCGCAAGTTTTGGATTTTGCAAGTTTTTCAGTTTGTAATTATGCACCACGTGGAATCACAGAGACCACAACATGAGCACCGCCTCAACTGCACAAAACAGCCCAACCACGAGAGAAAGCCGAAATGACGCCACACTTTACACCAAGGCGGTAGCAGGAACTATTCTTTTATCCTCCATTAACGCTAACATTAGTGGCGTGCCCTTATACTAGTATTTCCTGTCACTGTTTAAGTTCAGAGATAAGAAGACTGCAACCTAGTGGTCAGGATATAAGTGCAAAACAAAGCAACTGTCGTGAATCTTGTATGATTATTTATTTTTAAATATTGATATTCCATTTTTGAGAATGAATACAGTATCGCCAAAAAAAATACTGCGATACACACGTGTATCAATATTTTCTTACACCCCTATCAAAAATGGGATTTTGACAAGTCAAAATGATTTATTACTGGACCAAAAACATCCAGTGTAAGATTCTATTATTTTTGGTCCTCCACGACAGGTTCCATTATATCTGTGATGTTGACCAATAGGAGCACAGAAGCTCTTCTGTAAACAGCTTTCAAAAATGGGGAAAAGGAAGAGAGAAGATGGTATTGGTGCTACTAGGTGAAATTTTGTAATGGAGGAGGTTTGTGGAGCTCCTAACACATTATTGGAAATTACTCCATCCAGGGGAGGACTGGCCTTCGGGAGAACCAAGAGAATTCCCAGGGGCTGGCAGTCAATCTGGCCCGCTTCCCTATTTTTTTAGCCTGCTGAATGTACTAAAATGATTATTTCCTAATTCACCTTTCAATAATAAAACTCTAAAAAAAAAAAAAATTACGAATCTGTTAATCTTGACTGGCAATGCGCCTTGCACACACTCCGCCAAAAGGATGAAAGACTCAAGAATGGAGTGCCTAGATGGAGCAGAGAGGCAAAACAGTCCTGTTCAGGACTTCAAGTGCAAATAGGGATGTGCTATATATCGAATATTAGCGATAATATCACAGTAATTCTGATGACAATGTAAAATTTGAAAATATTGTGAATATTGAATATTTCAAATTCATACAACCATAAAACGGTGCTTTTATAAAATAAAAAAAAAAACAACAGGAGCGAAAATAAAATCAAAACTAATCATTAATATAGTTAAACCATGGTAAACAAATTAACAATGATTTTGCTACCCTATATAGTTTCAACGTGGTATTTGTAGTAAAACTCTGGTTATACAAATGGTAATCAACCTGGTAATCAAAAAAACAACAACAAAAAAAACATGGTTAAAGTTCCTTAGAACAAAATTTGATCCATGCTAATGCAAAAATATGCTCAGTATTAAGATTCTTCTATAAAGATATATTCAAGATGTAGCTAATTTTGTACTAATTTTGACATTTAAGCAAGATAAAACAATAACACATGGTCCTAATGTAATACTTTTTTTTTCTAAAATAAATGTAGGTCTATACTATGCGCAAACAAATTTTAATAAGGTGGTTGTTTTTCAACAAGTTGGGGATGTGTTGATGAAAAAGTTCAAGAATTCAAGACTTTTCTAGATGTGATAATGACGCCATACAAAAAAATATTTTTGTCTGTGGTTTCAAAATTTGTTGTGGGTGGATGGGATGGCCTAGATGACCGTGAAATTTCCCAGCCTGAAATTTTGTCCTTGTCCGCCCCTGACTCCATCTGAAACTTATGTTAGTGGCAACAAAGAATTAACTTCCAGAAATTAGTGGATTTTAAATAACCTGCAGTTTTACAACTATCTGTTGTCCACCAGGGGTCTCAGTAAACCCTGGACGTAAGTTCTTTGAAACTTTTAAATAAATTTGTGAGCTTTGCATATGCTTTTTGTATTTGCTTTCAAACATGCATTGTGCCATTACTTATTAAGCCTATATTTCATACTACTTGTTTTACTGTAGTTGGATGACTTGGAACTCTGCATTACAGATGACAATGGAGAAGGCCAGGACATCCTTATGATGTCATATGATGTCAGACTAGCATTACATCCAGATCCCCAGTGAGAATTCTCCCCACACACACAAATGATAGTCAACCCTACCAAAATAGTAGAACCGGAATATGATCAGGAAAGAGAAAGGGTGAATGTTCAGTCCTTAATCTTTTTTTTTTTATTTTGCTAGTGCTAGACTGCAGCCACATTGCCAGCTTTTTGTTGTTGGCATTTTACAACTTTACCAACTGTTTAAGATGAAGCTGTGCTGCAGTATACAATTTTGTTTGTGAGTCATATTCCCCTTTTTTAAAGTTTACATAAGATTAAGTGTACTAAAGACAACATGTCTTGTGCATTCTTTTTTTTTAAACCTTATAAAAAAAAGTTTTTTTAGGCATTCTGCAAGAATTTGCCACACTGGCAAATCAAATATTCAAAAGTACGGATGATTTTGCGAAATGTAAACAATAAGAACTTCCCAGAAGCACTATCAGCACTATTTAAGAACATTAATATTTGTATTTTCAAGGCAGCATTAGTATTTGTCTGGTCATGTGATCTCAACATGTCTGTCCACATGAGGCGACCCAACTCCATGACAAATAAAACCACTTTAATTACAACACTCAAATGTCAGTCTTCAAAAATATTATTCATTTCTGACATTTTAGTAAGGATCAGAAGTTCAGCTCTGAGAATGAAAGCCAACCTGTTTGTTCCTCAGGATCTTCTTGTTTCACTGTGAATGGTTCTTCAATCTTCATGTCTTCACTCTCCTCTTTAATAAACGCCATCTTCATAAGA
Source organism: Labeo catla (assembly GCA_012976165.1). Classification (NCBI taxonomy): domain Eukaryota; kingdom Metazoa; phylum Chordata; class Actinopteri; order Cypriniformes; family Cyprinidae; genus Labeo; species Labeo catla. The sequence goes on along the minus strand of VONZ01000554.1, from coordinate 51,504 downwards.
GCAAATCATGCAAATCTCAGATGCTTCACCAGGATTTTTTTCTGTGTTTGGTTACGTTGTCCTGTTCAAGATAAGAATAATTAACAAAGAAATACAAATCCAAACTAGAAATCTCTTTCAATCAGCTCCCTAGTTCAGTTGTCAGCACAAAACAAGAACTACAAATTCATAAAATTAGTTATACATTTTTAATATTTATGGTTTATGTTTAGGTATTCAGTAACATGTAGATATTTAATAAACTGCACTTTCATAAACACATTTGCATTTGGTTTGTAAATGTTATCATTACACGTTTGTTTGTTTGTTGCTCTTGTTGCATTTACGTTGTTTTGAGCAGCAGGTGTCGTCAGCGTGTAGTGATTTGAACGCTTCCAAAACAGTGAATCGTTTTGCAAAGCATTTGATCCAACTGGATCTCACGGTGCTTTTCCACTGGCACGTAGCGGGACATTCTAAAACGCTTAACGTGAAAAACGCTTAACGTGGCTTAACGTACCTAAACACAGACCCGGGAAACCCAAATTTCTGTCAAACCTTACTTGTGATAAACACTAACTACTGTCAAAAGAACGAGCCCTTATTCCACAGATAAAGTGTTTAATATTACGTTAAGCGTTTTCTTCCCCATAGAAGTCCATTATAAGGAAACAGCTTAACGTAGTTTAACATACCTTAACAACGACCGGGAAAAACCAAACTTTTGTCAAATTTTACTTATAATAAACACTTTCTGCTGTCAAAAGAACGAGCCCTTAATTCACAGATAAAGTGAATAATATCACGTTAAGTGTTTTCTCCCCTGTAGAAGTCCATTATAAGGAAAAAGCAAGCTTAACGTACATTAACGACCAGGGAAAACCAAACTTTTGTCAAATTTACTTATAATAAACACTTTCTGCTGTCAAAACAATGAGCTTTATTCACAGATTAAGTGAATAATATCGTGAAAGCATTTCTCCCCATAGAAGTCCATTATAAGGAAACAGCTTAACGTGGTTTAACATACCTTAACAATGACCTGGGAAAACCAATCTTATGTCAAATTTTACCTAAAATAAACACTTTCTGCTGTCAAAGAATGAGCTCTTATTCAGCATATAAAGTGAATAATATCACATTAAGCGCTTTTCCCCATAGAAGTCCATTATAAGGAAACAGCTTAACGTATCTTAACAACACCGGGAAAACCAAACTTATGTCAAATTTCCTTATAATAAACGCCAACTACTGTCAAAAGAACGGCCCTTAATTCACAGATAAAGTGAATTATCATTAAGCGCTTTTCTCCCCATAGAAGTCCATTATAAGGAAACAGCTTAACGTGGTTTAACATGCCCTAACAACGACCCGGGAAAACCAATCTTATGTCAAATTTTACTTATAATAAACACTTTCTGCTGTCAAAAGAATGAGCTCTTTTTCAGCATATGAAGTGAATAATATAACGTTAAGCATTTTTCCCCATAGAAGTCCATTATAAGGAAACAGCTTAACAGTTTAACGTACCTTAACAACGACCGGGGAAAACCGGGGAATGTCAAATTTTACTTATAATAAACACTTTTTGCTGTCAAAAGAATGAACTCTTATTCAGCATATAAAGTGAATAATAGGGTTGCCAACTGTCACGCATTTGGCGTGAGACACACGCTTTCAGGCTCTGTCTCACGCTCTCACTCTGCCCATGTAAATCTTATGCCTGCTTGTGATTTTAAACAAAGTTTCAGCTTTCAAATGTTGTAAGTTTCAGTACTAAATTCCAACGATAAATACCGTTTTGGCACACTTAATGTGGCGTAAATCGTAGCGCTTCTGTTAATGCCAGAGCCATTGAAAGACAGGTGCCACAAGCGTTGATCTCGCCGGCGTCGCCGCCACGTGGTCACGTGATTCACAGAGCTCTCCAAACAAACCAATGTTAGAGACTACAGCTTCACTATACAGGTATTTGTAGCAATTTTGGTAACATTACAGCATATTATGCATTGATTTCTACGTCGATGACATTTACAGTAAAATTTTATTCTAGAGAGTGATGGAGAGGCAACCCTTACGAAAACTGAACATGGTTTTACTACAAATAAACCAAAAAAAAAAACAAAACAAAAAATGGTTACTATAGTTAAACCATGGTAACCACAAATTAACCATGGTCTTGCCTCACTAACCATAGTTTAACCATGGTATTTGTAGTAAAACTATGGTTATACAAATGGTAATCAGTGTGCCAAAAAATAGTTACTACACTTTTACTATAATAAAACCATGGTTAATTTTTGTAACATTAATATGGTTTTCTTGTATTTGACCCTCAGGTATTGCTTACTTATAATGTGACCATACAGCTTAACTATTTTCTAGCTTATCATTTAAATAAATGTTCTGTATTTTAGTTCAATAATTTGTAATATTTAAGGTGACCATTTAGCACTAAATACTATTTGTCTAATAATTATGGTCCATTAATGACTTAAAATATATACATTATTTTATATTCCCTGGAATAATATCACGTTAAACGTTCTTCCCCTATAAGTCCATTATAAGGAAACAGCTATCTTAACATACCTTAACAACGACCGGGAAAACCAAACTTCTGTCAAATTTTACTTATAATAAACACTTTCTACTGTCAAAAGAACGAGCCCTTAATTCACAGATAAAGTGAATAATATCACGTTTAGCGTTTTCTCCCCTGTAGAAGTCCATTATAAGGAAAAAGCAAGCTTAACGTACCTTAACGACCAGGGAAAACCAAACTAATATCAAACGTTACTTATAATAAACACTTTCTGTTGTCAAAACAATGAGCTCTTATTCAGCATATTAAGTGAATAATTCGACCAATTCGTACGACCTCACGATTTTGTACGATTTGTGTAAAACCCAGTTTAGGGGCGGGGTTAGGTGTAGGTCATTCATCCAATTTCATACTATTGTGCAATTTGTAAAATAACTTTGGTGTTAGCTAAAATCGTATTAGTGGAGCGCGGGTTACAAACTAATGCGGGGTTAGTTGTTTTCACACATGCTACCATAACCAAATTTACAGAATTTACTAGTTGCCATAGCAACACTATACAGAGAAAAAGGTGCGGCAAAATTCAAAAGCATTTTTAAGATATCACTGAATATTTAATAAAAGTACATTTCTGGCTGAGGTAAATCTTTCATCTCAGTTTTTAGTATTCAAAATGAGACAAATCTTTTATAATTTTTATCTCCAATCTGTTGTTTATTAATTCAAATAGTTTATTAATGCTTGGCAAACCAGCAGAAGACACTAACCAGTTTTAAATTCCAGTCGCGCTGATGGGGAACATTGTAACACTGCGTTACAGTGTGCCCTGCTATATTAAACTATGCATTTCAATGACATTATATTACATGGATTCACACAAACAGAAATGAAAAGAGTTAGGTTGTGCCCCACGCTACCCTTAATTGTACAAGTGAGGTCTACCGAATTCGTCCGAATTACAGTAGCCACCTCCTAAAATATGTACGAATAATGATCCGTCCACGTTAAGCTGTTTCCTTATAATTGACTTATATGGGGGAGAACGCTTAACGTGATATTGTTCACTTTATACGCTGAATAAACGCTTGTTCTTTTGACAGCAGAAAGTGTTTATTATAAGTAAAATTTGACAGAAGTTTGGTTTCCCCCGGTCGTTGTTAAGGTATGTTAAACCACGCTGTTTCCTTATAATGGACTTCTATGGGGGAGAAAACGCTTAACGTGATATTATTCACTTTATCTGTGAATTAAGGGCTCGTTCTTTTGACAGTAGTTAGTGTTTATCACAAGTAAGGTTTGACAGAAATTTAAGTTTTCCTGGCCGTTGTTTATGTACGTTAAGCCACGTTAAGCGTTTTAGAATGTCCCCACGTAGCGAGTGGAGCGGAGCGTTTTCCATTCATTCCTATGGAAGCTGAGCGTAAACGCTCACGGGGTGCTTTATGGGATTGAAAGCGGCTTGGAGAAAGCATTGAGAGCGTCTGAGAGCACTCACTGCCAATAGAAAACAATTTTAAAAAGCAGTGGCGTTATAGCTTTGCTCTCAGATTTGCTATAGCGCAAATCTGACGCTGTAGTGGAAAAGCACCGTCATAACTTGCCAGTGACCGGATTCGTGTTTATGATGAACTTATTTACAATATAGGGAGCAAAATCAGGCGCCCCTGTTCTGTTACTCATGTGCGGATGCGCTTCACTCACATACAATGTCCTTCATTTCAATTAGATAAACCATGACAATGTTACACTTTATATTAAGTAGTGAATTTATAATGCACAATATACAAACACAAACCTTTCTTCAGCCAAACCACAACAGATGCAGGAGCGTAGCGCAACTTTATGACGTCATGTCGCAAGACCAAAATAAAAGTCCAATTCACACGTCTCTAAAATCACCAAGCGCATAGAAATTACAGAGTAAAAATACATATAATTATTAAACATATGTCAGCGTTAAATTCATGGTGAAATAAACATGCAAATACATGTTGTCCAACTATGTGGTGAAAAGAACCAGGAGTGAATGTGTGTAGCACAGCAGTCATGCAAACTTCAGTGTTTTGATTTACTTTTAGGGGTGTAAAGTGCTCAAAAAAGTATACCCTTGTGAAAAAAAAACAGCATATGCTGTTAGGTATGTTTTGATGCTGGTTTAAGCTGGTCCTTTGCTGGTTTAAGCTGGTCATGTTGCTGGTCAAGGACCAGCATAAACCAGCAAAGGACCATCTTAAACCAGCAAAGGACCAGCATAAACCAGCAAAGGACCATCTTAAACCAGCAAAGGACCAGCTTAAACCAGTATCAAAAAATACCTAACCAGCATCCCAGCATCAAAACATACCTACCAGCATATGCTGTTTTTTTCACCAGGGTAGATACTCAGTGAAAATGTTGATAAATTAAAAAATTTAAAAAGTAAAAGTATCTGGCCAAAACATACTTTAATGAAAGTAGAACGCTTCAACTTTAAATTGTACTTTAGCATAAATTTAAATCAGACAGACATACATAGATTTAGTTAAAGCGAGAAAACAACAAAACACCATGGCTGCAGGTCAAAAACATTTATTTAGTTCAACAACAATTAAAATGCAGCACAGTGGAACACAAAATTCCATCATTTACACCCTCATGCTGTTCGATTAGATTTTTTTTTTTTTTCAGATTAATTTCAACAAAAATCATGCTTCAGAAACTACACAGTGTGAACATGGTGGTAACCCATACGACCCCTGCTTTAAATTTATGTCATCTTAAGTGACACAACAAGTGTAAGAAAAACACTAACATTTTAAACTTTACAGACATGTTCATTCTGTGTGGTTTCTGATACAGTATTCTTGCATCATATGGACTAAAAATCTTTGAGTCTGCAGTGGCATGAGGGTGAGTAAATGATGACAGAATCTTCAAGTGAAGCAATTTTCCCACCTCAACATGCTTAATATGTGCAAAACAGTTCAGTTTGAAATTTCTGGGAGAGAGCGCGCTCTGGTTTTGAGTATTAATGAAACATAAGACGTTACATAAAAGTGTTTAGCATTTCATAATGCTTACATTGCACAGTTTATGGGTCAAAATAGAGAGGAAAGAAACTACAGTTGTATCTAATCAAATTTAATGTAAACATATGACAATCCATAAGCTTAATGTAACTGCCAAAACTTAAAATAAATGCTCTCAGAATGTGATTACAGATGAACTCCCGTATTATAACAGGTTAAAATACTAGATACACTAAGATACACTGAAAATTATTTTTGTCTAAGGAAGTATAGTGTTTTGCATATCATTAGGGTTAGGGTTAGGGTTAAGTAACTATAACAAAAATGTGACATACCATTCCTTGTGGTTTGACAAATGGCAAATGAAGTTTGAGTTTGCTGGTAACACTTTACTTGAAGGGGTGTGCATAAGACTGACATGACACCTTTATAATCGTGACATGACACGTCATGTATATGAAGGAGGTTTTATGCAAGTTCATTACTACTGTCATTAAGTATCATTCGCTCAGTTATGTCATTTTTAATGAAAAGATGACATTGTTTGTGATGCCTTTATTATGACAGCTTGACATAAACCAATACATCATAACCTTTCATAAATCTGTCATAAACATGACATAGCAGATGCATTATCAAACTTAATAAACTACTTAGCTTTATGGGTTAACATTACATTAATCTGTCATTTGGTTGGTTTTGACAGTCAAAGGGCCATTATAATTGTGTCATGAATATTTTTCTGACCACTTTTTTTTTAATTTATCCTTAAAATGTCAATAATACTCTGTCAAATAATTTTATAACAGTGTCATTAATATTTTTCTTGACCTCAACTACAGTGGTACAAGTTGAATTTGTCATTAAGTGTTAATACTCTGTCAAATTATTTTATAACAGCATCATAAATATTTTTCATTTCATAATGTGTGTGTTTTTTCCTCTAACAAATGGTCAGATAATAGACTATTTCAAATGTTGTAAAAAGGATTAATTGGTGTTATAGAAATAAATTAAATCATCCAATAATAATAATAATAATAAATAAAATGTATAAAATTGTATTTTATTGCATTTGGAGAGCGACCAAAAATTAAAATGAAAACATGGTGGGTTAAGTCATGCAGAGTTTGGTCCATATCACTGCAAAAACAGTTAAGTACAGCATCCCACACATTTATTTTTTTGTTACATGCTTTTTACATCATGGAAAAGTCTACCCAAGACACCACCATAATGGCATACACCTAACCGGTGGTGCCACTCTATCATTTTGAGAAAACGATTTCCTCTATGACACCATATGTGACCTTGGACACAAAACCAATCATAAGGGTCAATTTTTTGAAAATGAGAATTATACATAAACTGAAAGCTGAATAAATAAGCTTTCCATTGATATATGGTTTGTTAGATACAACTATTTGAAAATCTGGAGTCTGAGTGTGCAAAAAAATCTAAATATTGAGAAAATCGGCTTTAAATTTGTCCAAATGAAGTCCTTAGCAATGCATATCACTAATCAAAAATAAGTTTTTGATATATGTTTACGGTAGACAGTTTACTGATCCTGGCTTGATAACAAAAAATTGCACATGCATTTTTATTTCTTACATTTTTTCCATTTTTTATTTTATTTCCTTACAACAAAATATTAATTCACTTTCATATTTGTCTGTACAAATGCTGTCATATAGTACAACATATATAGTATATGACATATATAGCTGTCGTATAGTACAACATTGTCTTGGTAATGTCAAGTTGTCATGACAAAGACACTGACAGGTTATGATGTATTGGTTTATATCAAGTTAGAGAACATAAATACATACATTTACATAAGTAATAAAATAACATAAATAATAATCAGTTATTTTTTCCTCAAATGCATTATATATGGAACAGTTTTGATGCTATATTATTGTTTGTTTATGTTGCTAGAGGTGGTTGATAAGGGTGTTGTGCAGTGATACACAGAACTGTGGGGTGAAATGTTCTCAAAACACTGTTTGCAGTAGAAAGAATCATGATCCAAGACACTTACTCCTCTGAACAAGACTTTTGATACCTTGTCATTGTTCTTGTCGTGATTTAGCTCAAAGGGAAATGTATATAAATAATTATAATTAATCATTATTAATTACAATTATTTATATCAGCTGCCAGTAGTAACTGTAGCAGAACTAATTTTCCATCTTTCAATCTGTTCGTCCCACGAAAATTCATTATGATTTTTATATTAACTCTAAGAAATGATATTTTCTTGGCCACAGAAAATAACTTTCTTAAAGTACCATTGCATTAGAGCATGTAGCGTGAATCAGAATTAACATAACTAATCTAAACAAACAAACACAAAGTCACTCATACATGGGGGAAGGGTCAGTGAGAAGCAGTTAGAGAGAGACATGGAAATGAAGCTATGAAAAGAGTCAGTTAACCACCTGCACGAAACCATCAGTGCTGTCTACAGCTTATACTAAACCTCTGTTTTGTTTAGTTAAATGTACGATACTTGCATTGCCTTGGTTGTTGAACAAGTGTCCGAATGCAGTCTCGGGTGAAAGTCTTGATGGTTGGAAGCAGTGGTGGTTTTGGAATTGCGATCAAGTTCTTCCGGGTCTGAAGAGTGATGAACTCCAAAGATGTTCTGACTCGATGGTGACTGGGAGTTTCTTCCCATGTGAAAACTGAAGAAGAACCAAGAGCTGAGAGGGACCCATCTGAAGTCCTGTGATCTTTGGGGAATGGAAAGGCAAGGCCACAAGGCCTGGCGCACGCTTAGGGAAGTCCTGAAGAGTTCTAGCTCATCATCTTAGGTTCTCAAAGAACCACTGTCTGACTGAGGCACGTCATGGAGATGAATTCCAGGGTTGAGTGGAACTGTCTGGCTCTTTGTGGTCGAGAGCCACAGCTCTGTATGTTGGGCCTGTCGGGCCCGCCGGGCACACCCTGTGCCGGCTTAGGCTCCCCGTGGGTTCCTCCACACGGACAGCAATCGGAGGGTTTTGCAGAAGAGAGCGAAGTGAAGAGAAGAGGAGAGAGAGAGGGAGGCGATCAATCGTTTGATGCCTTTAAGCTCTCTGGAGGCTGCGCCTCCAGGAGGTCCACGAACCAATGGTAACTTTCACCTTTGGAGGGAAAGTTTACGACTCTTTGTCTGTGAGCATGGTATTTTGCATATGTAATTCCATTGGGTGTTGATGCAAAAACTACTAAGGTTTCTTAAAACACTAATATGTTGCATAGGTATCAACATTTAATTTACACCATCGTTTAGATCATCAAAATACGAATTCAAAGAGACCAAACATGGCATAGGTGGGTTATACGACTAGTCATCTATCATAACGCATGCATAAAACAGTAGAAAGACAAATACAAATACAACAGACAAGATTAAAATACAATGCAGTAATACTGTACACAATGACCTGGGCTATGTGTGATAGGAAGGTCAAAGAAAGGTTTGTCTGTGAATGAATAGGAAAGAGTCTATTTCTGTAGGCATTGTGTCTTTCCTATGGGCAAATGTAGCATGGGCAGATGTGCATTCCTCTGGGCAATAAAACCTCTTATCAGATAGTTGTCCTGGCAACTGAGCCCTTTTGGGGTGTTAGTTGCTTTGGGGGGTTGTCTCCAGAGCTCCAGCATATAGCTGGCTTGTTGGATTTAAAGACTATTTGTTAAATGTAACAATTAATGTATGTCTGATTGGTCCAGATGCTACATTTTTATAAAATTATACATATCTATTTTAAATAGTCAATGAAAATTAATGTATTTTAATAAATGTTAGTAGAATAAAGGAAGGTTAAGGGTGGTTTTTAAGGCTGCCCTGGAGCCCACCCAGCACTGCAAATTAACAAATAATTTACAGACATTTGGGGCCAGTAGACATACAAACTGTACAGTGCTGTGGTACTCCAAGACAGGGTTGAAAACTGCAATGCCTGCAATGTCTTACAACAAAACTAAGAAATGTTTTAAAGTTTTATTCTTTGCATAATCTCTGGTAACTGCAATAAGAAACAAAACTGCCATATTATGGTCTTTTTTAGTTAAAATCGTGTTAAGCATGAACATACACAGGGGAAAGAAATAGACGACAAATACTTATTTGCATGCAAAACAAAAAAACAAAGTGCTTGAGCATCTGTTTGCCAATGGCATGACTGTAAAATAAACAGCAGCAATGAATATAAATAATCCATAGCCATAAGGATACACTAACAGTACAGAGCTATACACCAGACATGGCTTTTACAAAGTGACAGCTGGTGTGTGTGTTTGTGGTCTTTCAGTGATGTCTTTATGCTTCATTAGATGTTCAGAACATTCTGTTCATCTATTAGCAGCTTTTAGTTTGGCTAACTAGAATAACCAAGCAATGTAAAAGCAAGACATGAAACTAAATCCTTTAATGTTGTTTGATTCTCACAAGTAACAATCTTAGAAAAAAACAAAAAACAACAGAAAAAAACCTGCTCTTTTATTTCAAGCATATTTATTTAAAATACTGTAAATATTTGTAAATGTTGTAAATATGTTATTCAGTGTAAATATTTATATGAACCCAGATAGCACATGTACATCTGCAAGATGTCTATTGAAGATCACTTGATCTGGAAAGCATCTGCTATGTACAAACATCTGACAGATGTGTGTAAGATGTTGGTTTTACATACATTCTAAATCATAAACATCTTAAAGACATTTAATAGACGTGTATTTGACATCTGATAGGAAACGTCCTACAGGCGTATTGCAGATGAGCAAACACTCTAAAAAATACGTCTTGCAGATGTAAATGCAGCCGTCAAATAGACGTCTCTGTGATGTAGGTGTGCTATCAGGGATTCAACAACTGAGCTATGAACTGAACAAGTTTCCCAGATGTGATGAACATAAATTAAATAAGGATTCTCTGAACAAATGAGGCTCCATGAGGAGCAGATGCACTACATTATATATTCAAGTCACCAATATTTTGGCTTTACATGTTAAACAGATATAACTTTTATTGTTGCAAAAGCACAGGATTAAAATTATTACATTTCCATTAATTTCAGAATAGCTTTTTTTAAATTAGAGAAACAAGCAATTCACACGTAATACATAATGTTTTCACATTCCACATTCAGGTTAAAAATGTAGTAACTGATAGTAAAAGTGAGAACTTCAGTGTGCATGTGATTTAAGCTTTAATCCCAAACACAGAGCCAGCTCACTCTTCTGTATCTTCCCGTCTTTATTCACATCACAGTGGCGTAGCAGAACCTCACGCAATTTATCCAGATCACCTCCACTGATACTGGGCTGAGACAAAGAAGAAAGTGTTGGAATACAGTAGGAAACAGGAAGAAATTAAAGCAGAAAAAGTTTTACATTTTTAAGCAGTTTGATTAATAAACGATTACATTCATGTTCAGAGCGCAAACTACAAAGCATGTGTAATGTGTAATATAATGTGTAATACTGAAGTTTATGGACCCAAATAAACTAAAACAACAAACCAAAATATAACAGTTACAGCAGTAGTGATGCTTCCTCAGAATGCATCACAGACATGTAAGTTTAGGTTTGTTATAAAACGAATGACTTGTTTACTTGTGATGTTTATTACTGTTTAATCACTTACCCTGACAAGCTCCATCATGTCTTTGACAAACCCATCCACCTCTGGTCCTTCAAGGGCTCCAGTCTTACTCTAGAGAAGAGCCAACTATTAAACGCTGGAACTTCATTAGCAGTGCACTGTGTTTGTTATTGCGTCCAGGTACCCCATTTGATATTTATCATGACAATGACCCAGATAGCACACGTATGTCTGCAAGATGTCTGTTAAAGATCATTTGATCTAGAAAGCATCTGCTGTGTACAAACATCTGACAGATGTCAAAAAAATGTAAGTTTCACATACATTCTAAACTATAAACATCTTAAAGACATCTAGTAGACATATAGGAAATGTCCTATAGACGTATTGCAGATGTCAAATAGACGTCTCCATGATGCATGTGTGCTATCAGGGAAGTATCTATCGTACACAGCAACAAACAACGTAATGCTAATGCCACAAAGAGTAATGCAAAGCAATTTTTCTTCTAACATTGTAGATTTATCCATGGGGTTAGCTGGTTAGCATGTCTAGTTAGCCACTACTGCTATGAGCCATTTTTTCGAGCAGCATATAAATTGCAAATATTTTAGATGTTTGCCAGTGACCAGTTTCTTTTTATTCTTTTTGGAGGGCTTTTAAAATTGTGCCATCAGCCCATCAGTGTTGTTGCCCTGTCAGCATACAAGTACACATTTGTATTATCAACTGTAGAAAGGTTAAAAAACATTCTTACAACATCATAATGTGCAAAGATCTTCTCAAAGTCTCTCTTTCTCTCCTTTTGACTGCTGGCCTGAAGAGGAAATAGAGACGGCATCATGCACTGGTTTGCAGCAAATTATTACATTTAGGAGTAATTAAAGATTAAGTGAATTGGATATAAAGTACTAACATCCATTTTGAACTGCAACAGGAAGTTGTCTTGCAGAGCCAGAATTCTGGGGAGGAAATACAATTTCATACTTGATCAACTCCACAACACTGCCACTTTTATCAAACTGTATTAGATTAACATTGAACTGACATGAACTGAATAACAACATTACAATTGCTTTCTGTATAGTCGATTTATAGCTCATTTGAACTCATTTCTAACTGACGAACTTTGCATTGAATAACATGTTATTTTCCTGTTTATTACTGTGAATCTATTTTAAGACAATCTGTATTAAAGAAAGTACTATATGTGCAGTTGCTCCCAAAAGTCACTACTCGTTTGCATAAAATTAATACTTTCTCAAATTTGTTGCCACTAGACACAACCACATGGTAAAATTCACTTGTGTTGCCTATAGTGAGTTGAGCTAAGTGGCATTTTCAAATTCCAGTCTGCTGGATTTAACGTGTAAATCATGAATTCACATATTACTATATTCATTGAGTTTCAATAGAGTTTGGATGCTTTAAAGAGTATTAAATTGCCGCCTGTATGTCACTGGCAGCTGCCTAATTAGCATTTTAACCTAAATGGATTCTAATATGTGACTGAAATGACTACATGCATCAGACAAATGTTTCATAACCCAACATAATTATAAGTTTTGAATTAGTCTCTTAAAAATAGGTGCATTTCCATTGCAATATTTTATAAATGTTGATTCAAAACTTTTGCGAAATGACGCCATTTCCATTAACCGATGTTATGCGACTAAACATAATTATTTCCTCTCATGTTAAGTCATGACGACCAATGTTGGAAGATGTATGTGTATCTCAGCCACCGCACTAGTCATTATTTTTAATCGAAGGAGACGTAGATGTGTATCTTTACTAACGCTTATGAAATGTATAAACACAAGCATTGACTAGTCTTGATCAGGTCCGGTGGAGTGTTGAAGCTGTAATGCGCTGCAGACGTGTGCAGTGTAAATAAGGGTTTATTCAAGAATTAATGGCAAGGAAAGCTCCTTATACTTATGAGTGGCCATGTATGAGGTGTTTCTTGGAGGTTATAGTACATTAAAGAAGTATTATGTGACTTTAAAGTATGCCAAGTGAGCTGTAAATGTGAAAAAAAAAACTGTTTCCTTTACAGTTTTGCAAAATACTCCTTTTTTGTGACATTGACATGTTTCCATTGATTCAGTTTACAATTTATGGAAATGCAGCTAATGCGTTACTATTGTTCTGTAACTAAGTGCTTCTCTCTTAGAACAACACAAACATACACACAAAGACCCATTCTCACCCTCAAGGTCTAAACGGCTCCACAAGCACAGAACAAAAGCACTATTGTTAAACACACATCACCTAGCTAGATCATTAAGGTCCAATCTCCCATCTTTGTTTTTGTCAAAAATGCTCATCTGCAAAACACAAAAACAAGGCATTCTTGATTAGAAGTGTTACGCATTTTCCAAGCCATTTTCCAAACAAAATCAACTACAAAGAATAACAAGACTTACTGTCATTTTCACACAAATTGTCAATTTCTAAAATAACTGATTGTGCTATTACCTCTACAGAAATACATAGCTATTTAAAAAAAATCTGTTTAAAATGATGTATACCAACATGGTATACAGTTACTTTCTAGGCATATCAGTAACCTGTAAAAAACCTGTCATGGGGGCCACCATTTGAAAACATATGAGCAGCCAAACACTACTTACTTTAATGAGTAACACTGATAGTTTTGCTTGCTGTGTGTAATGGAAAAACCCAGAGTCCTGAGATCAGGTCAAAGGAAGGTTAATGCATCTTAATGCATCAGCCGCAGTCTGCTGATGGCTGATGTAAACAGTGCGATCACTCGCTAATTGATCTGTATACCCGACATCTTAAAAAGCAGTGCTTTTTGTATGAGATAAGACTGAAATAATGGCCAAAGAATGATTAATGTGTACATGCATGCAATGCATGCAGAAGACAAAAAATATTTCTCTTCCCACTTGATTTCTGGCAAAATTGTCAACTTGATTGCACAGATATTATTTGATGTAAACTGAGCTGGACAATGATATCACTGAGTCATTGATGAACTGACTTTAACTGGAAACTTCAATGTTAGGGTTAGATTACTATAGTCCACTTGCTTTATCGACACTATTTTTCCTGTTTATTACTGTAAAGCTGCTTTGACACAATCTGTATTGTTTGAAGCGCTACAGTCACGGCCAAATATATCGGCACTCTTGCAGTTCTGTCTGCAGTTGTTGCAGTTGAAACTGTTTTTTGTTGTTTTTTTGCATTGGAACAACACACAAAAAAAGAAATAAAATAAAAGTAAAATCTGATACAATTCCACACGGAGACCCAAAAAATGCACTGGACAAAATTATTGCCACCTTTAACTTAATATTTGGTAGAATCCCCTGAAATCAATCACTTTCTGTAACCATGAAAGAGTTTCTTACACCTCTCTACTGGAATTTTGGAGCACTCTTCTTTTGCAGACTGCTCCAGGTCATTCAGATTTGAAGGATGCTCTCTCCCAATTGTTGTTTTGAAATCTCCACAGGCTTTCTATGGGACTCAGATCTGGACTTATTGCTGCCATTTCAGAACTCTCCAGCACTTTGTTTGAAAACATTTCTGAGTGCTATTTGAAGTGTGTTTCGGGTTGTCCTGCTGGAAGACCCATGACCTCTGGTAGAGATGCTGCTTTCTGACACTGGTCACTACGCTGCGCCCAAAAATTCTTTGGTAATCATCAGATTTTATGATCCCGTTCACACAGTCAAGGCATCCAGTGCCAGAATCAGCAAAGCAACCCCAAAACATCTTTGAACCTCCACCACGTTTGACTGTAGGGACTGAGCTCTTTTCTTTGAAGGCCTCATTTCTTTTTCTGTAAACATTGCCATGACGGCCTTTAACAAAAAGCTCTACTTTTGTCACACAAGTTTTGGCAAACCCCAGTCTTTCTTTTTTATGCCTTCGTGTCAGCAGTGGTGTCCTTCTGGGTCTTCTACCATAGTGTCCCTTTTCATTCAGATGGTGATGGATAGTGTGAGCTGACACTGTTGTACCACATGTCTGCAGATCAGCTTGAATTTGTTTGGAAGTTAGGGTTCTTTATCCACCATTCAAACAATCCTTCACTGTAATGTTTCATTAATTTTGCTCTTCCGTCCACGTCCAGAAAGGTTAGCTACAGTGCCATGGGCTGTAAACCTCTTGATTATATTGCGCACAGTGGACACAAAAACATTAAGATCTCTGGAGATGGACTTATAGCCTTGAGGTTGTTCATGTTTTTCCACAATTCAGGCAGACAACTCTTTATACTTCTTTCTTTTCTCTATGATCAGGGTGACACAACACAAAGGTTGAGTAAACTTTTCTCCATTTTAGCTGGTTGCAAGTGTGATTACTACATTGGCCACACCCGTTACTTGCCACAGGTGTGTCTAAATACAAATTACAGGAGCATCACATGCTTGAAAAGCAATTATTTCTTACAACTTTGACAAAGTGGCAATAATGTTGTCCAGTCCTTTTTTGAGTTCTGTGTGAGATTGTATCAAGTTTGACTTTTCTTCTCTGTTTTTTGTGTTGTTGCAGTGCAAATAAAAACAATGAGTACGGGAATACCAAAACATTTGCAACTGGAACAATTTTCTGAGAGAAATGTTGCATCTTCTGACAGAATTGCAAGGGTGTCGATATTTTTGGCCATGACTGTATATAAAAAAAGGTGACTTGACTTCGGACAGATAGACAAAAGTTGTAAAAAGGAATTGACGCAATCAATGTGGTATATAGCTGAATAATCACTGGGCTTTCCGACGTATTTACAGAGGTGTATCATTATGGGACATGCTGATTATGTACTACATTTGCATTGCTCCAGTATAAAAAAAAAATGTCAAGCTATGCGTCAAGATGTAACCATACAGAGGTTTGTACAAATAATTAACAAATGGGGTAGAATTAAAAAGAGCAATGTTACCATGGTATTTGTGTATTCATCCAGCTTCCTAGGAGGGATATCCTTTTTGTGCTGCTGAAACAAGTCCTTCAAGAAGCCCTGCCATCAGAAATAGAGAAACAAACAACACAATACCCTCAATATTCAAAATTTGTAATTGTTGTAATATATTATTGTAATTGACAGTCTCTGCCCTTCAGTCATGTGGGTGCATCTACCTTGAGCTCCACAGCTGATATGTAACCACTGCTGTCAGCATCATATTTCCTCCAGATCTGTCATGGGAAATGTAAAACATTTGCTGGTCATCACAAAAAAACTACAACTTGAAATCACAATACTGAGTAAAACTGTGCATGATATTTAAAAATGTTAAAAATGCAGTAAAGGTTTACCTTCATGAACTCCACACTGTTATCTAACGGAGCCTCTCGACGAAAGATAAGAAGGAAGTTCTCATCCTCTGGCAGGATCATGTTGGCTAGCTAGTATAAATGCAAAGATACATTCAAAGTTATGGATTTATTTACTAGTACAGGGTTTAATCAGCACAGATGTGATCCTGTCTGTGATCATAAAAGTAAATTGCTTGTTTCTTTTATATAACACAAAGCTTTCCCTAAAATATAGTTAAGCATAAAACTAAACAAATGAATGATAGCAGCATGGCATGACATTGTAAACACATAAAGACATGACAATGTAAACTCAGTCTAGAATGATACAGTAACCAGGAAGTGACAGGGGTTCACTTACTTTGTCATGATGTCACTTTTGTAAAATGAAATAACCACTATGTGATTATACACAGACTCTAATTACTGGAGCTACAGTATAATCTAATCCAGTCATTCAATCATCCACATCCTTGCTTTACTTATTGTATAAATGTGACAGAAGCAAAACAAACCATTAACATGACACAGAAAGCAACACTTTAACACTTATAACGTGCTAGATCTGACTGGTGCAATGATGCTGAAAACAGCAGGAAGCCATAAAGTGGCAAGATAACATCTGCAGCAGCAAAAAAAACCTTTGCCATCACTGCTTTCAGAAAGCAATTCAGCTATGTTTGTTTTACTCTTCACAGAGAATGACTAATTATAGAACAACAAACTAACAGTAAGGTATCCGTTTAAAACTACTTTGCTTTAAAAATATTCCTTCTTTAATAGTTGCTCATTTTTTACCAGTTCCATCACATCAGTTTTCACTTCTCTGCAGGGCTAGCAGTAATGAAAGGAAAATGTAAACAAAAAAATGTGATTTACTTCGTGGATTGCCAAGCGTCCATCAGATGTGAGATCATAGGCAGACATAAACCTCTTCTTTATCTTCTGTACTTTCTCCTCTGTAATCGTATCCTAAAGACGGCAGAGAAAACAAACTGGTTACCATGACTACATTTCCATCATTCATCTCTCATTATTTCCCCATCATCACTCAGCATAACCATTGGACTGAAACAGCTGTGCACCACCAGAGTTGCTCATAAGTTATTCAATGATTCTCTGACACAACATTTATTTATTACAAGCTTTCTCACATCACAATAACCCCTTTTAACAGGGTTTTAGAATCAGCATCATAAAGAGCATTTGTTTTGCTTTATTTGTTTAGTAGTTTTAGTGCAAGTTAATGAACATCAGTATAAAATACAAAATATAAACAAGGGTTATAGCAACTTTGTTAGAACACTAAAAATCTATTTTTATCTTGTACGTCTAACCACAGTTTCCTGAAAATAAAGTGTTGCATGAGTTCCTGTGTAACCAGTCTAATATAACAGCCAAAATATATTGGTTATAAGTGTAGTGTACATATTTTTTAAAAACCATGATAACCATAGTTTCCATTTTTAGGACCACAATGATTTAAAATTTTGTCAAAAGGTGTGCTAGTTTTGTCCAGTGGTACTGTCTTTAAAGGATTTGCTGCTATGGAAGGTAAACAGATGTTAAATGGCTTTTGTGTGTATTATGTTAGAGAGCTAGTGAACAGATCCTAATGTGCAAACAGACAGACAGCACCCTTAAAAAAGCACTTACAGAAAAAGAACAGCATGTATAATGTGCTTCACCTGTCATCATAAGACAGATGTGTTTACAGGTTTTTGTACATTTGAATAGAATACACTACTGAACTTTCAAAACCAAGTTTTTTACATACCTTTGGCCCTAATTTTTCCAGCATGTGACGGAAAAACTCATCCAACTCTTTCCCTTCAATGTAGCCATTATCTGCAGAAAAGAATTTATCTAGTATTTATCTTATGATGAGATGAACAGATACAAAGTGTTTTTTTAATCTAAACATCCATCGCTATGTAAATAAGCAAATCTTTAAATAACTACAAAAAGTTTAAAGTCAAAATGGAAATTTATTTAAATTCTTACCATCAGCATCAAAGTGTTGCCAGATCTGTAGAAATCCAGCAGCATCTAGATTAGCAAAGGCACAGTCCATGATGAAAATATAAAATGAATGGTACAGCAATATAGAGCAAGAACAGAAATGCTGTGCACAGTGAGGAACACTTTCCTCTGACTCACTGAAAAAACACAGAATAAAACCCCTCCCCTTTCACACCACTCTTATCAGTCATATGCTGAAAGGCTAAAATGATCTGAGGTCAAACTGGGTAGTTGTCCTTTTTAAAAAATGCCTGTAACTTTTTTCAGTAGGAACAACCATTAGGTACCGTGCTGTATAAACAGTGTGACAATGCCATAAGTAGCCCCTAAATTCCATATGCCCCATGTTTGTTTGGCTTATTATATTATTCATATAAATGTTTGCTTATGTTTCCCATTCGATTAAAAATGACTTTGGTTACTTTTTTTTTTAGTCTAAGGTGCACATTTGACAGAATAAAATTAAAAGATAAGCGTTTTCTTTATTTTATTAGTTTAGAATTTATAAGCTATTTTCTTACCTTTGTCTCCAAGTTCATGTATGTTTGTGAGGGTGTCAACTTAATAAATCACTATTATAAAATAAAGCAAACATTGCTTTATTATTATTTATTTACTTATGATTTATTTTATATGTAACCCACTAGAATATAATTCTATCCGCTGGAGACGCAGAGAAACGTTTAACAGTCTTCAGTGTTGACAACACAGGGCATAAATCCACACGGACTAAGAAAAGCACACAAACATCACATGTAGACTCGACCAATGAGGAACACAAGGGGCACGTTCAAGCTCAAACTGGTGCACAACGTTTTGCTACAATTTCCGGGTTGAACCACATGTTTCCTGGAGATGGTGTGTGACGGGGTTTGAGATACGTTTTCTTTTGTTTGGTGAGTGTGTCAAAAATGTCAGCCCAATCAACAGCAACATGTATATAAACCATGCGGTATTAAGAGACACTGATTAATGTAACACTAATACTATACATATTTATATAGTTTGCTATTGTATTGGGGAGTGACACTTTTATAAACCTCTATACTCCTACAATTATATAATGGTAAATACTACAATATCATAGCACAATAACTGTAACGGAGTGAACGAGGCAAGAAGTGGGCGAATCTAAATGCAAGCCTTTATTTGTAAACAAAGACATGGTCATACACAGGCAAGAGACAGAACAAAGGCAAACAGGTATACGAGGGCAAGACACAAGAGTAATCTGTTAACCAGGAGAGGGTCAATCGGCAGCGAACGTGATCAGAGGGGCAAGGAAAACAGGTAATCAAAACAGGCAGAGTAAAGTCCATATGAGGGGCGAACAGAGTCCGTGACGACAAGACTAAGGGTAAATCCACGACGGGCAAGAATCCAGTTCAGGCTGCTGATAGACAAGACGAGTAAACCAGGCTAGGATAACAGGACTAGAAACAAGACTACACTAGAAACAGGATACTTGGAAAGGGCTCCGTAATTGAGGCTAACACTAGGAGAGTGCAAAACATTCAACAATACTCAGCTCAGAATAGTGGGAAGGGCCTTGTATTTATACTGTTCATGATTGGCTGCAGCTGGTGAGTGAGGTGAAGCATGGGAAAAGTAGTTCAGGGTGTAGTGCAACAGTCCGTGTAATGTGAGCGTCAATAGAATGGCACGGCAACCAGGTTTGTGACAACAACAGTAATCAGCAATAGTTATAAGCCTAATACAATAAAAAATGTTTGTCTTTTCATCCTGAAATGCAAGGGAAATGCTGGATCACAATAATTAGGAACCACAGTTTCCACAAAACTCATCACTCAATTGGGATATCCTCTTTTATTCTAGACGGCAAGGGCAGTGACTGTTACATTGAGCGTATTTTGCAGTATTAAACACGTATTTATACCAATATAACCATTGTGGGTTATATTGTTTCATTTACTGTTGTTTTGTGCCTTTTAATCTCTAATGCAGAGCTGAAATATTAATGGCATTTAATTGGCCAGATTTACTAAACAGGGCAAGTTAGCATTAGAGCGCAATTCCAGCTCCGATGGGAGGGAAAAATTCTAAGTTTGATTTACTGACAATGCGCACATTTGTTACAGAGGGAATGAGGTGAGAAGTGGGCGGATCCATATGCAAAGCTTTATTGTACAGAGACATAGACATGGTCATATACAGGCAGGGTCAAACACCGGCAAACAGGTATACAGAGGGAAAGACACAAGAGTAATTCACAAACAGGTGATGGTCAATTAACGGCAAATGTAATCCAGGGGGCTAGGCAAAAGGGTTATCCGATAAACATGCAAGAGTTCCAGGGCAGGCAGCGAAACAGACAAGACAAGATCAACCAGACAAGGAAACAAGACTAGGATAAACTGACTAGAAACACGACTAAACTAGACTCAGCATAAATGAAATTGCTCCGTAAAGCTGTTAACACTAGGTGAGTGCTAAACACAATGCAATAATCAGCCCAGAATAGTGGGAATGGCCTTGTATTTATAGTGAGTCTGACTGGATACACCTGTGTGTGTACTCAGTGAGGTGGAACATTGGAAATGTAGTCCAGGGTGTAGTGCAACAGTCTGTGCAATGTGAATGTCGTTAGAATGGCACGGCGACCTCAGGTGGTGAGTGGACTGAATATCATGGACCAGATTTGTGACGACATTAAAGAACACTAAGGTAGCCAGATAATTTCCATAATGACCAGTGCAATCTACCAATACCAGTACCAATTACCACCTGCTTTAAAACATCAGAGGTTAAAAAGTTTTGAGCATTAAAAAATAAAGCAAATACCAGTAATTTGACGAGTGCAAACGATAAATGGTGTTATATAATTAATTTTCTCCTCCCATAAATTTTGCATCTGAAAGGGAAACTCCTACAAATGTATATTCAATAAGGTCAGGTACAACAATAACTGTGTCCACACCTTTTCAGGAGTCCAGATAGCGCCCCAGATCACCGTGAGGTCTGGGGTTCCTCTGGTTATGTTGCCACGTGACCCACATTGGCTGCTGGGGACAACGCAGGACGAGGATCTGCAAGAGGCTTACTACAGTGTTCCGTCACCATTTCACACTTTGAAGGAATTCAGGTGCACTGGTTTACTTTTGTTTTGCATTTTGGAGAGTGTAGAAGTGTGAATACTTCACATTTTAAAATTTGTTTCTTTAAAATATTCTTGCTCTTTAACTAATTAAAATCTTTATATTTTGTAACATCAAAGTGTTTTATTTGTTCAACAGAGTTTATTCTTGACAAATTAACCTCACGTGAAAATAAGTTTTAAATTCCAAGTAACTTTCTAAAAGAGAAGCATTTCATTCAATGACTTTAGAGGGGCCTTAATACAACATCTCTTAGGTAGTAGTTTATTGAACCCGGTGCTGCTGCTTACTAAGTTACAAAGAACGTAGTGCCACTACATATATATTCTTTTTGCAATAGGACATGGTTTATAAAATATATCTTGTGTTAGAAATACATTTCACCTTGTAACAAATGTAAATGCAAAATGGCAAAACATAAAAACCACCCATTAGTGGCGAGATGGATAATAACTGCCCATTAGTGGCGAGATGCACTAAGAATGTAGCTCACCATTAAGGAAGAAGATAAAAAGGCAAAAAAAAGCATCCGTTTCTGTGGTGTCTTGTGGATTCTGCACTCTTGTGTCTTGTATATTCACCCTGAACAAACTGGGCTGGTATAGATAACACAACTTTTAACATATGAAAAAAGGCTAGGCATAATACATTTACCAACTTCGTAAATGGTTACAGAGGAGAAAAACAGCAGATGGTCAGATGATCACACACTCAGACTTTTAGTTGCTCCAGTCACAACAAAGGCAACAAAGACAGTGACTGATATCTGGGAAAGAAGTGTATCTGACATCTAGGCTAGATGTGGCCCACATTTATCTCTGCTAGATGCAAAATCATATATCTAATTAACCTACAATAAAATATATATCTATATATTAATGTAATCTAAACTGGTTTATTAAAATATCAAAAATCATATAATCAAAATATCAAAAATCTATATAAAAATATAGATAGATAGAAATATATTTAAAAAATAGATTAAAAACAGAATTCCAATACAGAATATACATCCAGATATTTTCACTGAACTGATACATTGTTAAACTTGTCAGAGGAGTGCCAGAAGTGGAGCGTTCAAATTAGCAGTTTTATGTGATAGCTCATTCATGCAGGTTTGCATTGAAAAACATCAGGATGATCAGGCCCTTCCTAACGGAGCATGCTGTGCAACTTCTTATCCAGGCCCTTGTCATTTCTAGGCTGCACTCATGCAATGTTCTTCTGGTTGAATTTCTATCATGTATGATCAAACCTCTACAAATGATTCATAATGCAGCAGCTCGACTGGTTTTCAAAAGACCAAATAGGCCCACATCAAAACTTCTCTGCACTGGCTGTTAAGTTGCATTTTGGTTTTGTTTGTAGTAAAACCATAGTTAATTTTCGTAAGGGCATACAGCCACAGGCTCCGCACCCTCCAACTTCCACTGATTCTTATGAGTCTGCATCCCTTCCAGACACCTGAGGCCAGTAGTGAGCATTTATATAGTTAACAAGGTAATGATGCATAGCTGAATGCAGTCAGGCCTAATGAGTCTGGGCAATGTGTTCTGAAAAATGCTGTTCATGATAGATGACAATGGAATAGAGAGGAGTGTTCACTGGTAGTAATCAAGCAGAAACCTTGGATAAATAAGGAAGGTAGACTCCTGATAAAAGCATGTGGGGCAGTTAGATGTGGCCTAATGGTTAGAGAGTCAGGCTTGTAACCCAAAGGTCGCATTGGCTGCCAACTGCTCTGGGTGTGTGTTTGTTCACTTCTCGCTACTCTCTATGTGCACTTGGATGGGTGAAATGCACAGCACAAATTCCAAGTATGTGCCACACATCACATCCTTTCCTTTTCAAATCTGGCAACCGGGAGGCCAGTTTATCCATGACCAATCTGAATAGGAATTAAAACTGTTGAACACACTTATAAACAGTGGATTGAGGATAAATTCAACATCAATGATACTCTGCATATGTGGACAGGCATTCATGCCCTTACAGACTATAAACATTCCATCCCCAAACATTCCATATTACAGACTTTTCATTAAGACCCTAAAGAGTCATATCAACTTGTGGAAATGGGCATCCAATGACTCCTTTAAGGGGCCTTAACTACTATGTACTTACATGAAAAAAAGTACAATGTACTGTCCTACCTCAAATTACGTGGGACTGTCTGTTTAGTATCTTCATGCATGGGAACTAGTATCTCAATAATTTGTCTTGCCAGGTTTTGTGGTAAAGATGGGGCAAGAACATGATTTCACCAAGTACAACATGTTCCTGGATTCCTGGAATAGGTTAAGTCTATATGTTTTCACAGTAATGTTGATCCAGGATCAACAAAAATATTGATACAGTAACATCTTACTTGGCAAAATGACAGTGACCAGAGATTATATAGGGAAGCAAACAAGGAGAGTAACAAGAAAAGGAAAGGTTAGGGAAACCAATAAAAGGTTAACAAAGAAGGGTGGGGTCAAAACTAAAAGCGAGGGGAGCACAAGGCACTTAGAAACAAAACAAAGCCATGGGCTCACACAAAACATAACAAGAACACACAGCCAATGAGGAACTCATGTTCCACTTGTTCACACTGCACAACAGCACGTGGCCAATAAGAACACTCACAAGCCACATGCTACATCAAATATGATAACTCAAGAATGAACAAAGACACGTAAAGATGTGTAAACTCCCACATCACCTCCCTAAACAAACATGAAGATTCAAGTTTATTCCGGCTACTTTTTGTTTTTGGATGAAGACGTGCTGAGAGGCATGTGACAGAATTTACCTTGATCCAGTGGAGGATATCATTCCGATGAGTAAGATTAGGTGCTTTAGTTGTTATTGTGTTATTGTGACACACATTACCAGTTAGACTTTTCCCAAACTATAATTCCTGACTACATGTATGAAATCAAGTGAAACATTTTGAAATATGTGTGCCGAGCATGCCAACCATTTTTCCTGTCTTTAAAATGGCAAAAGTGCCCTGGTGAAAAAAACACAGCATATGCTGGTAGGTATGTTTTGATACTGGGATGCTGGTTAGGTATGTTTTGATGCTGGTTTAAGCTGGTCCTTTGCTAGTTTATGATGGTCCTTAGCTAGTTTACGCTGGTCCTTTGCTGGTTTAAAAACAGACACACAGGCCCACTCCACTCCATTCAGTTTCCCATGACCATTTAAGGACCAGCATAAACCAGCAAAGGTCCATGTGGAAGTATGTGGAAGTCTTTCTTGCCGAAAAACCTGGGATGTATGAATTCTCCTCGCCCTTCACATCTGTCACAGTAATTTTAATTTGCACTAACCTTTACGAATTGGGTAAACCAAACATGTCACATATTTCAAAAGGACATTTTTGCTTTAATAATATTTATTATGAATATCGTAACCAAACCTTAACAACATAAGAGCAGATTATCTGAGTGGAGCTGCGTGTGCTTTGAAATGATTCTTGAACAAAGATGTTTGTACACAGCAGATGCTTTCCAGATCAAGTGATCTTTTACAGACATCTTTCAGACGTAAGTGTGCTATCTGTGAATAAGCTTTCCTTTGATTCCTCCATCCTCATTTTCTTTTTTTTTTCGCATTGTTTCCTTGCATCCTAAGTGGTGTGGAGCTAAGACACAAGGAAGGGAAGCAAGGAAAGGAAATGAGAATGTACAAATGATAAAATGAGAAGTACCCCTAAAGTCCTGTCAGAGGGCCAGAGTGCATTCGGTAATGCAAACCCCAGAGCCTTCAGGGTGTCCATTGTCCACTCTGGCAAGAGGTATTTTTTTTTTCTCAGTCCATTGTGTGTGTAATGTCTCTGTTATTGCTCACAGGCTTTTCAATCTCACACAGAAACACTGAGGAGTTCAAACCATAAACCCCAAATCCAGCATAGAGAGATTCAGTGAATGTGGAGCTAAATGTATATATGTGTGTGAGTGTGTGAGTGTCAGAGATGCTGTAGTAGGACAAAGTGCTGGCCGACACGTCCAAATACACTCCTACTCTTCTACAGGAGCGTGAAGGGACACCTATGCCAGTGAATATATTATTGTGCCAGACAATAAATGCTTCACCAGAGCAAAGAAGACACCAGGACTTTTCATTGCGTCCAAACACGGAGTCAATCCCTCCTTTCCTGCTGATTCCTTTATATGTTATCAATATAACAGCATCTCCACTCCATTCAGTTTCCCAGTAACAGCGTCCAGGCAGACTTTCTCTACATAGAACCTGAGACCACTCATCAAATCTCTCTGGAAGATCAGGATATGGCTGGTACTCTGTCACATGTGTCACTTTTCTGTTATCCTCAGAAAGAGCAAGACGAGTGTTTGCTGTGTTTGGATCCAGTATGAGATCACAGAAATCTGAACGCAAAGAGAGAGCGATTTATAGCACAACAACAATCACTAAAAGTGTGTGGGCCTGTGTGTCTGTGGATAAACATACATTTGTGTAGTCCTGCTGTAATCCTCAACTCTCCTCCATTATCCAGGCTATAAAACAATCACATTCCATTAGTAAACAAACACAAAGAGGGAGTGCAGTGCAGTGCAGGACTGGGCAATAATCAGTATAATATGACACGCTGTAAATAATGTGCTGGAATAGATTAGCAAAGTGTTAAAACATGCCATCAGTGTGCAAAGTATCAACATAATAAAACTGCTAGAGTGCTAAAATAAGATTTTAAAATATGAATTTAATTAGTTTTTTTTTTCTTTCATATAAAAATGCTGGCTAAAAAGTTAGCATTTCCCACATACCACATTAAATAATGGCACTCAGGCACTCTGCTCCGGTTTGCTTTGCAAAAACCACAGCAAGCCATATCAATGCATTTACATTTATATTTTATCATTTAGCGGATGCTTTTATCCAAAGTGACTTACAAATGAGGACGAAAGAAACAATCAAACCAACAAAAGAGCAATTATATGTAAGTGCTGTGACAAGTCCCAGATAGTCTAAAGCTGTTTTTAATAATAATACTTTGCTTAAATAATAAATAAAAAGAATGTAAAGTAGATAGAATAGAAACAATGGATAAAGCTAGTGTTAGGTTTTTTATATATATAAAAAAAAAAGTAGATAGAATAGAAAAAGAATAGAGAATGTGTCACGTTATCAGAGGGATGAGACCAGAGGCAGATATTAGGTGCAAACCAAACAGGAGTTTTATTGACAAGGTTGTAAGAATATAGTGCAAGGATGGTTTGAGCAATGCTTATCTGTATGTCCGTTGGTGGTTTAAGATGATGAATTAGTCCAAGTAGAAAACACAGCACAGAGTCCAGGTTGAAGCAAGGGAAATCCGGGGAGAGGTCTGGAGCTAACATGAGGTTGTGAACGGTAGACCAGACAAGGATGTACTGACTGCCAGGGCCTTATATAGGACGGGGCTGAGTGGGAACAGGTGTGTGCAGTCAGTACTCCGGTGAGAGAGAACGGGTGTGCTGTGACGTAGACAGTGGGGGTGGCTGAGGTGAATGCCTGACAAAATGCTAGTGTTGGAGGGTATTTTTTTGTTGTTGATGTTTTTGTTAGCCAAACAAAGTCAATAAAACAGAACTGATGCTAATCTGAGCAACAGTTTGTATTTATTCTTACCCACATTTTGTTTTCTTACCCAGCCCGAATGCTGCATGGAATTATGGCATGTTTACCCAATCTGATGGGCCACAGTTTATTTTTATTCTAACCCTGGACTGTAACCCCCACATTCACGTTCATATGACATATATGCTCCATTGAAAAATAGCATTTTGGCAATGCACTCCTGTTTGCCATTACACTGGGAACCACAAGCTGAGTGTTACCAATCTGCCAATCCGCTGATGTGGCGGCTGCATTTGAAGCCTCGAGTTCATTGTGTGTTTGTGCACCACGCCAGCGTACCTTGTGCTCCAACTCCAGTGTTGCCAAGTTTGTGGTTTTCCAATGTTGACGTGGGTTGTTTTTGATGTCTGTGGGTTGAATCGACCCCAATAATGTCATATTTAGCCCCTGAAATGCAAATTTTATGAGGGGAACCCAGACAAAAAACGTGTATCTTATCCCCCAAGACGCAATTTTTAACACAAAACATGATTGGGCTAGTTTTGAAAAGAAATTGGGCGGGTTTTGTTGTGAAAACCTGGTCAGTTAGTCTTGTGTTCGACACCAGTTGTCTCCAGATGCCTAATGTATCTTTTTTTTTTTTTTTGGAGTCATGCTTTGTGTTGTGTAATCTTATCTATTTTTAGATTCGTTTTTGGCTATTGATTTGAATTCTGTGTGAAAGATTACTCTGTCCGTGTTAGAGTTTCATTCTTACTATGTGTCAAGTTCAAAGTTAAAGGAGAAGTCCACTTCCAGAACAAAAATTTACGGATAATGTACTCACCCCCTTGTCATCTTTTTTTCTTCAGCTGTAAAGAAATAATGTTTTTTGAGTTAAACATTTCGGGATTTTTATCCATATAATGGACTGGTATGGTGCCCTGATTTTAAACTTCCAAAATGCAGTTTAAATGCAGCTTCAAACCGATTCCAGCCGAGGAAGAAGGGTCTTATCTAGCGAAACGATCAGTTATTTTCATTTAAAAAAAAATACAATTTAAATCTTTTTAATCTCAAACGCTCGTCTTGTCTTGCTCTCCCTGAACTCTGTGTATTCTGCCTCAAGACAGTTAGGGTATGTCAAAAAACTCCAATCGTATTTTCTCCCTGAACTTCAAAAATCATTTCAAAATCATCCTACATCACTGCAGAAGTACCGACCCAGTCTTTGCAAAGTGAACATGCAAAGAAGATCAAACTCCCTCAACAAAAAAGGTAAAACAGCGATGTAAGATGATTCTGAAGTTGAGGGAAAACATGAGATGGGAATTTTTGACATTCATGAACCAGAAAAAAAACGATCATGAACGATCATATTTTCATGAAAATAACCGATCGTTTCTGTGACGCAGTCATGGAAGAATCCGGAGACGTAGGATCCATTTGCAACAACTTTATTTTGTACAGAAACAATATCGACAGGCTTGGGTCAACAACGGTGGATTGGTGTGGTGTAGGCAAACCGAAAGGGGTGGTCAGAGTCCAGGCAAGAGGTCGGGGCCGGTGGCGATCAACGGGAATAATCCAAGGGAATAGCGAGGGTCGAAGGAGGGCAGGCAGCAACGGTTCGCACAAACGATAAACAGTCCGGTTGGCAACGAGTAAGCAGTCCGATAGAGAAACGCTCAGGATTGATAGCATGACTAACAAAACTTCGCGGGGAACAGTTCAGCGCGACGCTCTGAAATGGCCGCCAAACGGGAAGTGCACCGGGGTGACCCGGACCCGGAAGTGGCGCCCCAGGCACGGGATTATGGGAAATGTAGTGACTAGAACTCCGGTGAAGGCTCCCGCTGGCGGGGAATGGAGGGAGCCACAGAGACCGTCCTTGTGACAGAGCCCCCCCCCCGCGAGTGCCTCCTGGCACGAGGAGGTAACCGGCGCCGGGGTCTTCCCCTTCCACGGGGTCCTGGTCGATCTGGATGCGATGCATGAAAGTCGGTGGTGAGAGCAGGATCGAGGATGTCCTCGGCGGGCACCCATGACCTCTCCTCGGGGCCGTAGTCCTCCCAGTCGACCAGGTACTGTAGACTGTAGTTTACTCGGTAGACCTCGCCGTCGATGATCAGGGGGGAAGGTCCCTGCGGAGCGGTCTCCTCTAGGTTCTCCACTCCTTCCGGGCGGCCAGCGGGCTTTAACAGAGACACATGGAAAGTGGGTGAGATACGATATTCTGGTGGGAGTTCTAGTCTAAAGGATACTGGGGTTATCTGACGAATAATTCTGAAAGGACCCACGTACCTGGGGCTTAGTTTCTTGCACGGTAGGTGTAGGCGCAGGTCCCGAGTGGAAAGCCATACCCACTGCCCGGGTTCGTAAGCTGGCCCGGCCCGACGTCTTCGATCGGCCTGGGTCTGGGTCCGACGGATGGCCCGTTGCAAGTGGACATGGGCCCGGTTCCAGGTCTCCTCGCTTCGTTGGAACCAGGAGTTGACTGCAGGTAAATCCGAAGGTTCCCCAGACCAGGGAAACAAGGGGGGTTGGTATCCTAGAACGCACTGAAAAGGTGTGAGGTTAGTGAAGGGTTTGCGAATGGAGTTCTGGGCGTATTCAGCCCATAGCAGGAACCGGCTCCAGTCCTCCTGGTGGTCCTGGCAGTAAGAGCGCAGAAACCTGGTCAACTCCTGGTTCAACCTCTCGGCCTGTCCATTGGCCTGAGGGTGGTACCCTGACGTAAGGCTCACGTTGACCCCCAGCAGGTGGAAGAAGTTGGACCATAATCGCGAGGTGAACTGGGGTCCCCGGTCTGAGACGATATCCTCCGGCAGCCCATAGAAGCGGAACACCGAGTTGCATAGGGCCTCAGCCGTCTCCATGGCGGTGGGTAGTTTGGGAAAAGGGATGAAACGACAGCCCTTAGAGAATCTATCGATAACAGAGAGGATGGTGGTCTGACCGTGGGAGGAGGGGAGATTGGTGACAAAATCGACAGCAATGTGGGACCATGGGCGGTTGGGCACTGGTAGAGGCTGCAGAAGGCCGGCAGGTAGCTGACGAGGAGTCTTGGAAGTGTTGCACACTGAGCAGTTCTTAATGAAAGTGATGGTGTCGGAGTGGAGGGACTGCCACCAGACACAGTTGAGAAGCAGCTCGATCGTGGCCTCTATCCCCGGATGACCCGAGCTAGGGGTAGAGTGGACCTCGGACAGGACTCGGGAGCGTAGATGAGCGGGAACATAAGTTACATTTTCTGGACAGTTGGTCGGAGGAGGGTCCTGGGCGTGACCCTCGGTGATCTCGGTCATAATGTCCCAGGCCACGGGGGCTAGAATGACTGAGGCAGGCAGAATTGTCTCTGGTGATGTGGTGGAACGGTTGGGTTCGTGAATCCGGGACAAAGCGTCTGCCTTGGTGTTCTGAGAGCCAGGTCGATAAGTTATCTCGAATTGGAAGCGGGTGAAGAACAGTGCCCATCTGGCCTGACGATCATTGAGAACCCTGGCGGAGCGGAGATATTCCAGGTTCTGATGATCAGTTAGAATAGTGAATGGATGTTTAGCGCCCTCTAGCCAATGCCGCCACTCCTCGAGGGCGAGCTTGATGGCCAACAACTCCCTGTTGCCTACGTCGTAATTTCGTTCTGCTGAACTGAGCTTGTGGGAGAAGAAGGCACAGGGGAAGGTCTTGGGAGGTTGGCCCAGACGCTGAGAAAGCACCGCCCCCACACCTGTGCTAGACGCATCCACCTCGACGAGGAAGGGCAGGTTAGGGTCTGGGTGATGCAAAATGGGTGCTGTGGTGAACTTTTGACGGAGCTCGTCATAGGCCTGAGTGGCAGAAGGGGACCAGGTGAGGCGATTGTTACCCTGTTTGATCATGGATGAGAGTGGGGCTGCCACGGTGCTGAAGTTGCGGATGAACCGGCGATAGAAATTAGAAAAGCCTAGAAAACGCTGCAGTTCCTTGAGAGTCTTGGGGCGTGGCCAATTTCGAACCGCGTTGACCTTTGAGTCATCCATGGCGACCCCCTCTGGGCTGATGACGTAGCCGAGGAAAGTGATGCGCTCCTGATGGAATTCACATTTCTCCAGTTTGGCGTACAGCTGGTGTTCAATGAGGCGTTGGAGGACGAGCCTGACGTGTTGGACGTGTTCAGTGAGTGAATTTGAGAAGATCAGTATGTCGTCAATGTAGATGATGACCCATCGGTTCAGAATGTCCCGGAAAACATCATTGACAAAGGCCTGGAAGTAGGACGGACTGTTGGCCAGGCCGAAGGGCATCACCCGGTACTCGTAGTGATCAGTGGTCGTGGAGAAGGCCGTCTTCCACTCGTCCCCCTCCCGGATTCTGATGAGGTTATAAGCTGACCGCAAATCCAGCTTGGTGTAGATCTTAGCCATACGTAGTTGTTCCAGGGCTGGGGGAACCAACGGGAGTGGGTAACGGTACTTGATCGTGAGGTTGTTGAGTGCCCGATAATCAATACATGGACGTAGTCCTCCGTCCTTCTTCTTCACGAAGAAGAAACCCGCCGAGGCCGGAGAGGTTGAAGGCCGGATGAAGCCCTTGGCGAGTTCCTCCCTGATGTACTGATTCATGGCCTCAGACTCAGGCTGAGAAAGGGGAAAGATGCGCCCCCTAGGGGGAACGGCTCCGGGAAGCAGGTCAATAGCACAGTCCCCAGGGCGGTGAGGCGGCAGCTGGGTAGCCTTGGTGGTGCTGAAAGCCTCAAGAAGATCTTGGTATTCGGCTGGTATAGAGTCCCTGGGGCCGGCGGACACTGGTGTGGGGGCTGCTGGGTTGGTTGGCTGTGGACAGTGCTGCTCACATTGAGAGGACCAATGGGTGATGGCACCTGCTGACCAGGAGATGACAGGTTCATGTAGGTGGAGCCATGGGTATCCGAGAATGAGTGGCGTTTGAGGAGAAGAGATGATGAAAAAGCGAATGGTTTCCTGGTGACGTGGTTCTAGGCAGAGGGTGAGGTCGTCGATGGTGTGCTCAATTCTTCCGATACCTAGTGGTCTCCCGTCGAGGGCGGCCACTGCCACCGGCGGGGCACAAGAGAGAACAGGCAGGCAGTTAGCGGTGACAAAGTCCATATCTATGAAGTTACCGGCAGCACCGGAGTCAATCAATGCCTTGGTCTTAATAGTAATGTCTTTGCTTCTGAGAACCACAGGTATTTCACAATGACTGAGGGGAAGTTTATCAGAACTCACCGAGGTTGGTGGGCGAGGAGGTCGTGTAGGGCAGGTGGCTCAGAGATGACCAGGTTGACGGCAGTAGAGGCAGAGGTTGTTCCTGAGTCGTCGTTCCCTCTCCTCCACGGTCAGCTTAGTTGTACCCAGCTGCATCGGTTCAGGTGCGGTTAAGGCGGATGGTTGGGTCGGAGGTAGAGGGGTGAAGGTTCGAGCAGGCTTGCGTGCACGCATCACGTTGTCTACGCGGATTGACAGGTCGATATATTGCTTGAGAGAGAGGTCCTCATCTCGGCACGCTAGCTCCACCTGGAGGTCCGGATTGAGTCCCTTGCAATAATGTAGTTTGAGGGGACCATCGTTCCAACCACTCTGGGCAGCTAGTGTACGGAAATCCAAAGCATAATCCGCAGCAGTGCGCCATCCCTGTCTCAAGGCCATTATTTGCTCTCCGGCCTCGCTGCTCTCTGGGCTGGGTTGAAACGCTTCCTTGAAACTTTGAAGGAAAGCGGCGAACGAGGGGAAAGTGGGTTGACCCAGGTCCCAGACAGCAGTGGCCCAGTCTAAGGCCCTCCCAGTAAGCAGAGAACAAACAAATGCAATCTTACCCTCGTCGGTGGGATATAGATGTGGCTGCTGGTTCACAAACAGGGTGCACTGGAGAAGAAACCCCTTGTATTTGGTTGGCGCACCGTCGAATTTCTCCGGGAACGCTAATCGGGGGCTTGCGGTGATTGACGCGGCCGCTGCGGGTGGGTTCGGAGCCGGCGGTGGAGCGGGGGGTGTAGCGACCTGCAGTCCTTATATCGCCCGAACTAGCTGCTCAGTTAAAGCGGAGAGATGATCTAGTTGTTGCTGGTGACGCGTGAGAACCGAGGCTTGAGCGGAGACCTCTGACGCGATCTGGCTAGTTGTCACTGGATCCGTATGCGGCGAAGTTTTCTGTGACGCAGTCATGGAAGAATCCGGAGACGTAGGATCCATTTGCAACAACTTTATTTTGTACACAAACAATATCGACAGGCTTGGGTCAACAACGGCGGATTGGTGTGGTGTAGGCAAACCGAAAGGGGTGGTCAGAGTCCAGGCAAGAGGTCGGGGCCGGCGGCGATCAACGGGAATAATCCAAGGGAATAGCGAGGGTCGAAGGAGGGCAGGCAGCAACGGTTCGCACAAACAAGACTGACCAGAATCACAATCAGCGCAATCGCGACCTGACCCGAAGTGGTTTCCAGGTAATGGATTATGGGAAATGTAGTGACTAGAACTCCGGGTGAAGGCTCCTGGCGGGAAATGGAGGGAGCTACAGAGAATCAGTCCTTGATGCAGTTTCGCTTAGATAAGACCTTCTCAGACAGGATTGTTTGCAACTGCATTTGGGATCGCTTGTGTCGCATTTAAACTTCGCATTTGAAATTCAAAATCAGGGGCACCATACCAGTCCATTATATGAAGAAAATCCTTTTTTCCCTCAAAACATAATTTCTAAAATGGCTGAAGAAAGAAAGACATGAAATATCTTGAATGACAAGGTGAGTACATTATCTGTCAATTTTGTTCTTGGAAGTGGAGTTCTCCTTTAAGGATGCATCTTGGTGCTTCGAGCTACTTAACCAAACGACTCTTTTGTGATAATTTGAATACCTAGTCAACTGTTGGTGATATTGTTTGTTTTGTTTCTTGATTAGATTAGTTTGTATTTTGTTAGATTTTGGTTTATGAGTGTTACACCTCACCCTTGTAATTTCTTTGCTTTTTAGTTTAAGACAGTTTAGTTAGGGCATCGTATTATTTAGTTTCTTTACTTCATATTTCCTTTTCTGTTAGTCAGTTTAGTTAGCTGCAAGGACTGTCTTGTTTTTGTTTTATTTCTTTGATTTCAGTGAGACTCCTACTTTTGTGCTTGGCTATCATTCTTTCACCTCTTAATTTGTACACTTTCACACAAGGTCAGTAAAGAAACCGGCTACTTTCTGTTGTCATCTTTGATCGCTCCACACCCAGTAACAGTTGTTCATCTAAATGTTAAGGTTTCTTCCTCCCTTTTAACATCAAGCACATAACAGTAACCAACAGTAAATTGATGCATCCACTATATATTATTACACTTCATTACTTTATTAATTTTTATTATTATTAGGCTGTCAGATTGAAAAGTATGTCAAATAAACGTTAAAAAATTATATATACATAGAGAGAGAAAGAGTGACATACCTGTAGGTAGGTAGGTAGGTAGATAGATAGGATATATAGGATAGATAGACAGACAGATACATAGATAGATAGATAGATGATATTTCAAATTGTTTGTTCAAATAACAAAACATACCAGCTCTCCAGCTCAACATACCTTGCTCTGACCATTGTGCAGTCTGATGGTTGAGTGTACCAGAGAGCAGCTTTCACTCCTAATTCTCCCAAGGGATTGTAGCTCAGATCCAGCTCTCAGGTGTAAGGGGTTTAAACCTCAGAGCTGAAGACACATAACCACAACCTTCTTCTGTCACCATACAGCCAGACAACCTACAGACACACACAATCCTCAGGACAGTAATTTGGCATTCAGAGTAGCATATCACAAAAGGCCAGTTGTTTTAAAAGTAATCTGATAACATTTCAAAGCATCGGATTGGATCAAATCTGAAATAGGTTGTTTAAAAGAAAAAAAGAGGACTTCAAAATCAGATTAGATTCTCCCATTAAATCCAATCTTGTTTGGAATAAGATTGGGATAAGGGTGATCCAATAAAAAAATACATATACTGATCCCATGAAGGGTCTATTTAAAGAACAAAAATGCAATAACATTTTACAACTGGTCCAAAAAATATAACATTTGTAATATGTAATATATCCCTAAATTCCCAAACAGCTATCAATATAATATATCAAATATCAAACAAAATATGGTTGCACTTTATTTTTACAGTATGTGTACTTACATGTACTTACAAAAGAAGGTATTGGTGGTAAATAAGGTTACTACATGGGGTAGGTTCAGGGTTAGTACCTTAGTTATTACCTAGTTATTGTAATTACTACAACAAGTACATAGTATGTACAGAAGGAACAGGACTTAAACAAAGCTCTACCTAAAAACATTTAATTTTATTTTGGTTTACTAATTTGTAAACTACATTGACACAGTTTATCAGAGGATGATAAAAGCATTGACTTATTATTATTATTATTATTATTGCTTTTAATAAATTATTCAGGAGGAAGGGTGGATTTCTGCTGCAAACAGAAATGTAATAAACTTTAAAACTGCACCAATGCAACATTTGTAACACATGTAAGAAACATCTGTGTACATGTATTGTGGATTGATTTCTCAAAAGTTTGTACACTTTGAAATTTTAAACGCTTGCCCACAAAGTTAGTGGTATAAACTATTTGAGGTAAATGTAATCAGTTACTGTGCCAAGTATCTTTTATTGGATTTACACCCTTGGACTGAAGATCAAATATATTACTTTTTATTCCTTTTTTAATTGACCTTATTTTGAAGAAGTATGTTTATATTTCTTATAATGCAGCTATATAGGTTTATATTTGTAATGCAATTACCATTACATTATGCATGGCAACTCAACGCTTCTTGCAGTAGGTTTTTTCTGCCACAAAAAGTCATATTGTTTTACATTAATTCGCACTGAAGGGACTATTTTGTGTGTTTTGCCCTACCCACCCATAATGCGGTCATCAAGCATACTTTACATGAATGTGAGTATTTTATATAGAAGTTGCTGAATTGTAGATTTCATGGCAAGAATAATATAACATAGGATTCAATTATATAAATACAGGCAGACTTTAAAAGAGGCTACTTCTATTAAATGGTAATGTTGGACCCCGGTTGAGATGCTAAGGGTGTCCCACATAATATCCACTAGGATGGTGCTGTTAACTTGTGCACTGGCTGTGCAAAGCTATATCCAACCATGAAATAAATGTATTTGAGGACGCAACATTTTGTATTCACAACATTTACATCATCTTCCCCACCTTTAAACAAATTACATCACTGATGTATGCAATCCCATGGTCAACTATATAACACGGCTAAGTCATGCATTGTTTTTGTCTTGGTGTTTTAGTATACCATGCAGTTAAATGATGCCACATTTGAACACAAAAATATACAGCCATTTCTACTGTGATACCATTTTGTTAATAATAATTTTATGGAAAACTGTTTACCCCAGTATCTGCAGCTGACAGTTTGGACTCTTTAGTCCTTCAGGAAAGAAGCTTCACTCCAAAATTTCAGAGGATTTTTATTTGGCATTTAACCAAATAAAAAGACTAACAGTGTAGTATATAAAGTATTGCAAAGAATACTCTTACAGTGCTCTTCGGTGTTTCTTGATTACTGGCAGTCTCATCAGTGCTTCACTGTAGTGATCTCTGTATTTCTGTAGTCTCAAACATCTCATGCCTTCTGACATCAGGGAGCACAAAATACCAGACCAGACCACTGAACAGAGGACAGATTCTGCCGAAAGTTTTCCAGAGCTTAGCCCTTCTGGATTTCCTCCACAAAGTTATCTTTCAGTTCACTTAAACAGTAGAAGAGATTGATGGTCCTCTCTACTGATTTCTCCTTCTCTACTGCTTTTTTGATATAGTCAGCAGTGTCTTTAATGTTCTCTGTTTTGAGTTTTAGTCCTGGCAGTAATTCCTTTAGGTCACTCTGATTGGACTCAAGTGAGAGACCCAGGTGGAACCGGAGGAAAAGGTCCAGATGTCCATTCTTACTTTGTAGAGCCTTGTTGACTGCAGCCTTATGAAGTTGAAACAGTGGCTTTTTGGAGAGTTTCCATGACAGTTTTTCTCTCCGGGATTGAAGAAACAGGTTTGCTTTCTCATCTTTGTCAACTAAAATGGCATAAAGAGCAGCAAGGAATTCCTGGACACTGAGATGTACAAAGCTGTAAGCTTTTCTTGCTGAAACAGCCTTTCCCTCCTGGAAGATTTGAGTGCATAACCCTGAGAACACAGACACTTAACTGACATCTAGTCCACATTCCTTAAGATCTTCTTTGTAGAAAAGATTTCCTTTCTCCAGCTGTTGAAAGGCCAGTTTTTCAAGGTTCAGAATAATATCATCAAAAGACCTGGCATTGGCTTTATGTTTAGGATCATCTATGTATTTTGTTTTCATCTGCTGCATCTGTGAGAGTAAGAAGTTTGTGTTCATCCCTGTGAGAGTTGTAGGTGTTTTGTCATTGCTCCCTTGAGCCAGCAGAGGCTGAAGAACAGTGAGAGAAATCCAGCAGAAGATGGGGATGTGGCACATGATGTATAGGCTCCTGGATTTCTTAATGTGACGGATAATCTTTTCAGCAACCTCAATAGTACTGTTATTTTTGAAGAACTGCTCTTTTTGTTCATCGTTGAATCCTCGCACCAATGTAGTTTCGGGGTATCAGACTGGCTGCTGCTGGTCTGGATGTGATCCAAATGAGAGCAGATGGAACCAGATATCTCTTGATCAGGCTTGTTACTATCTTACTGTTGTTTTTTCCTGGACATCTGTAAATCTGTCATCTTCTATAAAACTCAAAGAGAAGTGACATTCATCCAGCCTATCAAAGATGAACATAACTTTACCATCACCTTCAGGAAGAGAGGGCAGTTCTTCAGGACTAATGAAGTATTCATGAAGCAGTTCCATGAGACTGAATTCTTTTGAGATCAGATTTAGATGACAGAAAGAAAGAGGAAAAATTAAGGCTATGTCCTGATTTTCTTTTCCTTCAGCCCAGTCAAGGATGAATTTACTGACGGAGACTGTTTTTCCTACCCCTGCGATCCCCATTGTCAGCACCTTTCTGTTTCGTCTACCCTTATGGACTTTGAAAATATTCTTGCACTGGATGGGTGTGTCCTTGGCATTAAATTGTTTAAGATTCAGTTCAATTTGTCTCACCTCATGGTTGTTCACTCTTCCTCCAGTCTCATTCTCCACCATGTATAGATCGGTGTAAATATCGTTTAAGTATTTCTGATGACCTGTCTCTGAATTACCAACCAATATCCGTTCACAGTCCTCTTTTAATTTTTTCTTCAGTCTAAGACTGGCCTCTGTGTAATCATGAAGTGCAACATTACTGTCATCTGCAGCTGAGCCTTTAAGAAAAAGGAAAATGGCAAAGAGTGTTTTTACAGTTTAGTCTATTCTTTGCTATGAGTAATACTACTGCAAACAATATGAGTGGTTTAAACCAATTAAAGGAGAAGTTCACTTCCAGAACAAAAATTTACAGATAATTTATTACCCCCCTTGTCATCCATTATGTTCATGTCTTTCTTTCAGAAATTATGTTTTTTGAGGAAAGCATTTCAGGAATGTTCTCCATATAGTAGACTTCAATGGTGCCCTTGAGTTTAAACTTCCAAAATGCAGCTTCAAAGGGTTCTATACAATCCCATCCGATGAAGAAGGGTCTTATCTAGTGAAACGATGGGTTATTTTCTGAAAAAATGTACAATTTATATATTTTTTAACCTCAAATGTTTGTCCTGTCTAGTTCTGTGTTGTGCATGCGTAGTCTGTGCATCTCTGGGTCAAGACAGTTTTACCTTGAGGTTAAACACTGGGTTGGTACTTCCGCAGCGACATAGGATGATTTTGAAGTTGAAGGAGAAAATGAGATGGGAGTTTTTTTTCGACATACCCTAACTGTCATAAACAGGAATACACACAGTTCAGCAGAGCTAAACTAAGACGAGTGTTTGCGGTTAAAAAGTATTTAAATTGAATTTTTTTTTTTTTTAGAAAATAACCAAGTTTCACTAGATAAGACCCTTGTTCCTCCGCTGGGATCATTTAGAGCCCATTAAAGCTGCATTTAAACTGCATTTTAAAAGTTCAATCTCGCGGGCACCATAGAAATCTATTATTTGGAGTGAAATGCTGAAATGTTTTCCTCAAAAAATATAATTTCTTCATGACTGAAGAAAGAAAGACATGAACATCTTGGATGACAAGGGGGTGAGTACATTACCTGTAAACTGTTCTGGAAGTGAACTTTAACTCCTTTAACATCAGTCATTTAAAAAGCAGACAGCTTTAGCTATCTAAGCTAAACCTCTGTTGATTCTCAATAACTTTTGAAAACATTAAAGAAATAATGTCAAACTGGTTAATAATAAGTAAATGTGGTAATGGTGTTTTTGGAGTTGTTGATCTTGATCATATGTATTGTGTTCTTTTATTTGCAGCTGATATATGTCTAAGACTACAGGTGCTGGTCATATAATTAGAATATCTTCAAAAAGTTGATTTATGATCGACTCCATGCCACGCCGCATTGCTGCAGTAATTCAGGCAAAAGGAGCCCCAACTAAGTATTGAGTGCTGTACATGCTCATACTTTTCATGTTCATACTTTTCAGTTGGCCAAGATTTCTAAAAATCCTTTCTTTGTATTGGTCTTAAGTAATATTCTAATTTTCTGAGATACTGAATTTGGGGTTTTTATTAGTTGTCAGTTACAATCATCAAAATTAAAAGAAATAAACACTTGAAATATATCAGTCTGTGTGGAATGAATGTATACATTATACAAGTTTCACTTCTTGAATGGAATTAGTGAAATAAATCAACTTTTTGAAGATATTCTAATTATATGACCAGCACCTGTATGTAGCTGGAAGTCAGTTGTAGATCTTATGTTTCTGCTCGTCTTGTCTCTTTTTTCTGTTCTTGTTTTTCCTTATTCCTTCAGTGATTCTGCTTGTTAACAGTTGGTATTTACCACTAATGCTCATTCATCAGCTCTCCATGAGAAGCTCTTCAATTATGCATAAGTTTTTACAAACAGTAGTTTAAAGAAAGTTTTGAGTAAAATTGCAGTATTAATCTTATAAATCGCCTCATGTAGCTTGATGCTAATTGTAGCTCTAATGCACTTTCTGCACAGGTGCAATAATATTTCATGATGTATTTTGTCAAAATAATTTACATAAGTTCCTAAGAAAATGCTTTGTTTTGTGTTTGTTTTCTAGAAATAAAATAGGTGGGTAAATGTATATTGAAGTCAAAGCGATGTGGATTGGTAAACCACGTAATGCCAGTATAAATGCTAATGACAGCTGAGTAAAACAAAAGATTAATGAAGATTCAGTTTCATACCTTGCAAAGGTGTGAAAGGATTGTCGAGTGACAACAAGAGTAAATAAGTGCAGTTTACTTAAACAGAAGACATAGAGTGCAGGGGAACTTACTGTCATGGCTGGGCTGTAAAGATGAGTGGAATGGATCTAATTGCAGCAGTTTAAATTTATTAACAAGAGAAGAAGGGGATACATTCTGAGCAGTGTTAATTTAACATTGGAGATTTTGCTATATAAAAAAAAACTACTGTAGCACTAGCCTAAAGGTATCAAAATTGGATTTTAGCAGCATGTTGCACTTCACCGTTTTAAAATCAGTAAAAGAGATGATAATACAAAGTCTCTACAGTTTGACAAATAGACAGTGCCACCTAATACTCAACGTTGGCAGCACAAAAAGTTCTGATTAAAGCTTTCAGACTTTTGTAAAGCATTTAACCATTTGTGAAATTATTTACAGTATAATATTTATATAAGTAATTTATATAAGATGTGCCACTGTTGTGCTTGGCCCTTCAATTGCTGTTATATTTTCTTGTTTCCATGTACAGTAATTTATTTTTTTACCCCAAATCTGTTTTGAATTAGCT
Source organism: Labeo catla (assembly GCA_012976165.1). Lineage (NCBI taxonomy): Eukaryota > Metazoa > Chordata > Actinopteri > Cypriniformes > Cyprinidae > Labeo > Labeo catla. The sequence goes on along the minus strand of VONZ01000554.1, from coordinate 10,472 downwards.
CCAACATGGACAGATGTCTTCATATTGCCCTCAGCCTGAGCTGTGACAAACAGAGAGAGAGAAAGATGATCACTCACTAGAAAACATAAGTCACACAAACACATCAGAGCAAAGAGGAAGGTTTATGTCAAGCCATCACTATTATAGCGAATCACTCACATTAAAATCACAATAAATAAATTGTTACCTTGCTTGTGTTTGTTCTCCAGCTGTTCAGCCAGAAGATTCTGCTTCATCTTCCTCAGGATCTCCACTGATATCTTCACAGCTTCTTCTGGTCCAAATCGTGCCACCATCTTATCCACTGTGTTGAAGATATCTGCATTTTCCATTTCAGAATTTGATATACGCTCATCATTCTTTAAGTTCCACTGAAACTTCTTCAGATCAACTTCTACCAGATCCATCAGTGAGTTCATGAGCAACTCTTTAACAGACGCCATCACCCTTCAACTTTTCACGTCTGCAGGACAAGAAAAAAAGATCTGAAGTAGTTTCACTACTTACCAGGGAGAAGCTTCTCGGGTTTGCTCCAGACTAGCACCCCACTCATAATTTAATAATCAACACAGAGAACCAGTAGAATACTAGCATTCTATTAAGGTAACCACAATTCCTAAAACATTCAAATTCTAAGACTTTTAGTTTATTCTTTGTCAAAATTCTTTTTTCTTTCTCTTAGATTGACTCAATACTAGACCCAAAGATGAGCAGAAGAAAAAGGATCGCTGCCATTAAAGTGGCACCCCTCTAGTCCCTCGACATCTCCAGTTATCCCACTCAAGCTTGTGGATCTGCCTCGGGTCCTCCAGTCGGCAGTCACATCCAGGCTCCCTAGAGGCTCCCATAGCTTCTGGGCCATTCACTCCACCTCAGCCAGTCGAACCACCAGCTCTGTCTTGTCTCCTCCCTCCCTCGGCTGCACCCGGAACCATCGTCCTTCTGCCTCTTCTGGGTTCCCCCGTTCCGACGGCTCCACCCTGGTAAATTGTCACTTCATCTTCGCCACGGACTTCCAGGCATCAGGTACGCTTAATCCCTCAACCCCTATGACTTCACTTCGCATCTTCATTCCCTCAGGCTCCACCTCTGTCCTCAGTCTCCATGTCATCACTGCAGTCCTCAGGCTTCCAGGCATCACCTCTAACTCTCGTTGTGGTGGCTCTGCCGTGGTCTCCTAAACCATTGGGGTCGTTCTGTCACTTCAGCTCTCCATCTACATCTTGGTCCCCTCTGCCAACGGCACCATCTCTGCCTGTCAACCTCATGGTTCCTCTCCCTCCATCAACTCCGCTGTGGGTTGTCATACTGGCTGGGCTCTGGATCCCTGTCTGGCTACTTCTCCACTACTAACCACTCGATCATGGATCCTGCCACCTTCGGTTCCTCCCTGGATGCTGCCACCATCAGCTCCTCCCTGGTTTCTACCACCATCTGCTCCACCCTAGTTCCTCCCTTCTGCCAGTTTCCTACCCCTCCCCTGCCCCGCATCTACCTCCTGTACCACCTAAGTACTCTACGGCGCAAGGTTGTGCCTTCCCAGAGGAGGGCGTTCTGTCACAGTTATGTTTAGTTCAGTTTCTTTTGGTTGCAGCTTCTAAGACTCTTAGTTTGTTCTTTGTCAGTATCCCTTTTCCCTTGTCTTAGTTTCCTGTCACTAATCTGTTTCCATGGACACTAATTCAATTATCACAGCTGTTCGTTATTAGTCCTTCATCACCATGTATTTAAGTTCCTGCTTGTGCACTCTTCAGTTGTCTAGTATTGATTGTACAAACCACACAGTTTTACTGGCCTTTTGGATCTATTTGTGAGAAGTTAATAAAGACTTTTGTTATTTGAACTCTTCATCGTCTTCATCTGATTAAAAGCATGACACTTACGTCTTTTTGCTTACCTAGTAAATGCATATTGATTCAAGTATTTTTAGATAATTTGACTAGAAATAAGACGTAATATTTAAATAAGCCGTATTAATATGCTTTTAATAATGTGTCATATTACAATAAGAAAACAAATGTCCATAAATAAGGTGGGTGTGACTTAAGTCTTGAGTCTTGACATAAAAAGACATTACAAACTTCCCCTTAACTGCATGAAATATATGAGATCAGACAGAGAAACTACACAGCCAAAAAATAATATAAACAGTTACAAATAATGTGGAAAACATTTTGTCTATGTTTTGTGGAAAATCAAGTGTTGCCTCATCTGCTGGTAAGCCAGGTAAAATTATTTGCATGTATGCGCATGTCCTCATTTAGCATGATCCCTATTTGATACATGAGTGCTTTTATTTCTTATGTATCCTATTTCCTTTACTTGTATCTCAGCTCCATCCTCTTAGAATGTGAGACAAGTATGCAAAAAAAAAGAATATTCTTAATCACTCAATTTGGTGAGGTGTGGTGATGTAACATAAAGTAAGATGCTTTTGAAATAGTTGTTGCATTGTGCTTGAATAATTGTTAAAATAATTGAGATGTATGGTTTATAAACTGTAAAGGTGAAACAAATTAAAATGATTGTGTTAAATCTAAAGTGAGAGGAAAAAGTTTTTTAACAAGAAAGACTTCCATATTCAGTATGCCTCTGTATTCTTACTTATAGCTCATATGTAAGCTTCATCACTCATGTCTTGCCTCCTTGGTGCAGTTAGAAAATTGAGGTTTCCTTCAATGAAGAAGAATCAATTTGAATATTGAGAAGCCCCCCCAACACCAGGGACTTGTAAGCTTACAAAAGTCTTTCTTCTCCCAGCAACAACTCAAACTTAAAAGCTACTGAAAAGGTACTTTCAAAGCACTTTAAAATCACTAACAAAGTGGAGAGTAAGTTTGAAATAAAAAAAAATAGAGACTCACTCTTTCGCTGCACTCTCACCTCCACCCACTCAGTCCCAACATCCGTTCAGAGAGAGAGACAGAGACAGAGAGATATTTACTAACATGAATAATGATCATGGGTGGCACAGTGGCTCTGTGGGTAGTTTTTTTGCCTCACAGTAAGAAGGTCCCCAGTTTAAGTCCCGGCAGAGCCAGGAGACATTTCTATGTGGAGAATGTAAAAATTACAACCTATGAACTAAAAGCTAAAGTGACACATTTCACAGAGAGAGAGAGAGAGAGAGAGAGAGAGAGAATTGAATTTGAAAACAACTTTATTCCATACAATCAATACACAAGTTCTAAAAGCATCTTACATTACACTTCAAAGAAAAAAAAGAGAAAAGGATAAGTTCCCTTCCGTCACAAGACAAAAAATGCCTTTGTAGCACCACAGTGCTTCAAAAGATGTCAAATCATTCATTAAACTATAATATTTAAAATCAACAAGAATTCGAGACCTAACATAAACTTTAAACAGGCACATAATTTCCTGACCAGGTCTATTCTCTATTTTATTCTTCCTGCTCATATAAATTGCAAGTTTTGCTTGACCAATCAAAAAATTAATCAGCTGCCATTTTACCCTTTGCTTTTGACTATACCCTGCTCCACAAATAAAAACATTAAGTGTGAACTTTTCACCAAATTTTAAAAACATATGACCCAACAAAATAAAAAGCGGTCTAAGTCTTACACACTCTGAAAAGCAATGAAACACAGTTTCCCTTAGACCTCAAAACACACACTGATCATTAACACTTGGATTGATCACAGAAATAAATGCATTAACCGCCACAGCACCATGTAAAATTCTCCACTGCAAATCTCCACATTTCTTTATCAATGGTGGTTTGTAAAATACTCTCCAAAGTGGTTTTACTCTTTCACCCACCCCACACTTTTCCTTCCAAACTGTATTATCTTTCCCATTTAGGATAACTCTATTAAAAACTTTAACACAACATCGATATAACACTTTCCCCTTTACTTTATTCAAGTCCAAGTCTTGTAACTCATGAAGGTCTAATAAGGGACCTGACATGGCCTTCAAGTCTGGAGTGATCACAATTCTCGGAAAAGGATCTTCTGTATCAGGAACTAGAACACCTTTTCCAAAATCCATTAGTAGTGTGATTTCGTCATCTGTAAGTTTCTTTCTCCACAAATCTAGTATCGATTTCATACAACGAATTGACTTATGCCCCAGCAAAAGGGCTATTGCTGTAACATCACTTAAATCAGGACCAGCAGCATAAACTACTTGCATTAGCTTCACAGTTCTGGAGGCACACAGCATATGAGAGAGGCCAGGCACCTCATTTGTTATATCTAGGCGGGACCCCTTAACAAGGGGCTCCTCCAGAAGCCAAAATAATGAGTCCGAAGTGTTCATTCTCTTAAATGTAAAGAGTCCCCATATTTTAAAAAGTCCACAATAAAAAGAAGACAATCCATTCAGGTGCAGCTTCCTGTAATCCATAAAGAAGAGGGCAGTATCAAGTCCAAGTCCTTCCACCTTTTGCAAAATAAATCTAGTCAGGTTTCTCCACACCAGATCTGCAGGGCCCGTTAAGAATCTTTGCATGAACTGCAGACGAAATGTTGCCATTCTGCTTGGTAAATGCACCAAGCCTTGCCCACCTTCCTCCTTTGGCAAAAACAAGACACTTTGTGGAATCCAGTGTAGTCGATCCCAAAAGAAATCCACAAAAAGTCTTTGTAATTGAGTTAATAACCCTATTGGTGGATCTACACAAAACAACTTATGCCACAGTATCGATGCAACTAGATTATTAACTATTAACACTCTTCCCCTAAAAGATAACTGTGAATGAATCCACTTCCATTTAGCCAGTCTACCAGCCATTTGTTCTACAATTCCATCCCAATTTTTTTGTTGAAAAATTGTATCTCCAAGATAAACTCCCAAATATTTAAAACCTCCCTTTTTCCAACATATTTTATCAGGTAAAACTGGTAAACCCTGCTCCCACTTTCCTAAAGCCAATGCATCACTCTTTTCCCAGTTAACCTTAGCAGATGAGATAATTCCAAAATCATTGATAATACCCTCCATATAGTTAATATCTCGCTGCCCATTAACCATAATTATAATATCATCAGCATAAGCTGATATTTGATGATGTATTTCACCCTGATGTAAAAAAAACCCTTCAATTTTTAACCTTAATTTATTCAACAAAGGCTCAATAGCCAAAGAATATAACATTCCGGATAATGCACAACCCTGCCTAATACCCCTAGAAACCTTAAAAGGGGCACTCAAACCACCATTGATTTTCAACACACTTTCAATATCCTGGTACAGAACTTTGATCATTTTGATAAAATCCAAATCAAATCCAAAAGCCTCTAAAGTTTTCCAAAGATATCTGTGCTCGACTCTATCAAATGCCTTCTCTTGGTCAACAGCAACAAGACCCAAATCAACATTAAAACGATTGCAAACATTTAAAATATCCCGTATAAGACAAACATTGTCAAAAATAGATCTTCCAGGAATACAATAAGTCTGATCAATGTGAATGATCTGCCCCATCACCGTCTTCAACCTATTAGCCAAGGTCTTAGAGAATATTTTCAGGTCAGAGCATAACAAGCTCACTGGTCTCCAGTTCTTTATGTCTTGTAGGTTACCCTTCTTAGGTAACAAGGTAATCACTGCTCTTCTGCAGCTTAGAGGCAACAACCCCTCAGTAAGACTCTCATTAAGAACAGCCAGGAGGTCATTACCTAAAACTGCCCAAAACTCCCTGTAAAACTCCACAGGGAGTCCATCCATACCAGGGGCTTTACCCCTCTCCATATCTTGTAGAGCAGTGAAAAGCTCCTGCCCGCTTAGGGGCCTTTTTAGCCCCTTTTTAGAGCTCTCTGAAACACTGGACAGACCTTCATAAAAGTGAGCAGACAATTCATCATCCTCTACATACTCACTACTGTACAGTCCAGCATAGAACTGTACAGCCCTCCTTCTTATTTCAGAGGGTTCTGTTAATTCCCGTCCATCTTCAGAGTATAAGCAGTGAATATGACGACTCTGACCATTCTTTCTCTCAAGACCAAAAAAGAATTTAGAAGGGGCATCCATCTGTGAAAGATTTAAAAATCGAGATCGGACCAATGCTCCTTGTGCTTTAATTCCCAGAAGATCTATAAGACTAAATTTTTTAGACTTAAGGGTCTCCAGATATCTTTGCTCTTTAGTAACATCAGCCAGATCCTGTAATTTAACTATTTCAGTTTCTAACTTTTTCATAGATCGTGTTATGTCCCGGGTAACATTGAAAGTGTATTGTTGACAAAGCATCTTTATTTTAACTTTCCCAACATCCCACCACTGACGTAGGTTTTCAAAGTCCTGTTTTCTTAACTTAAAATTGTCCCAAAAAAAGCAAAAAACATCTCTAAAATTCTTATCATTTAACAAAGATGTATTAAAATGCCAATAGGCACTTTTGACCTTCACGTTTGCTATAAAGACTTGACAAGTAACTAAACAGTGATCAGAAAAACCTACTGGAGCAATTTAACATTTTTTCACAATATTAAAATGGTGCTTGTAACAATAAAACCTATCAATTCTGGCTAGAGAGATAACATTTTCTCTTGTATGCGCCCAAGTATACTGTCTGACATCATTGTTAAGCTCCCGCCATATATCACATAGATCATAAGTCTCAACCAGTTCACACATTGCATGAGCTGAAGCAGCATGAGGCTCTATATGGTTCCGATCTAATACATAGTTTTCTGTACAATTAAAATCTCCACCAAGAAACAAATAATCATCAATATTACAATTCTGCAAAATACATTTAACATTGTTAAAAAAAACAAACTCTTTCAGGCCCACTGTTGGGAGCATATAAGTTCAAGAAAACAAAATTAAATCTTTCAAACTTTGCTTTTAAAAGCATAAGTCTACCTGGTACTACCGGTTTCAACTCATAAGAAACAGGCAGGAAATTTTTTGCAAAGAGAACAGCCACACCCCCTCTGACTGAACTCATATGAGTAAAAACTACTTCCCCCTCCCATTCCTTTTTCCAGTCAATTTCATTAAAACTGTCACTATGAGTTTCTTGAACAAACATAACATCTAGGGCTTTTTGTCTAATTAACTCAAAAAGTACTGCCCTTTTTTTGATATCTCTTGAACCATTTAGATTGAGAGTACCCAACTTTACCATACTCATTAAGAGATATGTTACCAGAAAATAAAATATAAACAGTTGCTTAAAAGAATAAAAAAACTTATGTCGTTTCAAAACCATCCTCGGTTTTTTGTTTTAGTTTCATTTTTGAAACAAATTTCTTCAACCTGAACACTTCCTGCGCAGTGAAATGCTCCTCACCATCACCCCTCATCATCATTGTAACTGAATCAATGAACAATTTACGATCAGGAAAAAAATCCTCAACCTGAACATTTTTCATATTCTTGGTTTTTTGTAAAAATGATCTTATTTTTCCAAATGTGTAAACACCTTGGTGATCTTGTCTATTCCTGCTAACAGCAGCTTCACCATCAGAATCCTCTAATGTACTACATTCAGTATCATCACTTTTATTAACTGATTCTTCAGTCCCCTGACAAGTACTTTTTGGCTTTGGGCTTTTTCTTGGTCTCTTTCTTTTTGTAGAGGGGGTTTTAAAAAGTGCTTCATCCCTCATCATCTCAGTGTCCAAACTTTCTTCAGTCACAATAGATTCTACCACAGCTGACACATCTTCATGTAAAATGCCTGCACCTGTTACTCTATCATTGACTTTTTCCTCCACAACCTCAGTCTCAACAACCTCAACCCTCACATCATCTGTATACATGTCCTCCCCAGCAACAGCAGCACTGGTCCCAGCTACAGCAGTCTCTCCCAACTCTTCATTATTTACTCTTTCAACATCATTAATTTTCTCAGTACATGCACTTCTTATGTGGTCCTGTTTTCCACACCGAAAGCACTTCATTGTATCAGAAGTAGCAAAAACCACATAGTCAAACCCATCGATCCGAAATTTAAAAGTCACGTTTAAATCCTCCGCATCATTTTTCAAAACCATATAAACCTGACGTCTAAAACAAACAACATGTTTGAGTAGCGGTGATTTACATCCAAGCGGAATCTTCTTCATTTGGGATACTATTTTACCGTGCCTAGAAAGCTCAGCAATCAAAAGCTCATCTTTAATGAACGGGGGAACATTGGACAAGATTACTTTTTTCGCCGGTTGAAGCAGCGGCATTACTGGAGTTAAGGTATCCTGTATAACAACACCACTCTGTACAATACTGTTTACTTTTTCAACAGAATCCAGAAAAACAACAACAGCACTGTTCATGCGGGAGGCTGATAGTACACTGTTGAAACCGACAACTTGTCCAACAGCCAAAACACACTGCTCCACCGAAACATTAGTCACAGGGGCGAGCTTGATACCGTGTCTACGCGACAACTGGTCCAAGCTCACCCACTCAGAAGACGCCATTGCCACCCAGCAAACGCTGGATAGCGGCGATTTTCTTCCTACCCAAAAAAACTCTAACCTGTACTAAATAAACCAAAACACAAAGGAATGATTTACGTAAGTTTCTTTTAAACAGAAACACTATAAAAAGTTAAGAGAAAGCAGAGAAACTCACACACTCCAGCAACACTCTCGCAGCAAACTCCGCCCACTCACTCCCAGCATGCACTCAGAGAATTTTTTTTTGAATTTTAACAACTCTTTTATTGCACAATTTTCAACAATTCACAACAACAACACACCAATATCACCAGTAAATAATACTGATCATTATAACAATAAGAAAAAATTAAAGAGTCGTCCACAAGGGAACAGATTGCATCATTGTAGCACCAGACAGTTTGAAAAGACATCAAATCCTTCATCATCTTATAAAATTTAAAATCTACCCACACTCGTGCTTTTATCCGGTTCTTAAAAATAGGTACAATTTCACATACTTCTTCACCTTCTACTTTGTTTCTCCTACTTATATACACTGCCATTTTTGCTTCACCCACCAGAAAGTTTAAAAGCTGTGATTTCTTTTTGTTCTTTGCTGAGTACCGATAACCCAAAATAAAGTTTTGAACATTAAAACTTTCATTCAACTTATTAAAAACAAATGTAAGAAAATTAAATAAACAATTGAGTCTTAAACATTCTGTAAAACAATGAAAAATTGTTTCTCTTTCCTCACAAAATGGACATAAATCGCTAACATTGGGATTAATAACATGAATAAAAGAATTGACAGCAACTGCACCGTGTACAATTCTCCATTGAAGATCCCCCACCTTTTTATCCAGAGGAGGTTTATAAAAAACTCTCCACTCCGGCTTTATACTTTGATCAAACCCCAATTTACCTCTCCAAATATTTCCAACTCTTTCATTTAAAATTTTAAAGTTTAAAATTTTAACACAAGTTTTGTAGATTTTCTTACCATCAATCTCATTAAAAATGAAACCTTCTACGTTCTTAACCAGTTCTCCACTCGCACCTTCAAAATCAGGGAAAATATATATTTCTGGAAAAGGGTCTCTCTTGTTGGGAACCACTTTCCCTTCCCCATAACTTCTAAGGAGAGACAATTCTTCCATCGTAAGTTTCTCTTTTAAAAAAATTAACAATTTTTCAACTAGTCTAAGAGAAACAACCCCAATACAAGAAGCAACCTCCTTTGCATTGTTTAACTCAGAGCCTCCAGCCTCTATTAAATGACACAGTTTGACTTTCCTTTTTTTTACACATAGCACTTTCAAAGTTCCATGACATTTCATTGGACATATCCAGTCTGGCTCCACAAATCATTGGTTCCTCCAGTAACCAGTGTAAAGATGATCCACAATCTTCTCTCCTTTTCCTGAAAAAGCTCCACACCTTAAAGAGCCCTTTATAAAAAGATGGTAGTCCATTCAGCTGGATCTTTCTTGAGTCCATTAGAAACAGAGCAGAGTCCAAACCCAATCCTCCAGCCTGATTCAAAATAAAATTAGTAACTTCCCTCCACACAAGGTCTCTTGGTCCAGTTAAAAATCTTTGTATAAACTGTAAACGAAAAGATGCTCCTCTGCTGGCCAGATGTACTAGTCCTTGCCCTCCTTCCTCCCTGGGGAGAAAAAGGACACTCTGCGGTACCCAATGGTACTTAGTCCAAAAGAAATCCACTGCAACAGCTTGTAGTTTTGCTAAGAGTCCATTAGGAGGGTCAGTGCAAGCCAACCTGTGCCACAATGCTGAAGCCACCAGATTATTAATAACGATGACCCGTCCCCTGAAAGACAATTTAGGCCACAGCCACTTCCATTTTTCCAACCTTCCCTTCATTTTTTCTAAAGCTCCCTCCCAATTCTTTCGCATCATAGACTCATCACCCAGATATACACCTAAATACTTAAAACCATCCTTCTTCCATTCCAACCCACCTGGTAAACGTGGAAGTGATTTACCCTCCCATTCTCCACAAACAAAAGCTATACTTTTAGCCCAATTTACTTTGGCCGATGATAAAATTCCAAATTCATCAATTATTTCTTTTAAAACATCCACCTCTTT